>JASJUZ010000474.1:0-267975 GCA_037159825.1 Tupiocoris notatus
TTTGGGGCCTTCAAATCAAGTCTGCGGTCATTCAATATTATAATAAAAGTATGATGGTGTAAAAACTTGATTTGGTGAATAATGTGAAACTAGTAACAAACCTCTTGCGATTTCTACTACCCATAGCCCCCTCTTTCGTTTTCAGCTCTGGAAAGTTCTCAAAGTAGTTGGGTTCAATTGGAGGAAGATGGCAAAAAGTGACCGAAGTTTGTCTCAAGCAGAAAAAACCACTGAAAATATTGACAGTCAAGGGATGCGTTATTTGCTTTACATCTTATTCCCACTGTGTATTGCTGGAGCAATATACTCTTTACTGCACGATCATCACAAAAGGTAAATAACAAGTAATGCTAATTTCAAAATAATGCTTGTACTTTATTCAGTTCCTACAAGGGACGTCCCAGAAGAAAGCATCAACATGCTGGAAATGTAAAACTCTTCTTTTTTCTGTAGAAAAACTATCAACTCAGTAAGAGGATCATCAATTCTATTTTTCTCAATTAAAGCCGTTTATTCGATGTATTTCTTGAATGTCCATAATTCTGAGTGAAATGGCACTGCTTCCTGTAATTTAGCGTAGTGATGACATTTTTTCCATTTAGATGTGTCTTGAGGTGGAAGAAAAAGAACTTACTTTGAGCCGAATTTTGGGAGTAGGGAAATCGTTTGTATGCGTTTCCTTTTTTATAATGAAGTAGCCTCCTGAAACTTCTGAAGAGCCAATTTACTAACCAATCATGTGTACATTTTACACTAGTTGAGTTATCTTCCCTGTTAATACTTTCTAGCATCCTTAGCGTTCATTCTATTGGTAATTCTGAATCATACATTTTTCATTTTAAGTGAATAGAGAAAACTAGTATTTGCTGTCAATATTTTGTTGGTAAAAAAAATGCCCTCCTATGGAATTTTGTTTGTTTCGGTTGCAGTTGGTACTCATGGACGATTAGCAGTTTGGTGAATGGAGTGTACGCCTTTGGGTTCTTATTCATGTTACCTCAGCTCTTCATAAATTACAAAATGAAATCTGTGGCGCAGCTACCATGGCGAGCATTTATGTACAAAGTAAGTAAATCGTACATAACCTATTTACAGGGGAGGGAGATCTACAGGGTAGGAGGGCACATGCAAAAACTCCAATAGGTTAGAAAGTGTGGAATTATTCATTACGAAATTGTGAGGGATCTGAGACCTTGATGAAAGCATGAAGTAACACCCAAATAATAAAACTTCATAGTATGATCCATGAGTTTCAGTTTATACTTCCCCTGCCCCACCACTATCTCTCTGATGAACTCTTTCATTTCTTCTAAACCATTACCAAACTATTTCAAGTTGTTGATAATTTTTTTACCATTGTGTGAAAAAGTAGTTTCATTTTAGCTTGTGTGAAAAACTTCCATTTTGCATTTTCTTCTCTTCAAGTCAATACTAATTTTATGTTAATTACCTATATTAATTTTTTATGTTGAAAATAATTTAGTTCATCATACAAATAACCTCATTGATCTTGACTTAATTATTGGTTTTCTGACAGGCATTTAACACGTTTGTCGATGATATATTTGCCTTCATCATAGACATGCCCACCGCCCACCGAATTGCATGCTTCAGAGATGACTTTGTGTTCCTCGTCTACCTCTACCAAAGATGGTAAGTTGAGATAGTATTGATATTTTTCCACTTTCTCTTCGCTTGCTTAGCAGACTACGTTTACTTTGTGTCAGCTTCGCTTTTCTCTCGTATTTTTTTACCATGTATAATACCAGCAAAAAAATGGTCCATGACTGGAATAACTAATGTTCATAGACGGAAAGTTTAGGTCCCGAAGATAAATTTGTTTTTTGATCCATTTTTCATTGAGTGAGTTTTATTATGGTATGATAATACTTTTTTTTAAATATTTACCATCTCTATTGAATGTCGAGTGTATTTTGAAGAATCTTGGTTCACTCTTTTTTGTCTTACCTTTCTGAGTCTCGCGTTATGAAGCTTTGTTAGTTTGCCAGAATAGTAAATTAATATACTTGGGAGAATATTTTTGCTGATTATATTTTATTGAATTTTTAAATGTACTCCAATTACATTTTTAGGCTGTACCCAGTGGACAAGAACCGAATTGATGAATCGAACAGTTTCAATGAATCACCTGTTAACGTGGCTCTGCTGAAGTCGAAAAAGACGAAGTGAAGATTTTTTGACATTTTCCACCCCTTTCGTTTGTACGGTTGCATACTTTGGCTGTGATTAGTTGTGCGCAGTGATCTGAGCTTTTTCTTGAAAAATATCTGTGAAAATTTTGCATTCCATAAGGTAGTTTGGTAAACTGCAGTTACAAAAATGCGCTCCTATAATTGTATTAATTCAGTCAGTAGAGTGGATGTCTTAAATTTGTTTGTAAGGGTTTTCTCTGTTTTTAAGACTATCAGGACAGTAAAAAAAATTCGTTCAAATTGATTTTTGATTTTATTCAAAACTAGCTGTTACCTTGCTTTGTCCTAATAAACTTTTTTCAATTAAGTATTTTTCAATGATTTTTTGAAAGCATTTTTCTAAATTGAATCAGGTTTTGGTGAAGGATGACATTCTGGATGAATAAATTCATTTTTATGTTTACGTCTTGGTTAATTTTTTAGAAGTTGGGAACCTATGTTTTTAAAATTTGTATCGAGTTGTTTCAAAAGTGTTGTTCAACTTTTTTAAGAATAGGTATCAATTTGGTTTTTGACTTTCATGTTGTATAAATGATAAGTATTGTGATCGCCGTTACAGTAAAATTAAAAACAGGGTGAATTCGGAAAAAAAATTATAATCCCCTGCCCAAAAACACTTTATAAACAAGTGTCTGTGGTAAACTCAGCCATGGAGCCATGGACCACCACTGATGGAACCATCAAGATTAAAATCTTTGTAAACCCTGAGCATTTCATCTAAAATGGATTTGTGCTTGTTATGATGAATTGTAGACAATTTGACGTTCAACCATGCGCTGAAGTAACAATTTTCATAGTTGTGGTAGAATGTATTTATTCT
The DNA here is from genome assembly GCA_037159825.1 of Tupiocoris notatus. Taxonomy (NCBI): domain Eukaryota; kingdom Metazoa; phylum Arthropoda; class Insecta; order Hemiptera; family Miridae; genus Tupiocoris; species Tupiocoris notatus. The sequence continues at coordinate 3,034 of JASJUZ010000474.1, forward strand.
TCGTCACAAGGTTGATGCCGATAGAACAACGGGTACATAATCAAAAGTGTTTACAAACTTCCAAAATGGTCCTGAAAGTTTTGAGGTCAGAGAGGAAAACTTACTTGGCTCGGGAGGAGGATCAGCTCCACCCAAGTTTGAACTTCAATGCATAACATATTATAATTTGAAAAATGAATTAAATGAACCAAAGCTTTTACAAACTGTTCACCAAGTGAATAGGTATGCAAAATGAGTTGTTGTAGTTTCCATCGGCCTTAAGATGCTCAACACTTTGAAATGTTTGTTACTAGTAGATAATGAATCATTTTTATTGTTAGGTTTACATAGGGTACTTCCAGGTTATTCAATTTTTAGTTATTTTCTTGGTGCTTTTGTCTACTTTTGGGCACAATGCCAGAAAAATCGTGCAAAGTGTTATATTATGTTTTTGTTTCAAATCAATTGCTAGCTAAGTGAAAAAGCCCACCGATTTCAATTAGATTGATTTATTCTGAGCATAAAATAAAGTGAGATTATAACGTGCAAACTCTCAAATTAGTAGTCTATGAGTTAAGGAGAGATCAATTTGAGTTCCATCTCCCTTGTCAGCGTGGCCTTTCATTACACTCCTACCAAGCATAATTGATCTCCTATTGTGGTTATTGAAATTGAAAATAAATTATTGGTTGTTATAAGAATTAGAATAATTTCCTTCTATTGTTTGGTTACTTATCCTTTACCTAGCTCACCTCCTTCCCATCTCCAATGAAATTGATTTGGAAACCTAACTAATTTCCATGATTGTGTGCATATTGTCCAAAAAATTTCGTCCTGAACTGCTTGCACTTATCAAAAAAATCAGAATTATTGTGAAGAAGTGACTGAGCAACAAAGTGACTGTATTATGAGGCAGAATTATTGTTTCAATTTTCTTTCTCGGACATCTTTTGTTCACAAACACAATTGCCAACATTTACCTGGTTGTAATCAAACTTGGTTGTTGCTCAGAAAAATTCCTTTTAGCAAAAGCAGTTAACAGTTTGTTGGCCAGTCTAATCAGAGCAGAGATAGATTCAAAGACCAAATAGAATGTCACCATGAGGTTGATGGTTCCTATGGTCCTTGAATTACCACCGCATTTGTGAGGGATTTTTGAGCTTTGAAAATTGCAAATGATCACTTAGATCAAGCATTTATGCTGCTTTCAAAATAGTTTTATACTTACTCGTTTGAATACTTGTCTATTTTTTCCTTTACTTTACTCTTTGAAAATTCCCTTTAAAAGTCATGCTGCACTATTGAAACATTTTGCAGATAATTCTGTTACTTACATTACCAGCGTGATTTCTAATCAAGTGTGGTTTATTGGTCCTTCAACAAAATCTAGTTGAGCCTATTTGTAGCCCTTTGATCGATATTGCCTGTTGGTGAAAGACTGAAAACACTATGCTAGCCATTGGGTAACATTGATTTCACTCTCCTGGCTTAATACGAAAAGAGTTGAAGTAATCATGATGAGAAGAACTTTATTCGGCAATTTCTCAAATTGCTATCTTCTTTTAGGTTGGTAGTCGGCATGTAACTAGGCTTAATGTCCTCTAGATTAGAATCTAGGAACAAAGCTCTTGTATACCTTTGTTTGGTAGTATTGAGATATTGATATCAACTGATGTTCGGTCTTAATGTTGCTTGGTCGCCCCTTTTTGGGGGGCAACTACCCCAAAATGATGACAAAATAACTCTTTCCCCTTTTCCATAAATCCTCCCCCATTCTCTTTTTTTTGTAAAATATAGAGAAGAAAAATGACAATTTGGAAAATAAGTTATTTTTGATAGTTGACATACTGACAAGTTGAGCAATAATTTCCAATGTATGCTATTTGAGTACAACTTCTCGCGATAGTCGAGTGTGCATAAAATTAACCTGCTTTGCTTATACACAATGGCACAGCCGTGTTTTACCATGTAGGCCTAATTGAAACAGCGAGAATATTTAAATATATATATATTTTTACTTCCATGTATACGCAGTAATTTTTTTGAAGTTTGATTCTTCAGTTTATATTGTGATTCTGATTCCATTCTAATTTGTATGCCTACTGTAGTCAATTTCTTCATCATTGATTATACAATGTGCCCCCCTATTGAATACAATGTTTCCACTTTTTTGTTTTTTCAATCAGCACGTTTTTTGCATGGATTTCAAATATGACAAGTTGCGCAGTGGGCATTCGCCCAATCATGAAATAAATTCATTTTTCAAGGAACTCATATGCTTTATTCAAGATTTGAAGTCCGCGTCAACACCAAATTTCATGAGCACTTGACGCATCAATAGTTTATTTGGTTTTGCACAACCTGTCCTTTAACGTACGCAAAGTAGTGCTACTGTGAATTTGCACAAACGAACATTAGGAACGTTTCCACCTTAAAACTGATTGGTTGCTGTAAGGGAACACTCCTTAGCAACTATAAAATCATTTCTATTTTTCTCACTTTTCAAATTGAAAGCTACATTTTTGGCCACAGGTACAACGGATTAATGTTAGAAGACTATTCCGAGTAAAGAACGATTTTTATAGTTCCAAGTACTCTCAAGGTATACCCTCATACCAAATTTCTGGATACCCCCCAAATTCAACACAAAAGCTACAATAACCAGAAAATGTATAGAGATTGATACCAAATACACTTTTGTCTTAAAAGCTTTGGAAAATCTAATTTTTTTCTCCCCTTTAAAATACCCTTAAAAGTGAGAAAGTGATTTGGTTAAAGAATTGAGCCATTGCCAGGCCAAGATGGATGTGCCGTGAAAATGTCATGTATTTTGCTTCTTCAATTTGCCTGAAAAGCGTTGACGGCAGAATTTTTTCGATTAGATATCTTCGGTTAAAAACTTCAACATTTATGGGGGATAGAAATTATTTTTCTCTTGGGCAATAACAATGGTTTATTAGTGAATTATAACTCAAAATCATAAAAGCACTCTTGGCTCTAAAATTCGATATGGTTCATAACGAGCTTAACTTACCTTAATAAGGTAACTCGAGGCAGGATATAACTTGTTATCCCATTTGGAGCAAAACGTTGTAGATATTTATGGCCCAAAGCCATGATTTGAATTAGATATTGCTCATGATTGTAGATTACTTTATAAACAGCTCAACGAAATATTATTTCCTCTGTAAATCCTGGAAAGAAGTAGGAAGTATCTAAGAGCCTTCTTTCGAAGTCAAAAGTCATCTGCATACTCTTCGCAAGGTACGATCAGTAGTTTCATTTAGATAGTTATTGGTTCATTGAATTAGCAAAATTTTCTGAGAGGTAAAAAATTGTGCAACTTCAGCCGTCTCTCTTTAGCTATCAAATAAATTTTTATAGTTCATGAACACAAAAAATATGATCGCCTTCCAAGTAGTGAATTATTTCAAAGGCTCTTGCAGTCTAAAAGAAAAGGATCCTTAGTCGGGTGGTCAACGTAGAGGTGTGAATTCATTATGCCACATAAATCTTATTCTCTCCAAAATGGCTCAGAAAAGCTATGTAAAAACTGAAAGACCGTAAAAAAAATATCGTCCCTACCAAAAATGCAGCAGCTTCTGATATAAACTGCACTGCGTTGTCTTTTGACAGTCCCCCTTCTCCAATTCGAGTCACAAAAAATTTCCAGTTAGTGTTTAAGCTGCTAGTACTGATACGTAACCGTTCCACAGGACAATTTTTAATGTCAAAGTTCAGGAGTCACTTTTAACGAAATAATAATCATACATGGCCGCTGTGGGACAGGTTCAAATTGGACGTAGTAGCGAGGAACATTGTAATATGTTGAACAAAATATTGAAGTAACGCCACCTTGAATTTCGATCAATCGACTCCTACAGAACAAAACCTCACTTCAACCGACACTTTCCACAACTCTTGATGATAATAAGCAGGGTTACGAAGAAAAAGATAGATACGATGACAAAAAAAACAACAAACAACGTCACTGCCTAGCGTGTAGTGAATTTATTTAAAAAAAGACAAACGATTCTCGATTGTAAATAAATCTTCTTTTATATGGTTTTATTAAATTGATTTGATTGATTTGAACAACTCCGGCTCGATTTTAATCCACTTAAGACTAATTTATTCCAAAATGGAATGTACAAAACATAAACCTCATTTCACGCCATTTTACACCTGAAAAAATGTACAAACAGTAACAGATACACTATAACTACCAATTGCTTTTTGTTATGCCTTAACAAGATACAACCTAAGGAGCATCTCAAGCATTAAAGCAACAGTCTTACTCATGTAGTATTTTGTATCAAAACGTGGCATAGCTAAAAACTCTTGGTTATTTATAATATATACAGTCTTCAACTAGTAAAAATATAACATCCACTAATGAACATTTTCTCTATAACTTCAAAGAGTAATAAATTGAACTTTATGACAGTTGGGGGAAAGTACACCATGTGTTAAAATATTAAGTGTGCTATTCAATTGTGATTTAAATAAATAAAATTACCGACATGAAACCAATGGATGAAGGAACACAATTGAGGGATAAAAAAGAATGTAAACCCGTGCTGATCGGCTCGTGTGGATTCTATCAATCCAACACAAGTAGTTTATCTTTTACGAGCAATGAAATTCATAATTACCCGAAGTATAGTGGGAAGTAAATGATTTCATCCCAACTTGACGCACAGTGAGGCAGAATGTAATTAAACCTGGTCAAAATTCGAAACCTAATTTTTGAATTCAATTTGTGAAAATAACCAAATACTCAATTTTCACAATTGGCTATTGCTGCTGAAAAAATGCTTTATCGGTGGATCCATTGAAAGAAAAACTGTTCTTCTCTTTATAGTCTATTCTTTTTTTTTTAACAAGTGCCATACGGCCATTCAAAGCCTGAATGTGAAAACGGAAATGTTCTACAGAATTTGGCACATATACTATTTCCCACTGTTTCAGAGCTGTGTTCTATGAAGGTATACAATATCATTGGACATTTCATAGGTGAACCAATTTTTTATGAAGTTGCATTCCAGCAAACTGCTGATTTCCTCCGTTAAAATATCCAAGAAGTTTTCTTTTTGGGAGGAAACGGCTAGTAGGATTGGATCGCTGGTGGTTCTTGAACAAGGTGAATTATCACTCTGACGCAGGAGCAAAATGCCATATTGTGAGATCATTAACACTGCTAAGATAGGTAAGGGAAACTCTCACTCATGAAGTCAACAAAAATGAGCATACGTACATTTTTTTTTTTTTTTTTGGTTTTACCCAACTTAAAATATAAGGCAAGAATAATCAGTCTAACTGGTCTGAACTTGAATGAACTGAGGTTTAATAGAAATACCTCTTATAAAATATTATTTTTAAGGGACCAACTCCCTTGACATTTGCTAGGTTGTCGATAAAATCGATGAAAGGCAAGCACCCTTTCAAAGAGAGAATGCTCGCTGTGCCTGAACAGCATTATGAACAACAGTCAAACCGTCGTTGGGGAGGGGGGTGCCAAGGAAAGGATGTTCGGTAAAGAAAAAGAATGCGTCACTTGGCGCCACAGGATTGACAAAACAGGGAACTGCTGCTCCGGTTATTTACTCAAGTATGGATCAGCCCGAACCTTATTTAGTGCCAAAAGAAAAATTTTATGTTGTCCCAATCTTGACCAGAAACATAAGACAATCTGCCCAACTGAGTGGCATTTCCAAGATTATATTCGCTCATCAAGATACATGGTTTCAATTGAACTATAACGTTGGATAAGTGAAACGAAAGGCGATAATACATTTGAGCCTACAAAAAAAGAAGAAAAAACTATTTAAACTAGATGAGTCTTGTTGGTACCGGGAAACACAATCATTTGTACATAAGTTAGGTACTTAGCTACTCTTTTTACACGTAAGATCATTACAATACAATCATTATTATTATTTTTTCTATTTTATAATGGCCTTTCTTAAGGCAAATTGGTGACTATTGTAGCAGTCTCTTTTCAGCTTGGAAATACTTATATTAGTCACGCCGAACACTCCCACTATACAAATGGGTGAGCGTTGTTCGGTAACGTACGGTTCAGTTGAAGAAGCACAGATGAAGCTGTTCAAGCAGCCACAGCAGGGCAGAGACGTTAGTCACCGTAAATCACTGTTGGATGTTGACCGATTGAGCCATTTCCTTCCATGATCCACCAATAACTGTCCATTGTTTGGCTCATTATTTATTTTATTATAAACTCTAGTCATTCAATTATTTTAAGAAGTTCTTCAATCACGAATAAAATATAAAATACAATAAATCCCAAAACGAGAAAAAAAAAGTTTGCTTGCATCAACAGGACTGAATTGGAACAGAACAGAGCTTTAATATTGTTTCAACATTAGTAACGGGATGAAAAAAAGTGGACGGGATGGAAACAAAACCGAAAACATTACACTCATGAAAGCAACTCACATCTTCATTAAGGATAAATAATGAAAGAAAGTGATGGTACAGTAAGAAAATAATGGTTGAAATTAAAACAGAGAGAATACCAACATCAATGTTAGATTCAACCTGTAGCTTTACTTCAATAAACTATTCAATGAAATGTCAACACTAAAACGGTTTTGGTTTTGAAACGTTTATTGTATTTGGCTCATATTTTCTTTTTTAATAATAAACTTTTGTCATAACTCATTTATTATTTTATCAATGAAAACCCTTTTTGGAATCACAAATAAAATACAGAAAATACAAAAAAAAGGGAACAAAAGAATTTTCTCTATCTACAGGCTTTGCACGAATTGAGAACAGGAACTGGGCATGAAGCAGTTGTAGTTGGAACGAGTTGAATTTCTAGGTTAAAACCAGTTACAACAGAAAATAAACAGAAGAAGCAAAACACATCAGTGGTCCAATTGCATGACCGCTAAAAGAAACTATTCGTTGAAACCAGAACGGAGAGATAGAGAAATCTTGGTTTAACTCGTAGCATCACGACAATTTACGATTCCATCAAATTCCAACACAAGCCTGAGAATTGGTTTTAAAATGTCACTGAACATCATCATCTTCATCGTCATCCACTGAATCATCATCCTCGGCTTTCTTGCTTTGAGAGGTGAACTTCCCTTTCAACTTGTACTCGGACATTTCCTGTGGTAAAAAAAAGTATGAGATAAACCCCTAGTTTTCATAAACAATATTTTTGTTGGAATTTAGGGGTGCAAGCATAAATGATTCTGCAAGCTGTATGAGAATAATGTAAGGCTGCCGAGTGTGCCAACCAATGAAAGCTGTCTACATGAAATGCAGCAACTTGGAGACCAGGTAGGTACCTCTGGATTATTATGTTCCCAATTACGTAACGGGCGCACTAGAAAATCTCTTTGAACTCATGGGCCAATAATTTTCAAATTCATAAGAGGGTATCATCTCCCAACACTCTCTTACAAAGGTATTAGGGCATAATAGTTAAAATACAGGAGGCCAAGCGCGTTTCTGATACACCAAAGTTGATGTCATTTTGGCAACGATAATGGCAACAATTTGCCGTAGTGCATTGGTCAATAGAGATTTCCATTTCAAACACACATGCCACAATATCAGCTATGAACTGATGAAGCGAATTTATAGCATTACCTTATCGTATCGAGCTTTCTCTTTATCTGCCATTTCTTGATATTTGCTTTTCACCGATGGGTCGATTTCAGACCACCTTCGACCAAGCTCCTTAGAAGTGTCACCCGCTGTGTACTCAGGATTAACCTCTTTGACTTTGCTCCTCTCGACATTCGAGAACAGAAAGAAGGCAGTGCTGCAAAATGAGAAAAGAAAACAAAGTGAAAATTGGTACAAAATGGAACAATAAAACTGGTAGGAACAATGGTAAATATGCCCACAATAAAATGGAATGTTATGGCTGAAGCGTAATAAAAGCCAGTTTGACACTGCAGTTAGGATACTGTCAGTTCCTATGTATTTATCAGCTCAACTGAAGGCTAAGGATTATGGTTTCTGAGATCTGAAGGTGACAAGACTGACAAGAGATGGACAACTGAATGACTGGACCGAAACCTTCCCTATGGACACATATATTTGAAGACACCACATAAAATTCATTAACATATAAATTATATGTTAGCAAATGATGAATTATGTCGAATGTACGCTCACATATGGGTGTGTATAATTGTCCTAAATGTTCTGACACCCGTATATCCGTATCCTCAACTATCCAGCTATATGAAATAATAGTCTAGTCAGCTTTGGACACAATTCATAGCTCATATATTACTTTTCTTGAATATGCCATCCAAGTTTTAGATCTTGTATCTGTCTTTGGACATGGATATGCACTCCCGCAAAATGTGATTCCAGAAAAAACATGAACTCAATTCAACTTACAGCGGTCTTTTTGGTGCGTTGGGATCCTTCATCTTCCGTTTCTTGCCTCTCCTTTTGTCGTTTTCTGATGGAGTATAATCCTTCATTTCGGTTTCATATCGCTGTTTGTCCTTGTCTGCCAGATCGTGGAATCGCTTCTTGTCTTTGTCGGACATACTCTACAACAAAACAAGGACGACAAAAATGAAATAAAGAATAGACCAAGATGAGACGATTTAAATCATAAGAAATTATTCATTCATGAGTTAAGGAGGTGACAGAGAGAAAAAATTAGCTTTCTCAAGACAATAACTTTCGCCCATTTTGGCACATTTAAAAGTTATGGTGGTCAATTCTGAGGTGGATCAATGCTATCAATGCATCCTTTACAAGGACCTTATTATTCTAGACGTTCAAACTCATTTCTCAATCAACATAATAATATAGGTAGTAATAATAATAATGATAATAGGTACCTAATCATTATGGTCGAGAACTTCAGTGTTTAATAGAAATATGAATTTTGTTATGGTAATATTAATTCCTTCCTGTAGTTGGTGTTTAAGCTGATGTGAAGTTGGCACATTTTTGTTATGTTTTCCTTTCAGGCAAATAATTTTGAAGTCGGTTTGATTTTATTTTTCAAGTTTGAAAAATTTATAATAAATTCTGGCCCGATCCCAAGACCTTACTTTTGCTTGACCTTACTTGCCCAAGACCTTACTTGCTTTTATTCGGCTGATAGAATCGAGTTGACTCAGCAACGCCAACTAATCAACCCAAAATGTTCCTTTTACGTCAGACACGGCCAAAGGGATGGAGACTTTTACATGCAATAACTGAGATTCTGATGGTAAATTAATCGAACTGGTGAGAAATTGATTTCCAAGCCTGAAAAACGCTTTCTAGAGATAAAAATCACAAATAGACATTGAATCAAATGGCTAATGTTCATTCGAACAATTTTTTTTTACCATTTTTTTCTCTCGCTTTTGGGTTGGTGATAAAAATATCGTTTTCGGTTTGCCTAGCCAACCTAAAATCTCATTATGGTCACCTGGGCCCGTTTTCGAACTCGGACTTCCCCACCGATTTCCTCAAGGGTCCAAGATTAAGTAAATTTTGATCGGTCCGGAAAAGAGGCTTTTGATACTCCTTCTTCTTAGACTTCTTTCCGCGGGGCTGGCTGAGCGTGTTTCCCGTATTTGTTGTTATTGATCCGCGATTCGCCTACCCTGGCACACGTACACAAGCTCTCCATTTATAGGCCAAAGCAAGCTAAAACAGCTTCTTTGTGACACGCATCCCTGGCGAATAAAAACTATGTTCGAATGATGTACTCGGTTCCTATGCGATTCCGCAAAAATTGATTACGCAGAAAACTTCGTCGGCGGACAAAATCAGGGTTGAAATCAAAATAAATTATACTAATAATCTGCTTTTGGGGTTAGGAGAAGTGAATGATTACCCAGTACGTTTAACAATGATTTTCATAATTCAAGTAAAATACTACAAACTTTAATTTATAGATTATAAATTGTTAACTGAGATTTTTCTTTTACCCATCGGTTTTGACTACATTATAAATTATTTCCAGTACGCTCAAAATGTGTGCGGTTGTTTCTATTCGGAAGCTCTGTTTTGAATTGTACTCGTATTACTTTCGGCTACCAATTCAATTTCAATGCTACTTTTTCCAATTAAGTTCAATAGTCCTCAACAGCAAAATTTGCACGTGCAAATTTGTGGCGAATATTTGCATTTCACAAAAATCCTCATCCGAATTGCAATAAAGCCATAGGCGATTTTCTAGAAGAACAATTTGAAACAGAAATATTTTTGACGTGGGAATAGACCAAACGCTTGTGGCACGCTGCCATGAGGGCAGCATTTAAAATACTCGTTCGTAGAGCAAGGTTGAGCTTGGGCCGTTCACCATCTCGTGGTATCCTCCGAGGGCTCTCCAACTCTGGGAACCAACAACTTGTACCTCGGGCCCCTTCCATGGCTTGAAGCCTTCTGTCCTTGAACTTGGCCTGTACCACCCACCCTGCCCGCCTAGCCCGCTCAGCTACAAAAGTAGATGTTTCGAGGACCGGCCAGCAGCTCCTGAGTACCAAACAGAATCACGAGAAAATGTATGCGAATGAATACCTATCTCGTCATTGGAAGAATAATGGATTGGGCGAACTATAAGAATGTCGAAAATTACTAGTTAGAAAAAAAGCGGCAGTGAGAAACTTCCAAGAGGAGCTTTTATTCGCGATTAATAAACGCATTCAATTCAGCCGAGGTTACGCCAATAAACCTGCAATAAATATTTCCGATAAATTGCCTAGGCCTTACTACCGACAGATAATTAGGAAACTTTTCTACAACTTTACGACGCTCTTTGTTTACAATAGCATCTCATTTTGAGCCAAATCGCGTCACTTGAACAACCGAGTCATCTCATTTACAAGCCTAGTCGTTGGCAGACCAGAAAACAAAAGAAACTCACAACCAGCTTCCCGTATTGTATTTCCTCAGACCGCATTCGACCAACGATAGAGCAAAAATGAAAAAAGGAACGATGTTACTGCGCGATGAGGAAACCGTGGAATAAAACCCATGATTTTGGCATTGAATCAACTTTTCAACAGCTGTAGAGTCACTTTGTTCAAGTAAAATCGATCAGTGTTGAGACAAGTAGAAATTTGTACGAAAGAGAAAGAATACTATCAAGTTGTCATGAGAAAGTTACCACCCTACTAGTCACAATGGTATAGACAAATTAATTCAACATGGGCAATGGATGGGCGATCCGCAAAGCTCTGAAGGAAGCGAGCTCTTCTGATAATAATGAAAGTCAGAAACATGGCATAATGGTCCAAGTCCGCTAGGTCCAGCCACGACTCTTTTCACCCATTTGACGAAACTATTCAACTGATTGACAGTACCGAGGATATTTCTGGTAGTAAGTTATGTACAGCACCTCCAGTTCCGCTCACCACATGAGGTCTTATCCATATTCATTTCCTGTTACCTGATAGTTCAATAAACGCTCAGTATAAAGATCCGTCATTATCTACGATGGTTCTTTGATTTCTCTTCTTTTTTTTTAACTTTTGCATTTATTAACATCTATACATATATAAAAATTACACAAAATTTGTATGCTACTCCCCTCTTTAAGCAATGCTTAAAGAGCTTTCTTTACCCAACTCAGTTCTTGAAACGTACTCTACGTACTGCCCAAGTAAAAAGTATTTATACCAGAAGACATTGAGCCATACTAAGAAGGAAAAAAAAAGCTTTCAGATAACGAAAATTAACTGGGAATCGAAGACTCATAGATTCTTTTGTTCAAAATATGCAAATATCGAAGTTCGCAAAGCAAAACATATTTCAGTTTCAATCGCCTCATCAGTTCACCATAGTTTCTAATTTCCCTGCGCGGTTGATAATTGCTATTTGGGCACGAATAATGCTGGTCAGCCGGCTGCCAGAGAAGGAAGTTAATTTGATACCGAGGTAGAAGTAAAGCAATAGGCTGGACGAACAAGTTGAAGCCTGGTACTACCCTTCAGGCTAATGCGCATGTTCAGCGGATACCAGCCGGGGCAACTTTACGCGGTCTCAACGACCGTTTCAACTGCTTCCAAGGCCTTACACCGTCATCAAGTTGAGAAGCTATAGCACCATTAAACAGAACAGTAGACCGATTATAGCATCGATAAAAGTGTAATTCATATTTTGAATAAGCAATAATTAATTATTCAGGCACTGCAAATTTCTTTCACTCAAAATCGTTCTCACGACAATATTTCCTCACAATGTTCTTCTATTCCAGGTTCGCACTATATACTCGAAATACATTTTCAACGTAAATTCGAATTGATGCGTGATGTCAGAAACAAATATGAGCATTTCGCCTAGAATGTGTTTCTTGTTTGAAGTTATTAAGTGATGTTAGCGCTGTAGTCCTATTCAGTTATCTATGTTTGAAAGTTTCAAGAAAATGGGAAAAATCTCCATCAATTATTCGGATCATTTCCCTCTGGGCTGTAACCGATTTAAACGCAGTTAAAAATAAATAAACTATAATAAACTAGTACATACATGAAAACATCGCCTAAGTTGTACAATTTTTACGAAACTTGCGTCCAACTATAGTTTTGCATCTGGTATCAAGTCGGAAATTTCAGAATATACCTTTTAGAGGCGAGAATACACGGAGCTTTTTTCAGTTTCATACTCCATCCAAGTTTTAAAAAAGCAGTCCCGCGAAGAGAATTAAATTCAACGTCGAATGACTCCAAGTTAGATCATTTCGTGCAAATTGAATAGGCGGTCTACTTTCGATTAAGGATTAAAGTTATACGACCATAATCAGCTGTATTAATTTTTTTCCAAGATTTTCTAAGAGTTGCCATTTTTCAAAGGCCCTTAACTTTAAAACGTGATGCGAAATCGAAATGAACACGGAAGTAAAAACGCTGCAAATGATTGTACAGTGGTTTATTATTCCTTCGCTTCAAATATAATTTCAGAAGACTATGGGCCTATGACAAGAATTGATTTGGCCTAAGACCAAGATTGATTTTTGGTGAAAATTTCAAAAATTTAGCTATTATGGTTTGGCCGGAAAAGTGTTGACGGCGTACGGCGGGCAGACAGAATTTTTTTTATTGGATATTCGGATTCTACATGCCTTGAAACGTAAAACATCAAATTTTGAGGGGTTTTAAATTTTTTTTCTTGGGCGATTACGATGGTTTATTATTGACAATAAACCAAAATTCCTCGGAATGGGCGTTTTTAGAGAATTTATAGCTGAATTAAAAAATACCGAATTTTCAAGATTTGGTTAGCGGTACCCGAAGAGATATTATATTCATCGACAGGAGTCGCTCGCGCCTACTGCTTACTCCCGAACCAGATGCACGGCGCGGCATGGCGGGTAGCCGTCACTTAGGCCTTCGAAGTAGTACCTACCCGTATAAATTTAGCAAATTAAAAAAGTCATTCGACGAAGAATTTATTTAATTTACTCATACGTACATTTTCGCTGGAACACGTTCTTTTGAACTTATAAGCGCAATAAAATTGAAACAATTCGCATATTTCGAGATTTTTCGGCTCCAAAAATATATCGAAAGATTATTTCCAGATCTGGGGCGATCACTTTCAAGTGGCTACTTTTTACTTAATTGCTTACGTATTGGGACCGTCCGAATCGTCGGTTTCGTAACGGAGGTGAATTTGGGAAAAATTCACAGTAACATACTCGGCAACACTTATAAAACAAGTGTCAGCGTGTCCGTGATCAGAAGTGATCGTCTTAAGTCCGTAAAAATTTATGCACTGATAGAAGAAGGTTTATTTTCATTAGTTTCGAAATGAGATCACCGTGGGAAAGAATATTCGCGATCGTTTTAATTGTCAAGGCTAGAAGAAAACTCGAAATAATTCATGATTTATTTTTAACAAACTTTAGCCAGTGTTTGCCAATTACTGTTGAAGTGAGTGTATTTACAAAGACAATTTGCTCGGAGGTGAAAAAGATCTATCAAAAACCTACATTATGGTACCCTAATGTAAAGTTATATTGGTACGCCCCAGAGCTATTAATCTTGGCAGCTATCGTCTAAAAATATTGTATCTCGTGAAGTGCATCCGAAACTAATAAATGTCAACATTGCATAGTATAATTTTGAAAAAGCGCAAAATTGTGGTAAAAATTTTTTTAAAAACCACAACTTTCCTAAAAAGAAAAAATTTACTAAAATGTAGCCGTTTTGGGGCTGGGAAATTAAGTTCATTAAGGTAAAGTTAAATCAATCAAATATCAATAATATTACTACTTGATATAACCTTGCGAGAATTAATAATTTGTGGACTGTAATATTTGATCATCGCCCGATAGGGGTCGCTGGAAAACCCGAGTATTTCATACTAATCTATATACCCTGGGTATGATAAGGATACATAATTTCTAATTCTAGCACTGAGTGGCTTCCACGGTAAACACGCTTTGGTGGTACATGAAAAAACTGAAAATCGGTGTCGAAACTACGATGAAAAAAATGAAATGGATCTATTGTGACTTTACTATTCGATGAAAAATTAATTAGGTTGATATCGGAAACAGACAGGTTTTCTTAGGAATATGAATAAGTGCGATAGCTGCCGTCATGCAAACGATTCAGGGTACGTACAGTAATATTTAGCTAAGTTAAAAATTTTCAAGATGCGAGCGTTAGTGCATAAGCGGCGAGGGCTGTTGTTTGGCGCTCATAGTTGGCACAGGATGTGGGCGGGAGCCGGTGGCCAAGTGTAGGGTTTCGAAAACGTTCCCAACCGACACCTGTTCCTCCACTCGGTCAAATGGCGGCTACCGATATGCACAGCACCTTTACCAACAACTACAACCAGTTAACTACAAGAGGCTCTTTTATGTTCAGATGACCGGCATAGCAGATACAACATTCTGCCAAGGGGTATGACTCCTTGTTATCGTCGGAGAGAACACAATCAAATTCGGACCATTAGAAGGCGAAAGAAATAATCGACAGGGTTTTGCGTTCGCACACACCGAGAAATAGCATAGAGACCGCTCTCCCCGCTAGTGTAACCGGCACTATATCCGAAAATCTACAAAAATTGAGCGAACTTCCGAAAGTTCCAACATTATTTTTGTGGGTTTCTGGTATTTTCTGCGTATTGGCCCGAGGCCACTTGGCAGGTAGCGGTTTTCTCCTCGTGGGCTAGGCTCGGTCACCTCTCTGTCAATCAATTAGGCCTCACCAATCATTTGTGTGCTTCCATAGTAAATGTAAAGCACTGCGGCTAACTTGAAGCTCAAAGTCGGAAGGGAGATGAATTCAGAAAAAATCAGTTCCATACTCAGATCTCTTTTCAGTTGGATTCCGAACAACTAGGAAGGTTAACATTAGTTAGCTAATATAATGGTACAGATCATTTATCTAGTCAAAAAAAAAGAAATATATTGCACTTGTTATTCACAAATCGGTTATATGTATTTAGATTTTTTCAGACCGCGAAAATGACTGTATTTTAACGCTGGGGGACTTCATATTTGTCAGCTGAATGTCACTCGTTATTTGTCACCGTGATTCGCATTTTCACTTATTTTACTCGAACCGATGATCTATTTTCTATTTTGCATACTTGGGTCTCCTCGCTATAAAAACGACCCCCTTTCACAGAGCATGTTTCGGATCGTTTGGCTCACACGCTGTACTTCAACCTTATTACGCACATTTTTCACTATTTCGATTTTTACAGGCCGCAAAAATTAATATATTTGACGCTTGAGGTCTTTAAATGTTCACAATGGAGAGTGAAACACGCCTGATTTTTTCGCATACGGTTTCAAACCGTACATCCGAGCGATTCGCTCATTTTTTGTACGTATTTGGAAAATTTCACGTCTATTCATTCATCTATTCACGTTTCTATCATTTGATTGGCCGCCAAATGTATTCTAGGCAGGTGAATGACAATAGATTGGTAATGTTAGGGTCACATACCGTACTTCCGCGTTATCTGAATACCGTTTGTGTTTAGAATGTTTACTGGCTGATTCATGGGTTTCCTTTTTTTGGGCCTCCTAGCTAGACTCAATAACAGTTGTTGTTTACCAACGTTTCGGCCTTTGTATGAGTTTCTTGGTTTTATAATTGGTTATAAGTGTCACCTATTCAAACATGGACATTCTGTGTGATCTATTCACACCGCTGGTTTCAAGTTGCTTCGCAGTTCTTTCGCCGTTTATGAATTCAGTTTCAAGTTTGATTGCTTCGTAAAACTTCATTTCGGTCTCAATTATCCAATGGTTTGAAATCTTTGAAATGAAAATAAAACGGGAAAATACATTTGCCAACTCTAGTGTCGAAAAATTGATATTTCTTAGCTGAAATTTTATTCAAACAGTGGAAAGATTATCATTTTATTGACGCAATAATTAAAACAGTAAATTAGCCAATTTAGTCATTTTCCATTCTGTCGGGATTAGTGGATCTTAAACGTACGTATATTGCTTTGAAAAGGACAGATTCGTTGAATAACTCATTCGGAACATAAGAAAATCTCAACGATTACCAACATTTTTGGAAGTGATGGGTTGGATTGAACAACTGAAAAAAACACCACTTCTATCACGTACCACTTGTGTTATATTTCGGAAATGACGGTGTATATAATATCTACGTTATTTATTCGAGCGATAACTTAACAAGGGAAAAGGGATTCTTTGAAGCAGAAGCGGGCATCATCAAATTTTCAGCGGCCACAAAATTTGAGCTGACTGTTGATTCTGTTATTTGAATTAAATGCAAGCGACATTCGATGATTTCACTCGCCTGTCCAGCCAGCGAAGAATCTGACTCGACAGTGCCCGCTTTATTTCCCCGTTTCCGTTGACGTCCATTATCCAATCGCTCAATCGGTCATTCCTAGTTGAGAAACCCAAACCGATTTCGATAGAAATTTAAAAACGTTGGCCAAAATCGACGAATCGAATATTATCAATGAAAAATAAATATATTTATAAAATGAAAAATTGTATGACAACTAGGTAAATTTTGGTCTATTATTAAATAACGATTGGAATAAATTTATAACAGTATTTCAAAGACCGACGTTTTACAAGGCGTGCCGAATTCGAACACCGAATGAAGAACATTAGGTACTAAAGACATGCAATTGAATACACAATAAAGATGTAGTACATACGAAATATTTGCTAAAAATCACTTTTGGACCAACGATAGCTGAATTCTTTGGCGAGGTCGTTACCTCAATTTAAAAGAGTATTATATTATGTTTAGAGGAGTTTTTCATCATTGTGATCCTCGCCTCTCTGGATGAGAGTCTTTTGTTCAGCCTACCTGCTTTTCATATTTTGTCAAGGATTCACGTACCTTCAAATCAGGAGCATTCACACTGCTTCTACGAGTAGGAAGAATAGGTTTTATTGATATTTTTAAAGTGATGTTTGAGCGGAGGAAATTTTGCAACGTGACTTCTAACGAGAAGGAAATCTTCAGGAACGTGAAGATAAAGGTAAACTATATATATAGGTAAACTTAAAAATAAATTACGTTGGTTCGTTTAAGAATTATTTGCGTTTCTTCCTAGAACTGGAGGTATTCCTTAGCAACGCTTGCCAGGGAATAAGAAAACCCGTGGACAGATCTTGTTTTATTATTCAATAATCAACAATAAATTGTAATCGCCCAAAAAAATTTTTCTAGCCTCTCTCAAAATGTGATGTTTTAGGTTTCAAGGCACGTAGAATCCGACAGCTCTACTGAGAAAATTATGAAAGCTAAAAACTAGATTGTTTCAATAAAAATCATTCTTGGCCTGAAAACGTCTCAATTCTTTGAAAGAATCGCCACGTCGACTTCAAGATTATTGGCAAAGAAGGCTTTTGCATTTTCCAGTGTTCTTGAGACAGAAATGTGTTTGGTATCAATTTCCTGCGTATTTTGGAGGCTGAATCGAACGTGACTATAACGGGGTTGATATATTTGAAGGTTCTTGAGCTATCGCAGCTTTTGTGAGGAATGATTAATACATTACTACACAGACAAATGCTATCCTGAATCGAAAGAGCTCTCCGCAATCAATTATTTATACGATTGAGAGAATGTCGCGAATTCATTATCACTTTCAACCGCAAGCAAATTTTCATCAAGGGATGAGTTACAGCAAGAAAATATTAGGAACTTTCTGCTAAGGACTTTGTCTTTGCAGTTCCAAATAAGTCGTTAGACGAAAACAGTGATGATTGGGGTAATTAGAATGTTATCAGCGCATCGTGTTCTTTCTTCTTAAATCAAAATTGCAGACAAATACGAATAAACCAATGTGCAATCGTCTGCAGCGTTTTTTTTTTATTTTTTAAATATTTGGAGTGAGGAGGTTAGAATTTTTTTCGGGCAATTACAATGCTTTGTTAATATTGAATAATTAACAAAAATTTTCAGAAATAAACCGGCCATGTTGGATTGTCCAGTAATCACAGTTTGTCGCATCTCGGTCGCTAAGAGTATGCTTTTCGAATAATTTCGAGTGCTTGTTGGCGAAATTCGTGGAGATCGGCGAACCAAGAAAGGTGGGCAACAAGAAGTGGCATTAGACTGCAAGGTTAATACGGCAGTTCAAGGGACTATGATTATATTTATGTTGACCTGAATTCAATGTCATTTCAAACAATTCGACCTTCAGGGGGTTCGCTATTATTCTATTCATTTCGCAAACATAATTAGAGACTTTCCGTGCCTCGATTGTTTTCCAACGCGGATTAAACATGACTATCGTTCGCGTTTTGCGATGGAAAAAAACCGTAAAACAACAGATCATTTATTCATCTGATAAAAAAAGCTTTTTGCTGATCGGCGTAATAAAGTAAAAATATTTGTTCTTGTGTTGGTCCATCGTAAATGTTGAATATCGAGGAAGGATCTAAAACAATTAATTCTCACCTATGAATCGAACATATCATTTCCGTTATAAACAGTTATAAAAGCATAACGACAACGCAACGCATAAATTTTGAAATAGTAATAATACTAATGGGCGAAATTTCTTATGGGATTCTTTTCATTTTTCTTCAACTGCGACGAGCGGAAATAAATGTCGAGGACTGAATGATCCATAAAAAAGGTATCAAGTGAATCGGGGACGATAAGATGAGGATAGTGCAATCTATCAACTGTCCTACACATACGATTTGAAGAGAGAGGAATGGAGGAGATTGCCATCGAGAGAAGCTGCATTGATTTTTGAAGACCCTGGGGGTAGAACAAGAGTGTCGGAAGAGGCAGAGGCTGTAAAATGCGCGCGCAAATATTATAAAGGGCCAGCGAACGGGAGCCCACCGGATTTCCCGCCTCGTGCCCTACCTTGCACAAGCGCGTTTCTAAGCGTTTCTAGATTTCTCAACATACCCCCTCGATATCTAATGAAAGGTAGTCACAGGGAACCAAATTTAGATTCAACTGCCAACGACGATGCAATCGCTTCGTGCCAATATTTAGAAGAGAAGAACGCTAAGATTCAAAATACAAGAAGGAATCGTATCGTTTTGAACATCAATTTGACGGAAAAATTAAACGAGAAAATCGTATGCTTCTCAACATTTTCTTCTTCGCCCGTTTCACAGGCCTCCAATTGCTTGTGAACTTTGGAAAATTGGAGCGTTGAAATAGAAGTCAGATATGAGAACATGCAAAAGCAATTCCAAGCAACCCTCCTTTTTTCATCCCAATACTTCTGCCCAGTTCCTCAATCAATCGTATCCCTCTCCTCCTCCTCGTTGTGCAGTTTTATATATATAGATATAGATACAGATAGAGATAAGCAGAGCTCTATTTAAAGGGTACCATCCGAAGGTCACCCACCATAATTCGGTTTCATACATACAAAGAAGAGAAGAGGATAAGCTCTATTCTATGGTCACCATCCAAAGGAGCTCATAATATTATATTCCAATGTTTTAGTATCATAAGCAGGTAGGTACAAAAATTTCAGTGGACACAATGCTGCACCGATTGACACCATTATGAAAACGATAATGTTAACTATTCTCGAGTATCGTTGCTTCCGTGAACTTTCAAGTTCTTGAGGAAAACTTTATTATTTTGTAACCAAGTATAAAGGTGTACTACTATACAATTGAATCGTTACGGTGACAATGGACGTTTCTTTTACTCCAGGACAAGAGCACAGCGGGGAAAAATTAACTGAGCGGAGAAAAATCAACTTACTGTCAGTGGAAAGCGATTCCGCGTAAACGTGAAGAAATTAGGAACAATGTGTGGAATGAAAAAGCTCACATACCTTCCACCGTTCAGCGCACATCCTGGAAAAGTCAGCAAATACGACGTGCTCGTCCGGATGTTTCTTCTTGTGTTCCTCGCGGCAAATTTGTACGAAATACGCGTAGGCCGTCATACGACCTCGCGGTTTCACATCTGTTTTCGCCTGTTTTGGCATGACTCCTCTCGACTGTAACATGACATATTACATAGTGAAAAAAATGGGTCAAAATCGTTCAAGGGGTAGGGAATACTAATAAACAGCGAATTGATTATATGGTGAAGCGATAATAAACACATTAGTTACTAGCAAAATTACTATTAATTACTATTTATTAATATTAATAATGTAATTAATTAATAATTAATATAATAATATATTAATTAAATGTTAATAATTAATATATTAATTAAATATTAATAATTAATATATTAATTATTAATACAATAATATTATATTAAAATATAAATTTAATATTATAATATAATTTAATAATTGATTAATAATTTACTATTTATTAATTTCACGTTTCAAGGCACGTAGAACCCGAATACTCAATCAAAAAAATTCTGTCCGTACGACGTCAACACTTTTTTGTCGAAAAAATAAAAGCTAAATTCCTGACATTTTCACCAAAAATCAATCTTGGCCTGAAAACGGCTCAATTCTATAACCAATTCGCTACTTGAATCTAAGAGTATTTTTAGGGAGTTTTGATGGGAAGAAAATTCGTATTTTCTAATATTTTTCAGACATTGGCGTTTTCGGTATAAACTTCTATAGATTTTTGGACGCTGAATCGAATGAGACCATTAAGGGGTCAATAAATATAATAGCTCCCATGTTATCGCAGCTTTTGTGTAGAATTTTCACGATTTTCTGAAATTTGGCCATGAGCGTATAACTCGAGATTTTTCGGAGCTATAAAAACAGTTCTATAGTCGTTGGATTGGTCGTTCAACTCGCTGTACTTATAGGCAAACAATTTAACTTGTAATTATATAATTAAGAAAAATAAAAATAATTAAAATTACCATAGTTGCTATTTAGTATTCTTTTGTAGTTAACAGTCTGTTTTATGATGGAAGCGTTCACAAATGTGTTGAATAGTTGCTATTAATATTTATTATTATGAATGGTCTTCTTAAATCATGATTAAAGCAAAGGAATAATAAACGCCTGTGCAATAATTTGCAGCGTTTTTGGTAAATTCAAGAAGTTGGACAACCGCTGGATAAGTATCGTTCAAGGATTTGACCAGAAAGTACTGAGTTTGTAGCTTCTGAAAATCTCAATGTAACCGCAATTCATCAACAGTATTGTGATTGCAGGATACGTGCAGGATATTAAATAAGATAGATTAATTGGATATTAAATAAGAATATTAGCAATAGCTATCGTATAAGTATTGGTCTGATAGTGAGACCATGGAAGTATGAGTTGTGCGATTGCAAATAGACATTGTGGAAGACTGAGCAGTATGCAAATTATGTCTAAGCCCTTCGTAGATAAAACAATATTTTGTGACCAGTAATTCACTTGCGATAACAGCGAACAAAACTCAGCGTCACCAGTGAGTACTTCTATACTCACTGAGCGTCACTGACTTCAATCCAGCGCTATGGTGTAATTGACTAAAATAAAAGTGTTATATTTTTCTTATCGCACGTTGATTTAATAAGGGAATAGTTTAATTTCGTTTTCACTGATAAACAAATCTTCTCCTTCTCTCGCTCACTATTCAATAAGCCGGTCGGGGCTATTTTTGCGACACTTCGAGCATTTGGGTATCAAACATGAAAACGGTTTCAACCAGAAAACCAAAAAAACCGAAAACACACGGATAATCCAGCGGCCGAGAAAGAGAACGACAAGCACATAATCTTGATTTCTCGTTTCAAACTCGTAACCTGGCAATAGAACATCGATGGAAAAATCGAGCGAGCTACCAAATAACAACGTTCACCAAAAATACTGAACAACTTGCAAAAAACTTATTCACATCACGTTTACGTAGTATTTAGCATTCATATTTATGGCAGCCTCAATTTTTATGGCAGCTGATAGCTCGACATTAACCAAGAATTCATAAAACATTTTATTCAACATTCATCTAATATTAATTTAATTATGACGATATTTATAGGGAATCAATTTGGGAAAATTGATCAAACGACGATGAAATTGCATCAAGTTTTTCAACTCTAGGAACGGCTGTATGTTGGAACATGTTCTTGTACTCGGGACATCCAAAGAAAATTTTTATAGCGAACAAATCGGTTGATTGGCCTGGAGGCTTCATCAAGGTACCGTTCATACCAAAACGTTAGGCCATCAAAGTATACACGGAGAAATTATTTTCTCTTTATCTTCCATTATTTCAGCAATTCATTTCGGCAATTATCTTCCAAACAAATGGATAGTCTTCTTAAATCAATATTGAAGCGAAGGAATAATAAACCACTGTACAATCATTTGCAGCGTTCTTCTAGTTCACTAGTGATGGGAAACATAATAAAATTTGCCTGCTTGGTTCAGAAATTTTTTCCAGGACGGGATAAAAAAAGGGAAAAGAGGGAAACCTTCCTTATTGAGCATTCATCGCTGATTTCAAATAATAGCGAAATTTCGTAATTGGGATGATTTTACGATGAGATA
The DNA here is from genome assembly GCA_037159825.1 of Tupiocoris notatus. Lineage (NCBI taxonomy): Eukaryota > Metazoa > Arthropoda > Insecta > Hemiptera > Miridae > Tupiocoris > Tupiocoris notatus. The sequence goes on from JASJUZ010000474.1 coordinate 25,876, forward strand.
TTGGGCTTGTAGGTCAGAAGAAACGCTTGCGAGAGCTTGCCTATAATGCGGTGTAAAATGGCTTTCCGTGTGTAAAGCGACACTCACCCGCAAAATACACTCTTTCCCCAAGTCACCTCTTCCTCAAATACCTCCGCTAGTGAACGCTGATGGCAGTTATATTTATATTTAAAAAAAAAAAAAAAAAAAAAAAAAAAAAAAAACACAACCAGCGGTGTGCATAGATCACACAGTACTTCTATGTTGCGACGGTAAGAGGTATAACCATAACCACTTATATACTCAAGGAACTCATACAATGGCCACAACATAGTAACCTAAAACTGTAAACTAGCCAGGAAAACCAAAAATAGAAACAAGCACGTGTATGAAAAAAATCAAGCCACCCGAAAGAATCAGTAACATTTTCTGAAACCTTATCAGAAAGGGGTCTTCTGATAGATGTGGGAATTAGCTTTTAATGAATATTGGACAACATTTCGCGATAGAAGCTTTTCAAATTTCTTCTATTTCGATTTTTATAGGCTGCATGAATTCAACTTTACGCTGGCTATATACGGCAAATTATTACGGCAAATAAATTGTTACGGTAAATAAATTACACTTATTTATCAATCGTTCGGCTCACACAGAGAACTTCCACGTTTCTATTGATTTTTAGAGTCCGCAGAACCACTAACATTTGAACCCTCGAGGCTTTGAAGAAAAAAACCATGTCGATATATGACACTTGATTTTCAGCAGGGACACACGCAGTACTTCCATATTACTCGTACGTTTTTCCTATTTTGGGAAGACAAAAAGCTCGAAATTAACAATGGTTTTCAGCACTTTTCAAGCCCCTCATTTAAATTTCCATTATCGACAACTTGGAAGTAATCATGATGCAATGACACGATAAGAAAAAAGATTGCACCGACCTTCCACCGAGGGGGGGCTCTCGAGTTGTTCAACTTCACAAAACTATACGAGTCCTGCGGTACGGTTGAGCTTGAAAAAGTTGGCCCTCTGCCAGATCGAACCTAACCTCTCGCCAGTCGGTGAGAAATACGGGTGACAATAATCGCAAATCGAACTCGCGTATTGCTATGCAGCTGGAAACCAAATGTAACAAAGCGAACGAGGAACAGTAATCCTCTTAATAAAAAGTTCTAAATTATATTACAGCTGTACATTAATCCTTGCTTCGATTACAATTTAAGAGGACCATCAATTTGTAATATTCACTATCCCGAAAACGCGAGAGAGCCAGTTCCCATGAAAATATGTGATTTTTTATCATTTTTTTTTATTTTGATAACTTGATTTGAAGTTGATTTATTTTTATTCATCTTGATAACATGATTTGAAGTTTATTCATCTTGATAACTTTATTTTAAAGTTGATTTATTATTATTTATCTTGATGACTCGATTTAATCAAAGGATACAGCTAAGGAGAGTTTGACTACCATTCCAAAGACTGGAGAAGGACTATTACAGCTCTGAAAAGACTCGAGTTGCCGAATTTTTGAAAATCTCCCAAATTCCATACGAAAGGCGTGATAACTCGAGAACCATTGAAGCTGTCGACCTCACGATGGTATCATTCGATTCAACACCCAAATATCTATAGAAATTGATGCCAATTATACCGTTTTTTCCAAAATGTTGGCTCTGATGTATGGTGTGTGACCTTATCAATAAATATCCGGCATCATTCACTCGCCATTACAAAAATTCAAAGATTTCAAGTAGGTATAGTTAAGTTTTTCTGGCCTGTAAAAATTGAAATAGCAAAGAATAGCACAAGACGGAAGTATGGCGTGTGATTCACGATATAAGACAAGTTTTGTGAAATAGGGCCATATTTATAGCAAGGAGACCAAAAAAAAAAAAAAATCACTGCATTACTAACAAAAATTGCGATGACCCACGAACCAATAAAGCTATCAATTATGGTCTCATTCGATTCAGCGTCCGAAAATCGATAAGAATAGCCACCAAACACATCACCTATGTCTCACTGGAAAATACGAATTCCCCCTCGAGCCCCCTCCAAAAATTTAGGTAGAAGATTGATTGCTTTTTGGTGAAAATTTCATCTGCATGAAGTTTCTTCAGAAAAGTGTTGCCGGCGTATACATTTTTTATTGGATATTTGGATTTTACGAAGGTACCTTGAAACATAAAACATCAAATTATTTGTGGAGAGGGGGTGTAAGGAAAATCATTTTTGTGGGGGATTAAAATGGTTTATATTGAATAATAAACCAAGATTCGTACGCGATAGCTTTCAAAGTGTAGATAACCTTTCTTGTATTAAAAATGGCAAATGAAAAACAATTACACAATGTTAAAAAATTTTAATTTCGGTTATGATGCTTATTGGCGAAGACATTTCTGTCAAATTTTAGTCCGTCTAACCACCGGCCAATTTTTCAACCGACATCAAAAGGAGGAGGTTACTCTAGTTCACTGGTTATTTTTTTAATTTAATAAATTAATCACTAACTTGAATAACCAAGTAATAAGAACTCAACTTTTCTTGAAACTCATTTTCTTCAACCACAAACATTATTAATAACTAATGGAATTATAACTAAGCTTGAATAATAATCTGAAATAATTGAGTACAACTAAGCTTGAAATAATGTGTACAAAACGGTTCATTATTGGCGTATTATTGAACAAAAATCCTTGCAATCACCCAAGAAAAAAGTTCTGAAATTGGACGTTCCAAGTTTTAAGGCATGAAGAATACAAATATTCAATCTGTCTGCCTGCCACCGACAATTTTCTGAGGTAACTATAATAGCTACTTGAAAATTCCACCAAGAAACATTCTTGGCCAGAAAATGGCTGGATTCTTTCGCCAAATCGATATCTCAATTTGATTTTGCGGGATGGAAAATTCGTATTTTTTACTGTTTTTGAAACACAAATGTGTTTGATATCAATTTCTATAGGTTTTTCAAGCCGCATCGAATGAGACCATAATGAGAGCTTTAATAAATTTTGAGTTATCGCAGCTTATGTGAAGAATTTTCAAAATATTGAGAAATTTTACATTATGGTAAAACTTGAGAAGAGGGAGATTTAAGAGCAGTAAAAGTCGTTAGGTATTTAATGGTTGGAATATTTGTCAAAACCTCTTTTCATCTGTATCTTTATGCGATTAATTCGACTTTCGACTAAGTTATCACTATTTTTTTTTTTTTTTTAATTAACAACACGATCGTTGTTGGTAAGGGTAAATTAAACCGTAGATTTTAAGCTACGAAAATAATTCATCACAATCCCGTGCGAGGCGTTCGCCATTCGCACGCCTCTCGCATTTGTAATGAATAAACAAACAAGCGCGCCCGAAGCGAAAAAATTACAAAAATAAATCAAACGAAATCTACATCGATCAAAACCTCGAAACAAACTTCGGCGCGAAGATTTTATTTGGAACATTCAGATTAAAAGCTATTTGATGAAATTTTCAAACGAATTCTCCATCATCTTTCCTTCCAGAGGAAACCAATGGAACAGATTTAAGTTCCCCATCAGATCTGAATAGTAGTTTACAAGGGAAGGGAGGAATAGAGGACAGAAAATTGGAACAGAAAGACGTGAAAACCAAAGCATCAAAAGTCGGGATCATGATCAAGCATTAACCATGGTTAAGGACCAATTTAACTAATTTCCTTCTCTGAGATACCACTCGACCATGATCAATGGTTAGAACAAGTTTGAGCAAATACTTCAAAAAAGAGAAAGATCGAACCCAAGCCGACAAAACGAGTTTTTTTTTTCTTTTTTTTTCAGCGTCCGTTCAAAATCAGAGGCAACTGAGGGGAAAACTTTAGTTATCGACCCGTTTCAAGTTGAAATTAATCGAATAGCGGCTCCGAGGTAAAAGATCGATTAATTTAATTTACTGTTTTTATATTTAATTATTATTATGTCAAAATTAATTACCACGGGTTGTGGTATGTGAAGTGGAGCTGGCGGGTTCGGGTACCACCAGTGGGCGGCCGGCGGTTGAGCAGCGGCGTAAGATCCACCGCCGCCGCCGCCACCGCCACCGCCTCCACCAACGCCGCCGCCGCTTGTGCCACCGCTCGACGCGTTATTCTGTGGCATCTTGTATGGAAACATGTGATGATGATCGTGCGATGACCACCAGTCCTCAACGGGTTGCCACCGATCTTCGCCCATCGCCAACGCGCACTTTCAACGACTGGCTCTTTTGCGCGCTCGGCAGAGTCGTCCCCCTTCACCCGGCTCCCTCGGTTCTCCTTCTTCGGGTTCCAATGGCTGCAGGAGGGGTAGGAGGGGAAGGCTTCGCCAGAGCCGCTCAATACTCCCTCCACCCCTCGGCGTCGCATCTGGCTTGAACAAAGCGCTCCCGAAGAACGAACGTGAAAGAGAGAGAGAGAATGAAAGAGGGGAGAACGACGGCCGTGCAACTAACGATAGGCGGCGCCGCTTGAGTTCTTCGTGCGAGAGAGACAGATAGAGGGAACGGGGGGAAAGGGATGGGGCGACTCAACCCTGCCCCTCATTTATACCGCACTCCGCCCCTCGTCCGGGATGACTGTGCCCTGCAGCCTAGGAACGATATTCATTCTAATGTTAACATTCACTACTCAACCCTTGGATGCGCACCGAAAGCGATCGGATTCATCAAACGAACAATTAAGTTTATACCTCCAAAAAAACCGTAGGTTGAAAACAAACCTAGGAAAAATTTAATAAATATTTATTTTCATCTATTCCGAAAGGAAAAAATTAAGCTCATTTCACAGGATATCATTTCACAGTAGTCACTTTTCTACTAAATAACATGGATTATACTATCGAACAATTATATACTATAGAATACTATACAATATTCTACTATAGAACAACTGGGATTTCCATGATTTCTTCTCAATAGAATCGAGTTTAAAACACTAATTTATTGTTTGCTCACGGATATTGTTCAATTTTCTTTTTTTTCAACATGATAGCTATTTCCGAAAAACCATGTCTACAGTGATGTTGAGCCATTGTAGAAACTTGCTTGGCGGAAAGTAAAAATACAATAAACAGGCTGTAAATTATTCTACAATGGTTTATTATTCTTTTGCTTCAATCATGATTAGGAAACACCATACAAATATTATAGTAACTATGCCGAACACTTGTGAACGTTTCCATCAAACAACTTATCGATAACTAAGGGCAAACTACTCGGCAACTATATTATTCTGAATGTTTTAGTTTTCCTCGAATACTTAATGTATAATCGTATTAATAACCTAACTATACAGCCGAAGAGTGTTTTACGAGCATTCCAAAGAATATAGAACGAGTTTTACGGCTCCATAAATTCTCGAGTTATAACATCTTGCAAAATTTCTCAAAATCTCGAATATAACCCGCAGAAGCTGCGATAACACGATAACCAGTAAAGCTATAAGCCGTTGATGTTTTATCAGATGCAGCGTCAAAAAACCGAAATAAATTTATATCAAACACATCTATGTTCCAAACACTTAGGAAAATACAAATTTCCCCTTCCGACCCTACAAAAATACCCTCAAAGTGGCCATTTTCAGACCAAGAATGATATTTTATGTTAGAAAATTTCAAGAATTTAGCTATTATAGTTAACTTAGAAAAGTGAGACGGCGGTGTGAACTGTGAACAACTGTAAGTTTTCCAAGATTTGTAACTTGCACAGTGGATAACTCAAACAAAAAGTCGTCAATTCAAATGTTTGAATATACCAAAAGATAGGTAATTTAACTGTCCACATTTTCCCAATGTAATGTACCTATCCATTTTTCAACCGTTTTAGCGTTATTCAACAATATTGGTAGACTATACACGAAAAAATGAAATTTTTCAACTTTAAACGTTATTTTCATCTATTTAGTGCGAAAGAAACGAAGAATGAACCATATATTATTGATATACACATCACCAACTATCATTATGCTGAATTTGAGCGAAATCTATTTCAAAAAATGTTCCGCGAAAAATCCAAGGGGTACCCCTGCGATTTTTTTCAACCGAACAGTTAACGATTTTTTACTCGTCTCTCAATACAGATAAAAATCTGAAATTTTTAGAAAAGTTGTGTCTTACCATGATGTATTTTTGGTATTTTTTTCATTTCTCGGAAAAATCTGCAAGTGGTCCAAAAAAATCAGTTTCTGAAAGCTCAAAAATTGACCTTTAACCGTGCTTTTCGGGGTCAAAATTAATGTGAATTAATTGTTTTAATATGCAGGAGTCTTCATTCGAACGCCTTACACACGTACGTAGCAAAAAATTTGATGAAAAAAATTTAAACAGAGCCAGGGAAATTAATTTCCGTAAATCGAGTGTTTCACCGGCCGAAATTTCGAGCTCCGCTGGGTGAAAGATTAAATTTATTGTTTTTAAGCGAATTTGAAAGCTATTCTTATAGGAAATTTAACGCTGAATCCGAATTTGACGTCAAAAAGACGGAAATTCGACGGCAATGATCAGTTTTTTATATTTTTAGTGTTGATTAGCTATTTTTCAACTTTAAACGTTCTTTTCGTCTATTTAGTGCAAAAGAAACAAAGAATGAACCATATATTATTGATATACACATCATCAACTATCATTATGCTGAATTTGAGCGAAATCTATTTCAAAAAATTTTTCGCGAAAAATCCAAGGGGTACCCCTGCGATTTTTTTCAACCGATCAGTTACCGATTTTTTACTCCTCTCTCAATACAGATAAAAATCTGAAATTTTTAGGAAAGTTGTGTCTTACCATGATGTATTTTTGGTATTTTTTTCATTTCTCGGAAAAATCTGCAAGTGGTCCAAAAAAATCGGTTTTTGAAAGCCCAAAAATTGACCTTTAACCGTGCTTTTCGGGGTCAAAACTAATGTGAATTAATTGTTTTAATATGCAGGAGTCTTCATTCGAACGCCTTACACACGTACATAGCAAAAAATTTGGTGAAAAAACTTCAAACAGAGCCGGAGAAATTATTTTCCGTAAATCGACTTCTTCGCCGGCCGAAATTCCGAGCTCCGCTGGCATCGGTAATAGTGAAACATTAAATTGTCGTTTTAAAGCGATTTTGAAAGCTATTCTTATAGGAAATTTAACGCTGAATCCGAATATGACGTCAAAACGGCAGAAATTTCACAACAACTATAAGTTTTTCCAGCTTTAATACTACGCCACTCCTACGTTTTTCAACTTTGAAATTCCGTTGCAAATACTTACAGTACTGTTCAAATTTGATTAATTGATGATTCTTACAGGAAATTAGACGTAGAATTCGAATTTAAAGTGAAAACAATCGAATTCAAACGATTGATAATATTTTCTGAATTTTTTTCGATTTTCATACTTTTGTAGTTTCAACTTTGGGATTTTTTTTCGTCACGTTCCCGAAATGGGAATGATTAGGTGCTGTGGAAGAAAATGAAGGAAATTTAACGTAGAATCCCTTAAAAATAAGAAAAAGGCTAGCGTAAATGATAGCTCTCGAGATATATTCCACTTTATGTCAAAAAACGTGTTTTGACTTTTCTTCAAACGTTAATAGCTCCGCGGAGACATAACATAAAAATATAATTAAATACACCGAATTGTAGGATTTTGATAGGTCTTTCTCGCCTCTGAGTAATATACCTATGTAAAAGTGGTCGGTTCAAAAGTTATTGGCGAAAAACATGCAAAAAAACGCAAAAAACAGGGTCATAAAATTTCAAAGCGCAATAAAATTTGAACAGAGACCTAATTTTAAAAAAAGAAGACTTTTCCAGCCGATGAAGTTCTCTCAATTGAACGGCACTATGACCAAAATTTGATACCTATTCCCAGTTTCTCAATCAATCGTATACCCAAGGATTTTTGACTTTCACTTCGGGCCGCTCTAGCTCCGGCTAAAACCTATCAACGTACGAATTCTTGTACTTTTTCGTTTAAAGAATTTATCCATGAACAAAATGCGCTCATAAAATCTTATCGCCTTGTGAGAATAGAGAGCAGAACACTGAGAATTCGTTCTATACTTCGGTCATATACGATCGTTCACGCGAAACCGAGGCGGCCCTGCAAATAAAAGCTGACAAAACCGTAAACCGCTGAAAACGCTGACAATTGAATGGCTCAAGTGTTCGCTAAAGTACAATTAATTCGTTCGCTTCTAATAAATTCTAATAATAATTATCGTAGCTTTCTTGGACGAAATAATATAATCAGGGTTCAAGTCAAAGTATCTGGTAAAGTATCAACGTGGTGACATAATTAAACGAAGTATTACGTTCATCCGTTTGGAACAAACTTCACGAGGAAAGTTTCAGTTGTGAGATATTCGATTGTTCGAAGAAGCGAACACTTGAGTCATTCAATTGTGTCAGCGTTTTCAGCGGTTTACGGTTTTGTCAGCTTTTATTTGCAGGGCCGCCTCGGTTTCGCGCGAACGATCGTATTTGACCAAAGTATAGAACGAATTCTCGGTGTTCTCTCTATAGTAAATACAATCAAAACACTTCAAGTAAATATTTTTGTCGGACACTCGTTATTCGCTACCAATTGAGTTTAGTCGTGTGATCGGATGAGTTCATATACGATAATGAAGATAGGAATGCGGTCGATAACGGAATCCGAACCGTTCCTATTGGGCCAGTATTGTATTTTCATTAGGGCGATTACTATTATCTATAAATATACTCAGAAACACGTTCCGAACAAGTCTCTATGGGCCCGTGAGACCGGATCAAATTTTTTCTATTTGATATTTACAGGCCATGGAAATCAATATTTTTGACCGATCATGATCTCAAGTTGTTCACTACTACAAGCCGATAACACCTGGCTTTTATCTTTTGGCTCACACGCCGTACTTCCACCTAATTCGCATTTTTTTTTTTTTTTTTTTTTTTTTTTTTATTCTGGCTTTCTTTGTTTTAAAAATATTCCCCAAGCGTGTCTTGTACGATTAGGCTCACACATTGAAGTTCAATTTCATTAACGTATTTCGGGCGTTCATCTATTTTTGGGTTACCTGGCTAACAAAATTTCAGTTTAAACGAGTTTTCCAGCTTTTCATAATAATAAGGAAAAATAGTACTGAAAGTTATTAAGGTCTCATACATCTCTCAGCAGTTGACCAGTTTAGAATTAAATCAAGAAATATTTACCGAAGACTTGGGTAGATTATTGGGGGAAGTGAATCGAGGAAAAACAATGTTAGCGGATTAATATCCATAAATACATTATAGGCACATGTTCTCATGAGTTGGTGACGGATCCTTAAGAACACAGTGCCTTTATGATCAACTCTCGCAGCCAAGAAAACCATAAATATATAAATACAAAGATGCTCCTAGTTGTAATATTATGTAGTAAAACTATGAAGATGCTACGAGTCGTCGTGCTAAGGAACGACACCATAAGCAAAGATAAAGGGAGACTTAGTAAATAATATCTCAACTTAGTCATACAAGTTTTCTAGAAGAAAGAACTAGAATAATAACCACTAAGTATAACTACGCGAAGTTCTAAGTGTGATTAATACTATAAAGATCAGGCTTGATTTATCAAGTGGCGGTATCAATATAAGCGGCATGTTCATGTAAAATTTAACAGCCATATTTTGCACATTGATCGAGGGCACAAACAATAAAACTTATTTTTTGTTAATAGAGATAAGATGATTTTTTTATGTTATTTTTTTTTTATTTTTTTTACGAGAGGTAGGTACTAGTACAAAAAGTGTTTTAGTGAATGGAGCAGTACAAAATGGCCAAAAGTCACCTCTCATTTCGAACTTTATCCATTTTGATCTATTTCCAACTTCTATCCTCATTAATTTTTTCCTTCATTGACCAACAAGCAAAAAATCAACTTCAAACCCAATGCATAACCTCAAAGAATTTACTAAGGCCCTAAGCGCAGCAGATGAGCAGACAAGGATTTATAGAAGGAGAAGGAGAGGAAATTTTGACTGCAATAGGAAAGCTTGTGTAAGTGCTTGTGAGCGTCCTAGCTATTCGAGAGACGAGTTGTTCGGTTATTATAAACGCTCCCAACTCAGAAACAGAAACAGAAGGGAAAGACTGGGCCTCATGGACATTTGTCTGTGTATGCGAGGGGAAAAAGGTAGCGGAGGGCTGGCGGGTGCTATAGGCCAGATGGTTCCCACAATGAGTGTGTTTGGCGCCAATTCCTTCGACGAACGCATTGAGTATACCTACCTTAACGCTTTTAGCCCTACGTTCGCCCATCCAACCCCATTTGAGTTCTAGCGAACTAAATGAGACGACCTCGACTGAAAGGTAACCTGAATATCCTGTTGGTCGCTATAAATTTTCATTAGCCCAATAACACAGCAATTCTGACGAAAAACCAATCTAATATTCAGATGGAAGTGATTCACCGCTCATGAACAAAATTAAATAATCATTATGCTGGAGAAAAATTAATTCCCTCTCACGTGCCAAGTTCATCTGTTGTGAGCGATTACCAGGTTGCAGAAATTGCACGATGGCCAAGGGTGAAACCGCAGTTCTAAATGGGAAATAAGCCTCACCGAGTCGAATTTCAGCGGAATGTTAACGAGCAGAGCGACGCGCACTGCGAAGCACAGCTTGCCATATTCTCAGGGGTTCGAATAGCATGTAGAGCCTCTGATGGTCTTTTGCCTATCAGAAGTGAGCTACAGTACATTCAATACAGCTTTAACTCGGCAAAGAAAAATTTTATGAGAAAGACTCGACTGTAGTGATAGTTGACGTTGTGATGGAACTCACGTTGAGCTGGTGAGGATCCAGCACTAACGTCCACCGGCTCCCTTATCGCACTAATTATAGTTAATTATTCAATAATAATAAACCATTGTAATACCTCACGAAAAATTTAACCCCTCACAAAATTTGATGTTTTACGCGCCTATAGTTACTTACTATCGGAATATACTATTTAAAAGAAAATTCTGCCCATACAGTCAACAATTTTCTGAGACATAAGAGCTATAATCATGAAATCTTCACCAAAAATCGTACTCTACCGAACAATTGCTCAATTCGTTAGCCGGATCGCTACCTCGATTTTAGGAGTTTTTGGGGGGTTTTCATTTGGGGAAAATGTATCAAAATCGATGGATTTTTGGGCGCTGAATCGAGAAACCATACCGGACTTGATAGCTTCAATCCTCTCACCTTTTGTGAGCTATATTTGACAATCGGAAATTCTCGTTTTGATACAACTCGAGACCTACAAACGGTTCGACAGCTTGAGGATGCAAAATTTACTGAACGTTTCAACATTTCAAAACAAAATGAGCTCGATTGTACAAACAAGAATTCGGCCGTCAAACATTAGGACACGAACGCAGAGTTCAACGTATTTCGTTTCGGCTGGAGGACTCAAAAGTATTCACTGTCGTAATAGTAGCATTCGAGACTCGGCCGGTGAAAAATATTGATACCACAAAAGCGACGCGACGAAGCGAGAGAGAAGACCCTGCCGAGCGATCTTATGTAACGCGAAAAAGACAGAGACAAAGACTGCCTCACTTGACTCCTCTGATTCAAATACCAAGAAATACAACCTCAGCCAATTATATAAGAAGAAAGAAATGTTCAATTATTGAATATCATTGAATGTTTCCACAGTAAAATACTCTGGTAAAGTTTCTGAACAAATGCGTGTATGTAATATAGTTTATTAAGAACAGGGTTATCGAAAAATTGAAATAAAAAAGAGTTAAGTAACCCCCCCCCTCCAAACAGAACCAAATTAATTTGAGCTGATACAATTAGTTGAAAAAAAGTATATTTTCCATGCAAAACTCCGCTTTTTGGCATTCACATGTGATTTACTTCTCTAATATCTATCCAAAAATTGTTTTAGACCTTGGGAAGCTGAGCTAACAGCTGTTGAGCTTACAGAAGGAAAAATGCAGAAATGGAACTAACGATTGAAAAAAAGTTTGCAGATTTTACGAACTTCGCTTTTCTCACTCCTTCTTCTTGTACTGTACCAGCACAAAAAACAATATTGGTTCTGCACTAGTGAGATGCGAACTTTAATGCTGTTTCAAGCGATATAAGATTCGAATTTACTCCCGTAATTTCGTACACTCTTCTCTACTAATATAATGTGAAATTAGAAAATTAAATCATCTTGAAAATCAATTTAATAAAAAATTGGAGAGAACTCAAGTGTACGAGCTGTGCGCTAGCTCCTAAACGTGCTCGTATATACGTAATTGCTCGACAGAAAGCCTAAATGCTGAACGTGTCTTCCTCCCAATAAAATGTCCTATTGTTGAACGTTCAAAAGTATAAATGCAAGGTATAAAACAAGCATTAAAAATCTCATGTTCAAGATCAGCTTCATCACACATGTTGTTGCTCAGGCCGCATTTCATTTTAATAGCCTTTTTTACCGTCACTGAGATGAGGTACCCATCGCATCGGTTGGGTACGTGATGTCATATAAATAAAAAGAGCCACGTTAAACTGTCTGCAAGCCCTAACATGAAAGTACGGTGTGACCGATACAATATCGTGTTCTTCCTCGACATTCGCATTTTTCTGAGCGTTTTTACAGTAATGGCTAAAAAATGGTCACATTTTTACAGTGACCAAGTGTGTGACCAGTGTGTTTTTTTATCAGCTAGCAAATATTCGAGTAAAAAGAGCCGCAAAATTGAGTTTGGATAAATTTGGGCGGAGTGAAGAGTTGAGACCTGATGTTAGGTTATTATCAACAAAATGCTCATCTGTCGGTGACCTTGGAATGAGAAATGGTAAGTTACACCTGCAGTTTGGAAGTCAGATTAATGTTGAAAATTGACCAGTGGATTCAGTTAAGAAGATAAATTCGCATTCAAATTTGAAATTTGTGAACCTAAATGAGATCGCCGAGAGTATAATTTGCCCTTTGCAATGTCATGTCATCACTCATTCAGCACAACGACTCAAATCGAGTTCGTCGATCAAGCGTCTGCTCACATCCCGATCTAGCAGTAGTCTTAATCGATCTCATTTTGCAATTATTGATCTTGAGTAAGAAATAATGGACAGTATAATGTATAACTAACCATTCAGAAATAATTAATACTCACTCGTGAGACCTGAGTGGCCATAATTTCCAATTCGCGTTTATAATTTTGTAATTAATTAATTTTATAAGAGTTTCATACAATAATACATTTTTCAAATAATTTCATACGAGGTTTCACTAGTTTCCCAAAATATTTTACGATTTCACAATTACCTCAAATCGAAAATGTTCAATAAAAACGATTCTGTGCCTCGATTTCAACTGAAGCACTGTATATCGTACATTGGAATATTATAGGACCCCATATATAGACAATGTAAAAATAAAATGGACTGATTTTGGTTTATTAACTATTGCAATCGCCCAACAAAACAAATTTCTAAACCTTTGATGTTCTAAGTTTCAAGGCATGTAGAATTCGCATATAATATTTTAAAAGTCTGTCTCCCGTACGCTGTCAACACTTTTCTGACGAAACTAGAAAAGCTAAATTTTTGAAATTTTCTCCAAAAATCTATCTTGGCCTGGCAATGGCCCAATTCTTTAATCAAATCGCTACCTCAATTTTAATAGTATTTGTGGGGGTTTTAAGGGGGAGAAAATTCATATTATCCAACTCTTTTCAAACAAAGGTGCACTTGGTATGAATTTCTATAGATTTTCGGACGCTGAATCGACTATTGAGGGCGGCAGCTATCGTGTAGGATTTTCGATATTTTCAGACATTTTGCATTAGGGTACAACTCGAGGGTACTTGGAGCTATAAAAATCGTTCTATACTCTTTTGAATGCTCGTCAAACACTCTCTTCAGCTGTACCGACTAATTTAGCTTTTACTTTGAAAATTCCGAAAAATAAAAATGATTAAAATTACCATATTTGCTACGGAGTTTTGCCTACTAGTGACCACTGTGTTTCTCAAGTGGAAACGTTCACAAATGTTCGAAATAGTTACCATCACAAAGAGATGGTCTCCTTGAATCATAATTGAAGCTAAGAAATAATAAACCACTGTACAACCATTCGCAGCGTTTATTTTTCAAGCCCCACATCTCTGAGTTCTGCACAATAATAAATTAGAAGTCACCACAGTACCATATTGAACCAAACTACTTTCACCTCACCGCATAACCAAATCATAATTCTCCAAACCTGGAAAATCTCGTAAGGCGGTGAATTTACTTCGCATCATATTTTATATGTTACCTCTCCATAAGAAATATCCGTCACGGTTTTCAAGGAATTCGCACAAACGTGAAGTATCGGTTAATGAATACAGACTCTATTGTTCAAAGTATGTAAGCCAGAAACAGGTAGGGATGAAATATTTCTATGTAAATTGTAATGCTCTCTTATGGAAAACGTAGCAAACTTAATTGTACAACTCGAATCAAACTTTTAGCCAGAATAAATTCAATTCTGTTCCTCACCTCTCGCTTTCGAAATTACTTATTCCGTTGGCTAACATCAACTGTATCTTCAAAAGAATAAATTTCTTTCTCTCTCTTGATGTGATCTACAAGCGCAAATATTTTCTTACTATAATCTCGCAGAGAAGTTTTACCTGTTTTTTTTTCTTTTTTTGTAATAAGAGCACACGAAAAGCTCAGTTCGTTTTAATAGCGGCCTCAGCTAACCTCCCCTCCCAAGCCGCCACATCATCGTGTGACAGAACAGACAACAAGTACAGAACGAGAAATCTGCTTCCACGGCAGTTCAACGGCCTTGCATAGTTGCATCAGGTCCAAGCCTCAACAACAGATTATTGGGTGAAATGAAATGAAATGAAATATCGTTTATTGTATAACCGTAAGGTATTATTAGGTACTAAAATACGTTAACAATTTAATCGGAAGCGAATGTAAAACTGGTCTCAAGGTTTAAATGTTGGGCAATCCTCTTTCATAAAATAGTTCAACGGAAGAAAGGATACGGCTGGATTATGAAATATTCGTCTGAAAGATTATCCGATTTTGTCCCTCGCCTAGGAAACCGTTGGCAAAAGTAATTCAGCGAAAACGATTTTACACGCTTCGACAACGTTGGAATTAATGTATATTTAACGGCTATAAATCGTCACAATAAACCGCATAACAAGGACGGTCTCATTAATTGGCTAGAGAACAACGGACTCTTATCGTAGCTAGGGATTTACAAGCTCGACCCAATGATCTCAGAGATCACGTACGGTTATATTTTTGTTACACTGATGAATTAGCAACTAATTTTTTGATCACCGTTTGAGGCTCATTTTGTTTCAGTTACCTCAAATTTATTTTATTTTTATTTGCGACGGTAAATTTTTTTTTTTTTTTGGAGTTTTTTATAAATCAGTTCATTTTGGGGTAGTGAAATAATGCAAACATCGCATCAAAAAGTCGACGATATCTCGACGGTCAAATAATGTGAACAACACCGGAGAAATTATTTTCAGGTTCGGGCTAGGTAAATGAGTTAAATTTCCAAACGATTTCGAAGGGACGTCCTAGAGGAAAATTAATGGCAGATTCCAAATTTAACCGGATAGACACCCGAGATGCTTTGAAACAAAAATGTCTTATTTCTAGAGTGTTTTGCTATTTTTCCAAGCTTAATTGAAAAATAAACTGAACACCAACCATGTATTAAAAAAAAAAATAAAAATAAAAAAAATGATAATCAAAAAAAAAAAATTCTACCACTAACCAGTAAGTCGAATCTCAATCCCATACGGGCATTTAGGTAGTAATACAAGCAAATTGCGACGGAGAGAATGCTGAGCCAACTCTCGAACGACGAAGAGGCACGGACACCCATAATCTCGTTATGATAAGAATATAATAAACTGGTACTAGAAAAAGGCCGACCGGCGGAAGCAACACGAAAAAACGTTCTTCAATACAAGGTTTAAATTAACACGGTTAATTGTTTTTTCAAATATATGCATACAAAAATTTATCACTTTTTATTGAAGCCACGAAAATTTGCGCAAAAAGAGTTGGTCGGTACACATGTCAGAAACTACCGCGCAACTCTCTTTTTCACGCCGTTGCGTTGATTTTTCTCAATAAACCGACATCATAAAGGCGACAAGCGAACTTTTTTATTTCAAAAACAAAACTAGAGCTCTCGAAACGAAAAAAGATTCGATCAGTGAAGATTGTTTCGTAATAATCTATTACAAACCGGTTGTACACAATTAGGCATCAATCAATCGATTAGGTGTGAAATGTCAAAACAATTAAAATGTCCGGAAAAAATGGCGCTCCCGAACAGTTTGACATCTTTTGATTTCGTCGATTTGCGAGCAATATCCTGCGACAGCGATCGAGACAGATTTGAGAAGCAGGAATTGAATTTATGCTAAAAGCGATTTTTCACTCTGTTTTTTTTTTTTTTTTTCTCAATTTTACTTTTTAAAAAAATCATCCAACTTGAACGCCATTAGAATTAGGCAACTGTGTAACTCCAACGATTCACACTTCCATACAATTGGGACTTATTATTTTCATTTTCCCGTTTATAATGTAAGATATTGAAAGTAAAACGTATTTTATTTAATATAAAAATAAATTCACACGGGCCTGTGTAAATCGACGCGCGCTAAAAAAAATCTAGCAAGTAAATGAGATTTTTTACTGGATTTACACAGGTATAGAACCTTCCCCGCATGTTAGAGTCATCGCTATCTGATAAACAAAGAACACAACTCGAGAGGGCAGAGGCAGAGCTAGAGGTTATTAATAATGGCACGCGTTATTTTTACACTGCTCTTCATGAATCAACTGTCAACAACTGAATTCCCGTCGAACGGTGAATACAATAAAGTAAGAGCGGTTGAAAACGAAAGCGGTCGAAATGATGGGATGAAATAAAAAGAAAATTCTATAGTTTCGAATCACGATATGGAATAAGGCGGGAGACGTTGGACGGACTCACCTCGACAGCCTCGGTGAAAAGGTTATTTTCTCCTGATTTCTTCAGCAAAGATGCGCAGAAGGTGCAGCCGTTTTCGAACACAGGCGCAGTTGTAACGGAAATTTTTGAAAATAACCCGAACTGAAATCGGCGGCTGAACAGTTCAAAAATGCACGACAGGCCTAACACGGACGTTAAAAGCCGCCCAAAGTGAAGAAGAGGTTAGCGCGGCGGGAACAGTGCGTGCGTCGTGTTCAATGACTGTACAACTATCAACTACGACTACGGATGAGCCTGACTACTACAGGGCGACCGTTCGGTTCTGACGTCTGTCGACGTAACGTGCAAGAGCGACCGAGAGGGCAATAGGGGAGGGGCGAGCGAACTCAGCGTTAAAGCTTCTAGAAGGAGATAGCCATACGGCAACGGAACGACCGCGCGCGAGAGCGTTCGTGGTTCAGGAGCGGGGAGTGACGTGACGTGACGCGTGTGACTGAGAAAGAACTATAGAAAGAAAGAGTGCAAGCGATATGGAAGACGAGCCGTTGTCGAGTGGCCCGGCTCGGCGAGAACAGACAAGGCAGACGGGCATGGCGAACGGGCAATCGACAACCGAGCATTTTTACGGTTGCAAGATATCTACACTTGTGCCCTTTCCCTGCCCTAGATTCAGCCCTACAATAACGGTGCATTTATAGAAAAATGCTTCGTCATTGTAAGGTCGAGTCAATTGATCAAGTTTGAACATAAATCCAACACTTACTTCCATGATGACGACGAGGAGCGAAGAGACCGTTGGGTAGCGTGGAAAATGGACGCCTATTTAAATGAAATCATGATTCGGTGCCTGCTTAATTTCATGATGATGGGCCTTCTCAATAGTATCCACGGGGACTATTTCATTTCAATTTGCATCGTAGATTTAGAAAAATAAAATTAAACTTGAATAAATTAGTAGTGTAAAAGTCGAGCAAGACCTGTTGACAATTTTTTTCACCCACGAGTTAAATTCTTTTTTTTTTAAGTGAAACTACAACATTTGAACACAAATTTCTACAAAATATAATTCACAGTGTGAAATAAATAGGTAATGTTCATTATACCATAAATAAATTAATTTTAAAGTAATATTTATAATCAAACCAATATTTTTAGAATAAAATTTACATTTATTGAATAAGCGTATTTTTAAATTAATTTTTCTAGAGCAAACATTCATTAAATATATTAATTGTTCATCCATTTAATTAAAATATTATTAATTTACATTGGTTGAATTATGCTGTCGGATCAGATTACAAAAATATTTTACAGCATGAACTAGCCTTGATGGCGCGCTACTTGCACCGCCAAGTGAAGCCACGCTTCACCCATGGATCTCATAAAAATATTGAACGTGGCCGAGTACAAAGCAATAGTACTACGGGTAGGTAACCTCTTTTTTTCTCCTTTTTTTGTCCTATTATTTCTTCTGTTCCGTTGAAGAATTCTACGAATAGGATAGGAGTCCTCAAATTTAAATAGGTACTAATTCAAATACTAAAGTAATTTCGTGATATACCTATCCATTAGGCGACCAATTTGCCCATATTGTCATTAGCATTTAGCAGCAAACCTCGCACCCTTCGGGAGTTAAAGGCTTCCATTGAGACTGAAATTCGTGCAATTCCAACCGATATGCTGGAGCGACGAGCGAGCAATGGGTAATGTGAAGGACCGATTCCAAGAATGCATCGCCCAAGAAGGAAGGCATTTGAAGAATATCATCTTTCATAATTGAATTTTTTTTCTTCTTAAATAAAATCCCCTTGTTACTGAACATTTTAACATTTATTTCAACCCGATACCTTCAAAACTGACGATTTGACGACTGTTTCAAATTCACAAGGCATAGCTGCGCCACCCTGTACCATCTTGCCAAAGTTCTCAAAATCTCGAATAGGATCCGCAAAAGCTGCGATAACACGAAAACCGGTGGAGCTATAAACTCCTCAGTAGTTTTATCGGATTCAGCGGCAATTTTTTTTTTTTTTTTTTTTGTAGTATTTGGATTTTACGTGTTTTGAAACGTTAAATATCAAATGGGGGGGGGGGGTAGATTTTTTTCGTCAGCAATTACTGGTTTTTTTTTAACTTCTATGTTTACATAGTAAATGGAAGTATTGTGATCTTCTACAAAGTCGAATTTGGAACGGAGGCCCTGTAGTACTATAATCAGAAAATCACTTTCTTAACAAATGTCTGTTTGTCCGTCTGTCCGTGGTCATAAAGTGATAAAAATCGCTATATCTCTCTGAAAAATGATGAAACTCAATGACATTTTTTGTATTTGTTTTCCTTGCGAATAAGCAAAATTAGCTTTTATTGCATTTTGAAAAACACAGTGCGTCGTTTTGGTGCTCAAAGTTTTTTCTGTTTCGATTTTTACAGACTGTAAGAGTCAATCTTTTTCAATTGAAAATGTCTGGTTTTTATCAAGTTGGTCACACAGTATTTCCGCGTTATTCTCATCTTGACAATAATTTGACTTTTACAGACCATAAAAATAAATATATTTGAACGCTAGGGGTCTTTGAATTTTTAATACCCTGTCGTCACTACGTGAGGAAATTTTAGTACCCAACACCGACTGCTTCATAGGTATAAGAATTTAAACATCATTCTTTGTTGTCTTTGAGATTTTATCAGCCATAAAAGTCAACATTTTTGATAGGTCAAAGCCTAGAAATGGTCTTCATGGCAAGCAGATTGCTAGAGTTTTTATATGGCTATCTTCTACTGACTGATGTTTGAGGGCTGGTAACTGATTTTTGAATGTCGTTGCTATAAAAACGATCTCATTTTACATAATTGTAGCTCAAATACTGCACTTCTGCACCATCAACCTAATTCAAATTTTTTTTTTTTTTTTTTTTTTTTTTTTTTGTGCCTCTTGGCTAGTTTTTCAATAACATTTATTGTAAACTAACGTTGGGCCCTTTGTACGAGTTTCTTGATTTTATAATTGGTTATAAAATCTATGGCTGTTACTGACTCAAACATGGAAGTACTGTGTGATCTATGCACACTTCTGGTTTTTAAAGGGGCTATGTTGTGTTGTTTTCCGTGTTTATGGAAAAAGCAAACAACCTCCTACTTGCCTGAATACTAACATTACTTCAAAGTTGCTTTAGTAATTCTCCATAGTAGTCAGTAAACAAGTTCTGGTAAGTTTTCCGATTTCTAAAAAATCGCTGACTGTACTGAATTTTAGTTTGAAGTCGATCACATAGCCATTTCAACAGACAAGAGATTTTTGTACTGGGTTGGTGAGGGGGAGAAGAACCAGGCGACATGTTCTCCGATTTTTTATTTACTGGCCGAGTACTTTCGCCCCTTCGGGCATCCTCAGGGTTCTTCTCCCCCTCACCAACCCAGTACGATGAGAGATGCGACGACTCAACCAAGAAGAGATTTTTGATTTAACACATTTTTGATTTGAAGAAAATTTTTGACAAATGGAAGGTTTTTTGTTTATATAAAAAAAATTGACGATTAAATAGCTGAATTTCATTGAGGGAAAGTAGATAATATGACAATTTTGTTGCGTGTAGTCTACAAGACAGCGTGACCCCGTTTTTCATTTCATGTTTTTTTTTTTTTTTTTTTTTTTTTGGTGGCACCTCTTGATGAAAATGTCTCAATTCTCCATGTTAGCTTGACCTAATCTCTTATCAATTGATCACGCTATCTGCCTTCTACTTCTGGACTACTACTGTTATCCCACCTAGTCATTGCGTCGCCAGTGGGTTTCAAATGTTACGATTATTCGCGATAATGGGCTTATGAAGAAGCAAAATGTCCGTTGATAGGATAAGTTCACAAGGATCATACGGAAACGAGTATGGATACATTCCTCAAAATGAACAAGTGAGTTGGTTAAAGTCGTTTGAAGCTCGAGCAAGGTTCGTGGACAGTTGTGTAATATTGCACCGTTGTTTTTCCTTGTGTTCAACCCTCGTGTGCGCCGCCGCTGCCACAGTGGATTAAGTTCTCATCGGATTATTGCTAGCGCTTTTCCCTCGAAGGAAAAATTAAACTGTCGTTATTCGCCAAATCGGAGAGACGGCCTTGATCCAGTGACAAGCGGTCGACTTTGCGTCGGGCGAGCCGTAGTTGAATATTGTAGGTTTTCCTTAGTAGCCCCAGCCCACCAGATTTGACGTCAGATGACAATGGACGCGTAAAAAACTGTAAACTTGAGCGAATCACTGATGACAAGCGTGCAGCATTTGCACACGATTAACTAGATTATTATTGAGTATCCTCAAACGCTTCGGACTTATTACTCATGTGTCAGCAGGCGTATTATGAAACTAATTGTGTTATGATAGTTGAAAATGACCGCAATTAGCTGCTAGAGCTCGTTCCTTCTACCATTTGGTTTGTCGAAATCAATTGATAAAATCCGCGATATCAATTAATAGTCGATTGTCACGAGCAGAGTTAATTTTTTCTGGCAACAATAGCTATTTCGTCGTATTCGAAGATCGGCTGTACATTTTAAAATAGTACTAGACTTGAATTGAAATAGTGTCATAAAGTCATAATCGCAGTTATGGCTGACAATGATATTTAATCTTAAAAAAAACCAGTGGTGTGCATGTTTGACTCGGTAACAGGTATAACCAATAATAAAATTAAAATAATCGTACGAAGGCCGCAACGTGAGTTTATAACAACTCAAATTTCAAGAATTTCTCTGGGAGATATGGGAATATTAGTACGGTATGTGATCAAAACAACACAAAACATGGTCGAAGTTGGTCATATTTGAAGCAAAGAGACCCGAAAGTTACAAAAGCGCTAGAATAAAATAACTAAAAATGCGTTGTACGAGGAAGTACTGCAGCTGCATGTGACCCGGATAATAAAAATCAACCAATATTCAACTGTCATAAAGAAAAATTTAAAGTCTAAAAGATTATTCACTCTTGCAGTCTATAAAAATCTCTAAAGCAAAAAAATGGCATAAGGCGAAGTACTGTGTGTTATCCAAACTATACAAAACTAGTTTTGGGAACGTGGTCAAAGTTGGTCATATATAGAGCAAAGAGACCCAAAAAGTGCAATAAGGCATTAATAAAATAACTGAAAATGAATTTCATGAGGAAGTGCTGCATGTGACCCTGAAAATAAAAATCAAGCAATATTCAGCTCTCTTTTACGAAAATGTAAAGTCTCCCAGCGTTCATATATACTCACTCTTGCGGTCTATAAAAATCTCTTAAGCAAAAAAACGGCATAAGGCGGAAGTACTGTGTGTTATCCAAACTATACAAAACAAGTCATGTGAACGTGGTCAAAGTTGGTCTAATGTAGATCAAAGAGCCCCAAAAAGTACAATAACTGAAAATGCGTTTTACGAGGAAGTACTGCAGGTGACCCCAATAATAAAAATCAAGCAATATTCAGCTGTCATAGAAAAATTTAAAGTCTAAAGTATATTCACTCTTGCGGTCTATTAAAATCTCAAACGTTGAAAAATGGCATAATGCGGAAGTACTTTATCCACACTATGCAAAACAAGTTTTGTGAACGAGGTCAAAGTTGGTCATATTTAAAGCAAAAAGACCCAAAAATTACAAATAAAATAACTGAAAATGCGTTTTACGAGGAGGTACTGCATGTGACCCCATAATAAAAATCAAGCGATATTCAACTGTCATATAGAAAATTTTTAAGTCCTCCAGCGTTCAAATATATTCATTTTTGTGGTCTATAAAAATCAGAATGTAGCAAATGTGCAAATAACGCGGAAGTACTGCATGTGACCCACTTGATGTTATGTCCCCGCGGAGCTATTAACGTTTGAAGAAAAGTCAAAACACGTTTTTTGACATAAAGTGGAAGATATCTCGAGAGCTATCATATACGCTAGCCTTTTTCTTATTTTTTATCAACTCTACATTAAATTTCCTACATTTTCTTCCACAGCACCTAATCATTCCCATTTCGGGAACGTGTCGAAAAAAAAATTCCAAAGTTGAAACTTCAAAAGTATGAAAATCGAAAAAAATTCGAAAAATATTATCAATTGTTCGAATTCGATTATTTTCACTTCAAATTCGAATTCGACGTCTAATTTCCTGTAGGAATCATTACTTAATCAAATTTGATCCGTACTGTAAGTATTTGCAACGGATTTTCAAAGTTGAAAAACATGAAACCGTGTACTAAAACTGGAAAAAACTAATGGTGGTCGTCAAATTTCCGCCGTTTTGACGTCATATTCGGATTCAGCGTTCAATTTCCTATAAAAAAAGCTTTCAAAATCGCTTTAAAACAAAAATTTAATATTTCACCCTTACCGATCCCAGCGGAGCTCGGAATTTCGGCCGGCGAAAAACTCGATTTACGGAAAATAATTTCTCTGGCTCTGTTAAAAGTTTTTTCACCAAATTTTTTGCTATGTACGTGTGTAAGGCGTTCGAATGAAGACTCCTGCATATTAAAACAATTAATTCACATTAGTTTTGACCCTGAAAAGCACAGTTAAAGGTCAATTTTTGAGCTTTCAAAAACTGATTTTTTTGGACCACTTGCAGATTTTTCCGAGAAATAAAAAAAATACCAAAAATACATCTTGGTAAGACACAACTTTCCTGAAAATTTCAGATTTTTATCTGTATTGAGAGACGAGTAAAAAATCGTTAACTGTTCGGTTGAAAAAAATCGCAGGGGTACCCCTTGGATTTTTCGCGAAAAATTTTTTGTAATAGATTTAGCTCAAATTCAGCATAATGGTAGTTGGTGATGTGTATATCAATAATATATGGTTCATTCTTCGTTTCTTTTGCTCTAAATAGATGAAAATAACGTTTAAAGTTGAAAAATGTCATTTTTTCGTGTATAGTCTACTAATATTGTTGAATAACGCAAAAACGGTTGAAAAATTGATAGGTACATTACATTGGGAAAATGTGGACAGTTAAATTACCTATCTTTTGGTATATTCAAACATCTGAATTGACGACTTTTTGTTTGAGTTATCCACCGTGCAAGTTACAAATCTTGAAAAACTTACAGTTTTTACGTCTAATTCTGCTACTACTTTGCTCCAGTTGAAAAACCCAATACTTTATGATACAAAGTACATTCAAACACCACCAACTACATACCAAATCATAGCAACTACTACTAAGTACTACCCACCATAAACCGACCGCGTGCGATAGCTGAAGGGGTGTTAGTAAAACGTTTTCCTAGAAAGAAAATATATGATATTTCCCTGTCATTTGATAGTCTTGTAAAATTCATGATCATGATGCTCGTTTTTTTTTTTTTTTTTTTTTTTTTTTTTTTTTTTTTTGCGTGTAATGCAGAGTCTAAAACTATGAATGCCCCAATACTGCTTCCCCTGCTTAACTGGTCATCTTTTACTTCTATATCGGGGCCTTGGATGTATAGTGTGAGAGTGGCTTACTCATCCGGTGGGTCTCATCAGGTGCCCCCCCCCCACCCGGTTCTAATCAGGTTTTGACTGAAAATAGGAGTTTGAATTTTGAGGCAATTTTTTTTTAATTTTCGAGTTTTGGGCAGGCTCGCCCAAAACTCAGAGTTTTATATTCTTTTGTTCATATCCTTTATTTTGTTTTGATTTCAGGACCGTCATAACCTAAAAAGACTGAGATTGAAGGTCATAAGTGGGCACCAGTTAGCCAAAAAAGATATCTTTGGAGCTAGGTAAGTGAAATAATTATACAAATTCTAAATCTATTTTTTCTTCTCTGGATAACAAGCCTTAATGAGTATAGTACATCAAGTTTTCCTTCTCATAAATTACTACCAACTATTAAGGTCTGGCGCTGGTTTTGATCAAAATTGTGATCAAGTTATTAATTTTTGCGTGTTGGTTATTTTCAATGACATTTGAAATTATGTCGCTGACTTTCTCTCCAAGGTCAATGAGTTTTTTTAATGAAGTTTTTCAATGAAGTTTTATCTGCCATTGTGCTACTAGCAATAAAATCTTTTTGAATTGGTTTCAGTGACCCATATGTGCGAATAGACTTGAACACGGTGAATGGGGATGAGACTATTGACTCGGTTTTAACTCGGACTAAGAAAAAGGTATGTTTCCATGTGTTTGCAGTATGATACATTCTTGAGCCAGCTTGTAAGCGATGATAACTGAATATCAAAAGTTCCAATTCCTCTTGTATGTGTTTCGTGATCGCTCATTGTGGGAACTTGAGTTGAATAACCAGGCAACTGGTTTTTCCATTATAATTCTCCATCTATGTACTTCATCCATTCCTTCCTGGTGGCTTTTCAAGTCCTTTCCTTTGAACTTCATTCAAGTACATAGGTACTACTTGTACCTAAAAAGCCACGAGGAAGCTCAAATTGGTGAAAGTATTTGAATAAAGAATTATAACATGGAGAGCAAGTTGCCTGGTTGATTCCCCCTCTACATCCCGCTATGGAAAATTTCTACGTTAATACCTCTCATTATTTTTACCTCATTTTGTCATCTGTTTTCTGACTAGGATTATTTGCAACATTAACTGCCTTTCATAGTTTACTTAATTAATTTTGCCTACCGTTGCAAAGCAATCGTAACAGGAATCATTCTTCTGCGCAAAAGCAATAGAATGTTGGCTGCTAATGAATATATTTTTTCTATAGTGTTTCTATAATCTAAGTGAATTTTCCCTCCTCTTTGTTTCAGACCTTGAATCCAGCATGGAATGAAGAATTCGTCTTTCTGGTAATTGTTTATTTTTTTAACGTATCAACTGTAATTGAGCATTTTTTCGCTTTCGTGTTACAAGCTCCCTTGGCCAACCCATGCATGATGTTTCAAAAAAGCAGTACTTACATGCATATTTTACTCAATTATAAACTGCAATTGTCCATAAATTCCAAATCAAATTATAAAATTGAAAAATTATTTTCTCGTTCGCTGTGAACATTTTCCAAAGGAAATTATTTTATCTGTGTTCTTATGATTCTGACCAATCATTTTTGGACAGTCGATGGTTCAATTCATTCGCCAGATCACTTCCTCATCAAATTATGTTTATTTTTATAGTTGTAGGGGATGGTTCATAATTTTCAAATATTTTGCCACAAAATATGGCAAAATATTATGAATATTATTTTTATGTGTTTATATTGTTTAATATAGTTTTGATACAGAATTTTAACGATGTTGAGGTCTCAATTTTGCAAATAGACTTCAAAACAAGGAAATTCTTCCAAATTTACCAGATGCTGTATCGGGAAGACTAAACTGCTCAGTATGAAAGGGGTTTTCAACTCTGATGAATGGTTTCTATAGCTGAGCAAGTTTTTGTAGATGGCGAATTAGTTTTGGATACATTGACTTTGCTCGAGTGCTTCATCATACATTTTGTTCCCTTTTTGTACATTGAACTTAATTTGTTTACAGGTAAAGCCATCTGAGCATAAACTGGTTTTGCAAGTGTTTGACGAGAATCGGCTTACACGCGATGACTTCCTTGGAATGGTGGAGCTGACCTTATTGAATCTTCCTCGAGAAGTTGACGGACGAATTATACCAACAAAACAATACATTCTGAGGCCAAGGAGGTAAAATAATAGTGTAACAGAGTTTCAAAACGTCGACTTGAAAAAATCACCATAAAAACACTCTTACCTAACAATGAATGGGAATTTAAAAATTAATTAAAAATTGATAGCACAAAAATCAGCAATTTACTTTGCCCTTGCACAAACATAAAATCCTGTATACTTGAAAATCTGGGTATTAAATTTTTCTCAAGATGATTCTCTATTAATTTCACTATGATTAAATCAACAGCCTTTTCAACGCATGTGGGATTCTAAAATTCCCTACCGTTCCTCATTCTGTAAAAACGTCGACAGTTTTTATTTGAATTCGTATGATATTATGTTCAGGGATGATATACTTGATGGTCGCCTTTAATTGTCATTGAGATCCTTTTTGAGGTTGACTCTGTGGATGATGGCAAGGAATCATGTACCTTCCACTTTCTGTCAACTAGCCAAAACTGAAACTTCTAATTTTGTATTTTGATCACAGTTGAATGTTATTGTTAGTGCTAGATCACGAGTTCGTGGCTATTTGGAACTGTACCACGCCTATCTCCTAGATGATGATTCCTCAATTCATGATAGCGAAGAGTCGCACACATTAGAAGTCGAACCCGGATGGGAATTTGCAGATCCTCCCCACCTTAGAACACCAGACATAAGTGGAGTGATACCTAACCCTGGAACTGGATCGGTATGTTGAGTTTTTTTCTATTTTTACCATCAAAAAACACTTGACCTGAGTCCTCTTTGGGAAGTTTAGAACATGGGTATGCCATAATTAATATTGTTGGATAATTCAAAAAAGATTTATTGGGAATTTCGCCCATGGGTTGGGTCATAAGGCCTTAACTACTGACAGAAGAAGACCCCCCCCCCCGCCTGTGGGCAAAGTACATAATAAAAACTCCTATAGCTGGCCACCCTGCCAAGTTATTAATTATAGAATACCAATGTTCTAGCAATCCTGAAGAGGCAGTATATGAAATTGCTAGCAAGACAAATAAAAATTATGAAACCAAGAGAACGTTTCATCTCTGTTCTCACCCTTGAACCATTGTTGAACTAACCTCGTATCAAAAAGTGCTAAATTAGAACTAGAGTCTCAAATGGCGTACTCTGATTGATAGAACATTTGATTGATAGGAAAATTGTTTGCATTGTTTTTTAGTGCCATCTTCTGTGATTTTTAACTTGTATGTTCTTCACACAACTATTTAAACTACATTATATTGTATCATTGTTTCAGAACTGTGATAATAATTTCCTTCCCCCGGGATGGGAAGAGAGGCAAGATGCTAATGGCAGAACTTACTACGTAAACCACGTAGCTAGGTCTACTCAATGGGATCGACCAACGGATTCAAAGTAGGCTCTTTGTACAAGTATTTGAAAATTTGCGATAATATCTTGTCAACTCGATTTTATCGTGCCTATTGAAAAGCTAAGTAGCTCCTTGAAAATTAAATTTTCTTTGCCTGCAAAACCGTTTATAAGGGGTTAGTTGTCACTGTTTACTTGAAATTATGTAATATTCCTGGCTTTCAAATTAATGACCTTGTCATACTGAATTATATTAGAGCTACACAATTTTCACTGCCCCGAAGTTGTAGTAAGCATAAATATTTGGCAGATTAAAAAATACTAGGTACCTAAAGAACATGTTGCCTGGCATTCAACCTGAATCGATACCTACCTCTTTATGGCTACAAAAAACATTGAGAGTTTTCCAGAATCATTCAAGAATCCACGCCACTAAAATTTTGATTTTTACAACAGCTCTGAAGACAGATCCGTTAATCAAGCTACTATTGAAAATGCTGCCACAGAATTCCACAGACGCTTTCACATTAGCGTTGATGAAGCTGATTCTGCAAGACGAAGATCTTTCATGTCATCTCACCAAGTAAAATACATTTGGACTATTCATTATATTTGGACTTGGGTGAACTCAATACCCTCAGTGAAACGTTTACGTATTTGTTTACTAATTGTGTTAGTTTTCTTTTCAGAGCACCGATGATCCGTCCATCATGTCAAGCGAGGGTCTTCCAGAAGGTTGGGGCTTGCAGATTGCACCGAATGGAAGAGTGTTTTTCATAGATCACAATACAAAAGCAACTACCTGGATTGATCCTAGAACTGGTTAGAAGTTTAATAAGTGAATATAAATTATTGTAATTTATTTTATGATGTAGCTATAGCAAAATTGATTCAGAATGTTTACGCTGTTTGGTTTGTTGTTTGTGTTTGAATTTAATTTGGAAGTAATGCTGATTTCATCTATGAAACTCGTACTCTAAAAAGAGAGAAGAGTTTGCTCCTGTTAGGTTTAACTAACTCATTTCGAGGCGATCTTGTTTTAAAAGTTGTAGTTTCAAACGCATCTTATTTCCTTAAGCAAAAATGATTCCACCAAATGGTTCCTCTAATATTCCTGGACTGCTCTTGGAACAGTTCTAGATAGTTTTTGTATTTTGCCCACCACTGAACACATATAGTGAAACTGAGGCTCCACTAGTCTCAGCTTAATTTCCTTTCTTAAGGGACAATCTTTCCTTTCAACTACTATTGATAATTCATATATATTTATTCATATATTTTATAATAATATATTTATTTCTCAATTCGAGATTCCTTTGAAGAAATATATTGTGTTTTCTTGGTAAATTTACCAAGAACACAAAATAGGCCTGAAAAGGTTTGCAGTTAAGTGCCGTCTAAAATAAATTAAGTTGAATTCAATGACCTCATCAACTGTCAAAAAAAGTAGAGTGAGCAGATTGTAGGCCAGTGTTCTCCATTTTCTCTATCCATTTCACAGCCCTTCATTCCTGATCACACTCAGACCTTCTGGTCCATTTGTTAGATTTCATCTTCTGTGAAGTCATCAGCAGTATGACTATTGGTTTATATATTTCATTGCTTTAGGTCGAGCTAGTTCGATGCCTCACCAAACAGGGACTGTTGGCTATGTGCGTACGAGTGCCGTCCCAGACAGCGATGGTGATCTCGGTCCTTTACCTGAAGGATGGGAAGAGCGGACCCATACGGATGGCAGAATCTTTTTTATAGATCATAGTGAGTTTTCCTAGTTTTACAGTTGTTTCATTGAGCAATTGCTGGATGGTATGGACTACTGGAATATGCATTCTCCTCATGCTAGGGTTCACTGTTGTTGAAAAGATTTTATGGCTAGTATGGATTATCAACATAACCTCGTAATTATTCTGAGAAGCGGTTATGCAAGTTCATAACCTATCGTGTAGACTAGTATAGATGTCATAATCCAGGAAGGTATATCTCTTGGTGTATGAGAAATGCTGCTTTATGGAGGTTTACATATATTTCATTGTTGAATATCGATTAAAAATGTAAACATATACATATTAAAAATGTAAATCTGTTCATAGGATGGACTTTTTTTTATATTTGTATCAGCCATTTAATAAGCCTAGAGTGTTGGGGCGACGCCAATAAATGATGATACCTTCACTTACCTTTCTTCGTATTATTTTTTCCAGATACTAGGAACACGCAGTGGGAGGATCCACGATTAGCCAATCCTCAAATTGCTGGTCCGGTATGTAGCTTTCTGTTTCTCTATTATATTAGTTAATTTTATAAATATGGGTAAACATAAATGCTGTGCCTTTGTGTGCAGAAATATTTTGTGATGGCCTTACTTTCCTTCATTATGCTTTGTTCAAGGTTTTTAACCATTCAAGAACTGAATTTAAGCTAACCCCTGGTACCTATTTCAATCTTCGGTGTTTTCCCTTCAATAAGAGGATTGGCCACGCTCAATTTAGGATTTGCCAATAGTGTTAATGGAAGTCTAACATCACCAGTGAAAGACTTATATCAATTTTCATTGCAATTCGCTGAATGCTGCGTATATTTTTTTAATTTATCGTTTGTTTTAGGCTGTGCCTTATTCACGTGATTACAAGAGAAAGTACGAGTACTTGAAAACTCAACTGAAAAAACCTGTAAGTCGAGTTGATTTTTCTTTCAGTATTTTGAAAACTGGTTATAAATTTAGATGACGCAGTGCCAATGAGCTGCTTATCATGTTAGCTTTGGGTTTTTGTGTGGTTCATCATAAACTTTCACCTTTTACTCAAATTTCAGTTGCAGGTTTTTTTTCCACAATGTTTATGGCTAATGATGATTTATTTGTGAGTGTTTAAAAATTGCTAAAACCTAAAAAAATTTAGTGAACATATTTAAACTTTTTTTTATTTCAAAGCTTCTTAATTTAAATATTGAAGACTGATGAGTCTATTTTTCATGCGTCCCAATACAATTTTTGTAGTTATGTCTGTGTTATGGGATTATGAGCATACATAGTGAGAATACTCTACGATCTAGGCATGAAATAAAAATGGAAGTTGTTAATTGAATTCCTTAGCACTTGTACCATTGTATAACTTAAAATAAAGAGAATTTTAAAATAAAGAAAAGTGTAAATGCTGAACTTGCTATTACATCACTGATATTGTGTTCCTGTAAGTTGATAGCATGATTCAGAATTATTCCACCTCTACAAATCATATTTTTCTGCATTCTAGAACAACGTGCCGAACAAATTTGAAATCAAAGTACGACGGAACGCCATTTTGGAAGATTCTTACCGAATCATATCAAACAATGCATCACGACCAGATCTTCTAAAAACCAAATTATGGGTTGAATTCGAAGGTGAAGTCGGCTTAGACTATGGAGGTCTGGCAAGAGAATGGTTTTTCCTACTTTCCAAGGAAATGTTCAACCCGTACTATGGGCTATTTGAGTACTCTGCAATGTAAGGGAAACATACCTATTTTGTTGTACTGAAGTGTGGGTTTAAAAATGGAAAGTTGATGCGCATTTTAATGGAATCAATATATTTGACTCTTACAGGGACAACTATACTCTACAAATCAATGCACTATCTGGCTTGTGTAATGAGGAACACCTAAACTACTTCAAATTTATTGGCAGGATTGCCGGCCTTGCTGTTTATCATGGAAAGCTTTTGGACGGTGAGTTATGTAATTTGGTCTTTGGCCAATCTGCAGTAAAACATTTATGTGGAGCTACTTGTTGAAAGACTTTATAGGGATAGGGGTTTCTCTTATTAGGTTGGTTAAGTATTAGTCAATTTTATTCTAAATAAAGGATTTGTTGTTGAAACTGGCAATAGCTAAGTTTTTTTGTTGGTTGAAGGATCTTGATGCTCCTATGAGAAACAAATGCGTCTGACTATTTAGCGACTGGGAACTGAACTTGGAAAGAACTTAGTTTTTTGCAAGTATCATGGATTCAAAGTCTATGCGGTTCCTTCAAAGTGGAGCTCCCAAATATTTAGAGATAGATACTTACATTTACAGTTCTGAAAATGCAGATATCGTGAAA
Source organism: Tupiocoris notatus (assembly GCA_037159825.1). Classification (NCBI taxonomy): domain Eukaryota; kingdom Metazoa; phylum Arthropoda; class Insecta; order Hemiptera; family Miridae; genus Tupiocoris; species Tupiocoris notatus. Next base: position 57,780 of record JASJUZ010000474.1, read on the forward strand.
ATCAATAACCTTGTAACCTTCTTTTCAGCATTTTTTATTAGACCCTTTTACAAAATGATGTTGGGGAAACCCATCGAGCTGAAGGACATGGAAAGTGTTGACTCTGAGTATTATAACTCACTATTATGGATAAAAGAGAACGACCCTACGGAATTAGGCTTAACATTCTCTGTTGATGAAGACAGCCTTGGACACATGTGTCAACGTGAACTCAAACCGAATGGTGCTAACTTACCATTGACTGAAGAAAACAAAGACGAATACATAAGGTAAGATGAATAGATCTTCCACATTGGTGAGGTTGAGGGGGAAAACTTGGGGACTTGTTTTCTGATTCAGTATTCCGTATCGAGTACTTGTGGTTGAATGAGCATCTTCAGGCCTTCGTAGCCAGTCCCATTACCTTCTCTGGCTGAAAAAAGTGAGGAAGAATGATATTCCTGTATTTTTTCCCTCTCAATGTGAGAAGATATTTAAAAAAGTGAATAGATTAATTTTATTTATTTATTTTTTTAGTATAATTTGTTATATTAGTAACCTTTCTTATTGTGGTTTCAGATTAGTGATAGAATGGAGGTTTGTGTCACGTGTGCAGGAACAGATGAACGCCTTCCTTGAAGGTTTCAACACCCTTGTGCCTCTCAATTTCATCAAGATCTTTGATGAAAATGAGCTTGAATTGTTGATGTGTGGGATTCAAAATATCGACGTAAAAGACTGGAAACATAACACTATTTACAAAGGAGACTATCACGCAAACCACATAACGATTCAATGGTTTTGGCGAGTAAGTAATTCATAATGATTCTTGTCAGCTGGGTTTATAATTACTTCATCTGCATATGATTGGGTTTATAAGAGCAATAGTGTGATATTGAATGGAGAAAATTAGGGGCTGATAAGTGATTGGTGTTCTGATTTACTTATCTTCAAAATACTCGTACAAACATTGACCATGAAGGAATGACAGAAAGAATCCAGTAATTGTTGCACGGATAAGCTCAAAAATTGCTATTACATTGAAAAGGAAGTTCACTTCCAGCTTCCGTCTGTCCTATTAGTCAAAGATTTGCCTGAACATTTGAGTTCAATGAATATAAAGTTAAAACAAATTGGAATGTGCATCATCTAATGATCCATATATTTTGATTTTTAGGTTGTTTTATCATTCAACAATGAAATGAGATCGCGCCTGCTTCAATTTGTCACTGGAACGTCACGTGTCCCGATGAATGGTTTCAAAGAACTGTACGGAAGCAACGGGCCACAAATGTTCACTATTGAAAAATGGGGCACAGTAGAAAACTATCCAAGAGCTCACACGTGGTAAGTGCTTCTGTACTTTTTTCCTTTTAGAAACGCTATGGCGGCTTCTAATGCACATTTGTTGGCCTATAATAATTATAATTTTTAAGGGAATGACTCAATTAGGTTATTTACTACGATTTAGTTATTTTCATTTTGATAATTGAGAATATAATCAACCCATTCAACGCAAGTTGAATTTTTATTGCTAAAGAGGAACCAATGGTGTTCAATATTTTTTTCCAGCTTTAATAGGCTCGACCTTCCACCCTACGAAAGTTTTCAAGACCTCAAGGAGAAACTGGTAAAGGCTATTGAAGGTTCCCAAGGATTTGCCGGGGTAGATTAACTACCGCCGTTTCCGGTAATTAGCTAATATGGTGGAATGTGATCACGATTAGAATTTTTTGAATTTTTCTCGGATTGGTAGTTATCTAGGAGATTAACCAATATCAATTGATTTTATTTCTTCAAAAAAAAAAAAAAAAGCTATTATAACATTTATGTAAATTGACTGCTCCACATTCCTTGTTAGGTTCAGAAAGAGGGAGAGAAAAGAGTGTTCACTCGTTTTATTGCTATTTTTCTATACTGTACAAGCTGATTTTGCTGCCACCATGTATTTTGATTCTGCATATTTTTCAATACTGTTAGTTGTAAATAGTGTAAATTTTTCGCTCTTACTGTATAGACTAAATGCATCAAATTTCTATCAGTAATGTTATTGCGACTATTGTTTCTGTCAATCATCAATTGTGTATATCATGTTCATTGACTAATGATTATTGTAATTAATTGGAGCAGTATCGAAGGGATGTCCAGCATTTCATCAGTTACTGGATCTGTTTTAAAGTCTCGAGATATGTACACATTTTTCGATCTGGGCTTGTAAATCTCCATTAGCAATGATCCCAAATTGAACGTTTTCACTGTTGTTTGACAACTAAAGATCTTTTTCCATGTTATAATTTTTCATATGGACTGAAAAACAGTATACAATATACTCGTTCTAGTAGACAACCCCAGGTTCTAAAAAAACAATCCGAATTTTGCATTGCCTACGAATTGAGGGTGAGGATTATTTGACAAGCATCACATCATGATTGTATTCCTATGACCTTCCTATTCATGGATGATTTTTAAGCGACGAATCCCCTACTTTGGTTGGTTATAGGTCTATAATTTGTACCTGTTGTAGTGGCTATCTGTAGCCTTTCCTATTTGCTTACAAAGGGAAACCTTTACGTCTATTTAAATTGAATTTGTTTACTATGGTATTATTTATCCTCCATAATAACTCTGAGTTCATTGGAATGATGGAGATTGAGGTGAAAATTGACCATCAGTGAACTATTTGCATCATGTGAAGTGAGATAGTGCTGGAGCAGGGAAGGGTGATTTGATTCTGGATCGTAGCTCATGGAGACTGAGCTAGCCACCCATAAAAAATGTGCAATATTGAAAACCTGTAAAAAAAAGAATGATATAGAAACGATTTGGTGAGCAGATGTGGTGTTATCAATAGAAATTAATGGTTTATTTTTGTTTGATTCATATAACTCCATGCTCTGGAAGTGAAGGTTGAGTTGACAGCAATTATGGAGAAAAGTGTAGTAAAAAAATGTACAAAATTCATGTTTCAGTTCTCTTGGGGAAAAAAAAATCCAATACGACATAATACTTCATTATACCGTTTCTAACATAAACAGTTAATATTAAAAATACCAACTGCTCAGTAGAATGGTTGAAAAATAAAGGCATTTTAGTGACAGTATTGTTTTGTTTTACAGTAAGTCTCCTGCTTTAGCACTGTTGTTGTAGAGAACTACTTTCTGTATCTGATGAAACCTGATGTCCATGGCCACTGTTTTTAAAATTCATCAGTTTTCATTTTGGTACAGATCCTTTCATACCTATGTTTTTGTTTCAAAATGTACGCAAAATATTATCCTGTTTATGTTGCTTGAAATAATTAATGAAATGTAGAGGGAATTTCTGCAAGAAGCATGTTTACTATAGTAACTACCATTCTCCCATTCCGTGGATTCAACTATCTTCTTTACTATTCCATCAGTGCATCAAAAATTCAAAACTGTAATTTAACGTTTGGGATACATATTCACACAACTGCTGGCATCATTTCATGTAGAGGCACTGAGTTAATTTTATTGATCACATTTTGAGCAAGTAAGCAAGGAATCGTCTGTTATTTATGTTTGTATTAGGACCTATTTAATCTAGGCCTAAATTAGCTTTGCTTTCATCAAATTCCTCAAACGCGGTTTCCCTACTTAGAATTAGTAAAGAAAAATGTTGGCGTCACAGTTTTCCCCATCTTATCATTGAACAATATTTCATTTTGAGGAAGATTGTGTAAACAAGTAGTTGAAAAGGACAGTGTTGAATAGAATACACCCAATTCCTCCATCTGAAGGAAATATCTTTGCTAATTTTGCAATCACGAATCCAATAAAAAACGTTGAATTACAGACTTGAAAACGCGGATACTTAATTCTAGCTAATATCAAGAAATGCCAATATTTGGGTAGTGAGAGTGACTGCACATTTCAATACGTTTTATCAACACATCTGTTGTCAGCGAAAATCGTATCGGTTGTCTAGTTGCCATGAGACATTGAACGAATCCCGTGTTTTGGTGACAATAGAAATGATGGTTGATTTGTTTTTCCTGCTGTTGAAATTTCATCTCTCATTAAGAAAAAGGTTTAGCAGTGTAAGCTCATTTATCTATTACCTTGTAGACTGTTTTCATTCACGATCGAATGTATACTTTTACCTTTGATTCCCTTCTGAACGTGGTCTACAATCCAATTCTTCTCATCATATGCTTCATCAAGCGTATGATTGAGGAATGCCATTAGTTCTTGACGAGCAGAAGCATTAGAACGGGGGGAGGGGGGCTTTTGGAAATAGTAAATAAATGTGATATCCAGAGAAAGACCATAAATAATTGGAAGGTGTTGAGTATTGGTGAATAAAAATCTGCGTGTATCATTCTAGCCAATATTTTGAGCCGCTTCGCCAATCCATCCCGTCCCAATCTAATTAACGGATGGTAAAATAATTAATATCCAGCAGATTGCAACCTTAATGTAGATTCCGTCTGATATAAAAAAAATGAAGGCAGAATTAACTGAATAAAAAACCGCTAATTGATAGTCAACATTATACCAGGTTCAGAATGTATCAGCACAAACATAGCAATATTAATTGTTGCTATTTTATGGAAATTCTAAATTTTGCCTATGGATATTGTTGCAAATAGGTAAGTTCAATCGTAAAGACTTTATACTTGATGTTAACGAGATAATGAAAGTATATTAATCTTTTATTCTGCTCCTCCAAAGTGAAAACTCAGAATGGATTTTATGAGGGATTGCTCAGCATTAGAAAGTTCCATCCAGTATTTCCATAGGTTTATGTCTTCCACACATAATTAACAACCAATTATAATGTGGATGAAATTAAAATCAATCTTTCTGGTTTTCTTAAAAAATTACGAGGTTGACGTCTGGATAGAGCTGGGGTCTATTTGAGTGCTTAGTATAAGCCACCATAATATGGGGAATATGACTCCATGGGATTGGAAATTGGGGCCGTAACGCTAGGCGGGTCATGGGTTCTAACAACTCAATCCTTTCCAAAACATGCTATAAAATGCTTTCAGTTAATTAAACTATTCAGTTCCAAATCAGAAGAAGTGAAATCATTACCCGAATAAAATATGGACAAGCGAATCGCGAAGTCAATTGAAAATAAGGAGCTAGGACTATTACATTCCCTATCAGTTATTGACGAGTGCCTGTAATTAATCATTTAATTTCTACGGACTCTAGTTAATTAGTTTTGTACGTAAATAAATTAGCACTGTCTCTGATGGAAGGAAATACATTTTGTCTTATGATTTTACCATTATTCTTTAAGCAAGATGAACTAGTATTCATCAAGGTACTACTACATTGTTAACAGTAGCAAGTGATAATTGTTTTTAACTCAACTCAATTGTAAGAATTCAAGTGATAGTTTATTCATGTATATTATGCCTATCTAAATTATTGAATCTATTCTATTGTAACTCATTACGAATAAATTTATTTAATTTACTGTCGTTCCTCTGTACTGAGACCCTTTCAACACACAAGTAAAATCATTTGCAGCGTTTCCCCTCCTGCAAAAAAAGGAAAAAAGGTGCAAAGAATTTGAAGCAGAATACATCTCTATTATTTCATTATGAAGCAGATAAAAATTAACTGGATTGTTGCAAATTATAATAATTTATTTGCACAAAAAATTACAGAGGATCTTCCACCAAGCTAACTAGGCAATCAGTCACTTTTAGTCCTACATGGAACGTTTTAGTTGTAGGTAAAAAATAGTTAAAACGAGATCTGAATAACAGATCTCAATAATTCAATTTGCACACTCTCCGTAGAACTAACATGACAATACACTTGACCGACATTAATGAACTAAGCAATGAAAGATTCTTAAGCCTAGCGTCTTCAAGTTTTCTCACATCTGGTTTAATAACAAGGCAGAATAAAGAGCGCCAATTCCATTTTTGATATTGAAAGTAACATTATATCAAAGCTCCTTCAGCACCGGAATTACAAATTGAATCAACAGTTTTGGATTTAACAAGTACATACTTATATTTCTCACTCAACTTGAGAGCTTGTTACAATGTTATTGTCATTCAATGGCTTGCTGCCCATGAAATGTTAGTGGTTAAGTAATGGATTTGATGGTATGTTCTCACATAAAATAAAAAATAAAATGGGAATGACAACTTCACTAAAGAGGATAATGTATTATCTAAAGTTGTAAAAGGCACTTGGCATCAGCTTGAGTATGATACGATGAGGCCTACAAATCTCCCCTATGCAAATGACACTTTAAACCAAGTTTACAGGATTTTATAACGGTTTAATAGGGTCATTGTTTCATATTGTCAAACTATCCATTTTTGAAAATGTTTCCATGGAATCCTTTCGTATTCCTTTCGATTATGTTACATTTATTATTTAGAATCAAACTGGGGAATTGGTTTGACAAAATACTCATCAAATTATCAAAAATACTGACAGTGTAGGTAAAATATCATTGATGGCTCTAAAATTAGGCCAGATCAACTACTAAACGTGTTCATTTAATCACTAAGAATGAAGACTTTCAGCCTAAATCACAGGAAAGAAGAGAAATTATTTGAAAAAGAGTATAAAAGAAGTTGGAAAAACCATTCAGCACCAAATTCGTCAATGAAGAAGTCATTTCCAAAGTAAAAAAAATCTTCGTGCAACCGAACAAATCCTTTTCTTGTATAAATAAGTTAATTTCAATATTATCATCAACAAGTAAATGAATTCCAAGCTTCAATCTTCATCACTGTCTGAAGTATCTGAATATCTACTCTTAATGGTCTTTTTACTTTTGACCATCACTTTAACTTTTTGGTTCTGTTTCAATTTTTCTGGGGGATTGAAAAGGTCTCCATCATATTTGATCGAGCTTGACTGAGCCAGTCTCCATTCGAGAATTTCTGTGGAGAAATCGTCGCAGTTGCCCAAGTCCGAGAAGCCGACGATTTTATCCTTGGTAATATTATTCAGCACAATAAGCACAGTCGGTATGACGCGAATGTTCAATCTCGCTGCAACATACAGGACGAATCATTGAGAAGAAAGACATTAGAAAATCCTTGCTAGTTTAGTGAATCGATTAGTTAGCAAATTATTACAGGGCATTTTGTGGATTAGTTGTCGCAAACAAAATAAATTATACACCTCACTGAGCGAAGTCGTTTTGCGCCCAACGAGAAACTTATTTGAGCAGTTTGAGGGCAAAATATAAGAGGAAAAAATTCACTAGAAACAAACGACAAGGCTGGCTGGGTTCCTAAGAGCCTAAGGTTACCAGCTGACGCCCGAATTTAGCCGCTACCTGAATTTTCAATGAACAAGGCCCAGTAAGAGAATGTCATCGAAAATACTTACAGGTTAAAAACGGAGCTTTTTCTGCATCTAGTTTTATAAATTTAGCTTCTAGATGTTGTGGAGCAAGAATTTTCAAATGATGGTCCATAATTTTACATCTTGGCGAGTCACCCTTGTAGAAATGCGCAATAACATTTTTTGATTTCTTCGTGATATTGAAGAACTCAGATTCATCTATTTCTGAATATTCCCCATGGCCCTGAAATAGATAAAGAATAATTGTTTGAAATCATTGACACAGGGTAATGAATTATAATGTCTAAATGAAAGTCTGAGAATGTCTAAAAATGCAGTTAAAATCAAAAAACAAACTAACATTAGCAAGCCACTCTTTTTTCTCCTCGTTTTCTTTTTTCAGATTAGCCAGCCTCTCTTTTCTTATGGTTTCCAGCTCCGAAATACTCAAATTGTCGAGTTTCTCGATTTCTGCATCAATTTGATGTTCCACAACTTTGATTATGTTCTTCCCAATGTCCTGTGAAGCTAGCGCCATCCTGAAACTATTATTTAAAGAACATTAAGCAAGCTGAATACAAAAAGACTTGTATGTGTATATGTTTTGTACTGTAATACATGAGCAAAAAATAGTACTTCTATAACATTAGAATATAAGCTTTCATATATTTTTTTACACTAATTTAACCCTTATGATCCAGACGCCCAGTATGACACAGATATTCAAGTGGTGGTATGACATAGACTTGAACAAAGAAAACTTGCAAATTTTGTTCTTACACTTTGAGAAAAAAAATTTACTAAGTCTTTTGATGCACGAATCTAAATAAAAAATGCAAGAAATTTGGCTCCTTCACGTTCATTTGTATTATTATTATTATGTTTTTCTATTTTTTTTTTTTTTTATCTTTTTTTATTATGTTCTACCATGTTGAGGTAGTAAATAGAAATATTTTGATCGTCCAAAAAGAAGAATTCGGAACAGAGGTGATCTTAGAAGAAATTGTCATAGTACTATACTCAAAAACACTTTCTGAACAGGAGTCTGTGCGTCTGTCTTTCGATGCGTCTGGTCAAAAAGTGACAGAAATCGTTAAATATCCATGGCAAATGAATGAAACTACGGGAGCATATTGTGATTTTTTATCTATTACCTCACACACCCTACTTCCATGTTATGAGCTTATGTTACAATTCCACTAGTGCGTATTATAATTTTTAGAGGCGGCCATTTTGCAACAAAAATCAATATATTTAATGGCTCAAACTCTTGATATGTTCAGGAGGGCGATGACTGATTTTGATCGCATGGTTCACACACCGTACTTCCAGGTATTGACAATATTTTGATTTTCACAGACCACAAAAATGATTTTTATGAGGGGGACATGACATTTTTTGTTACGGCAGGTGAACAACACTTGATTTTTATCATTTGTAAGACAAATATAACTTATAACTCTACTATAACTTATAACTCCTCGTACTAAATTTTATTTTCAGCTTTTATTTAGTGTTTTCAAATGTTTAAGTCTCCTTGCAATAAAAATGACTCCAACACACCTTACTTTAGTTAAAGAATTGAGCCACGGTCAAACCAAGATTGATTTTTGGTGGAAATGTCAAGAATTTAGCTTTAATATTTTGTCAGAAAAGTGTTGACGGCGGACAGACAGATTTTTTATTTGATATTCGAATTCTACATGCCTTGAAACGTAAACCATCAAATTTTGAGGGGTTTGCAAAAAAATTTCTGGGCCGATTACAATGGTTTATTATTGAATAATAAATAGAAATGGAACTTTGGTAAGTTTATGACCAAGAGGACGAAATATTGTTTCCGTAACACTATCTGAAGTTTGAGAAAGGTGTGACGGGGAAGCAGGAAGCCCAAGAAGATGCGAGGGCGTCTAAAGAACTACACCTTAACTAGTAGGGAAAAGCAGTGTGTCTAGATGGAGAAAACGTTATCATTCCCTTTCTTCTTGGCAAATCTTTCAAAAAGTAACGGCGATGTTTATTAATATACAGCAGCTAGGTACTCCAAAAGCAAAGCTACCCAAATAAAGAAGCGAAACGGGTTTAAAAACGCATCGTCGCTACAATTTGTAATTCGCTCAACGGCGAGCCGATTTTGAACAGGCAGTGAAAATTTTGAAGACTGTTATTCAAATTAATATTACTAGTCTTATACTTATTATTCCATGAAGATGAATATTCCGTTTAGCGCACCTGTTAAGAAACGAGAAATCCTTCTATTTACCGATGATTTTCAAACACAAACGATCAACGCGCTGGATGAAAAACAACGAAAAACCTAGATCGATCTCACTTCTGTATCGTTGAGTAATGAGAGATAATTTCAATAACTGTCACAAACATGCACAAGATCAACTGGCGTTTTCGCTAATTTATAAACACGTTGTGAACAGCTAAGCGAAGGGTAAACGACGAGAGAGGAAACTCTAATGTGAGAAGATCGGACTTGAATGCAGCGAGCTCCTCGAACGGCCTTCGAACTACACACTCATCGACATGACAAAATCGAACCGCTTGAAAATATCAAAATATAGCGCTAGTTTTGCCACTATTTTTCGACTAGCCCGCGAAGAGGATTCACAGGCCTCCGTCAAATACGTTTCCAATAAGAAACGCAGACGCATCGACGCAAGCATAATATATTTATGAACCCTGCTTAACGCGTATTAGCGGAAGGAAAGAAAGCCATGCAAGGTAAGTCAGTTCATCGGGTGGGAGAGGATTTGTAGTTCGAAACGTAAATATAATATTAGTTTCCATGGGTTTTGAGGACCCTATGTCTCCACGACGCCCTGAAAATGCCCGAACGGGCGAAAGTGCTCGGCCAGCCAATAAAGATTCGTAGAATGAGTCGCATTGTTTTCCTCCCCCTCACAACCAATAGACATCAAAAGACTACGACAAGAAAAAGAAGTATCGTATAGTTACTCAACCTAATTCAATTTCATTATTCATGTACGAGTCCGTAGCATACGATTGACTGTGCAATGAGAGGGAGCAGGGTCAAAAGCCATTTTTGTAATATATAATATATATTACATACGACATATATTATTACATATATCATTTTATTATATATTACACAGAAAGGGTCATCTAACGCACTTTTTATATAACTTACGATATACGATATAAATATATAAGATATTACGATATACGACGATAACATAATATACTCAATAGTCTATAAAATACTCAATAGTCAATAGTCGACGATAACATAATATATGATAACATAATACGATAACACATTTTTACGAGTTTAACATAATACGATAACACATTTACGATAACATCATACGATAACACATTTTTACGTTTACGATTTTACAGTTTTACGATAACATAATACATTTACGATTTACGTACGATACGTACGATTACGATTTACGATAACATTTACGATAACATAATACGATAACACGATAAACGATAACACATATACAATAACATAATATACGACGATAATAACATAATATACTCAATAGTCAATAAAATACTCAAATAGAGTCGTGATGTTTGTTGACATTACAACTAACTTTATCTTCGGAGGCGTGTAAGAAAAATATTCACTTATTTTCACTGTATTGAACATAGATTACACAACATGGACGATTGTTAATCCTCATCATAAGCAAGATTATTTTTCGTTCGGTTCAAATGCAACCTTAATTATTAGACTAAACGAACTTACCTAGGTGGAGTTCGATCTTGATTGTATGAGGTATACAGTCATATTTTTCATTTATGGTTGGTGGAGCATAATCATGGATTAAATAAGTAATTTTGCAATGGTGTGGAGTGGGGGGGATGATTTCTTTTGACTTTATGCCTTTCAGTCGTCGATATCATATATTTTAAAATGTAGAAGTGTGAGGTGGAGAAAATCAAGGCGACTCATTCTCCGATTTTTTAGTTGCCGGCCGAGCACTTTCGCCCACTGGGGACTCCCTCGAGGAAATCTCGATTTATCCTTCAATTATCAAACGTTTGGAAATCAGCTCTGGATTATTCGACAACTGCCAAATTTGGCCAGTTGCATCCTCCACACGAGTTGAAATAATTACTTTAATCAGGCGATTACATAGGTTTACTATTGAATAATGAACCCTAATGTAAAGTAATGTGTAAAAATATATTGTAGCTCTCGCTACGCCCTTTGAAGAAATCATTTGCACAAATAATCTCCCTGTAGTTCGTTGACTGCACAAGGATTTTAGTTTTTAGTTCCTTCGCATTCAAGTTGAGGTCTAGGTCCAGCCACATGAGTCGACTGCGCTATTGCTCGCTTCTCATTTTGAGCTGCTGACTCATCAAGCCCGAGTTCACGAACGAAGCGATCCCTGTCGCTGTTCCTTGTTATCTCGGCGATTTCGATAAAGCAGATTTCGGTATCGCGTATAGCTTGCCTGTCGCTCGTATTTATGTAAGAGTTTTCTTTGTTGTTAACTTTTCTCCGCGATAATTGGTGAATCATTTTTATTGAGCGATATAATTCGCCGTCGGTTGAATTTCGATTGTTTACTTTGAGAATAAGACATTTCTCTCTGCGTCTCGAACTGTTGCTGTGAAGATTCTTTGGGTGTTTCCCGTACAACATACTAGGTCATGGACTCGTCGGCTTAGCTTTCTGGTGAGTCCTCGTCGCGTTATTACTGTACAATAAATTGGCCAAATTTTTAAATAGTTCTCTACCGAACGAACGAGTCTCCGTTTCGAAGATTCTCGCAACTCGCGAATTGACGAAAATGAGTCACCGTCGGAATTCGTCCAGCTAACTTGTTGCTTTTTGTTTACGCTTCCCAGCTCTCGTGAATATGCCTAACAAATCGGACAGTTCCGAAATCGTACACGAAGGATGGCTGACCAAATCGCCGCCAACGAAAAGAATTTGGCGCGCAGTAAGTTCTTTTTCGAGATATTTTATCAACTTCTTATTTTGGTAATGCCGTGTACCTGTTGTGGCGACAGCGATTGACCGTGACCACATTAGACGTCGATCGTTCTCGTTTGCCGCTACTATAATATTAAACATTTATTTATGTTCAATCACTGAAATATCAAGAGCGAATCATGACGATCCTGATTCGGGTGGTCATGATGGGTTTTTGCGAACATTATGTCATAAAATCCGATCAAGATTGTTCTCGCCAAAAATTAAAAAAAAAAATAAAAAATATAAATAATTACGTTCAGTCAAGCCACGAGTGCCAAATGTCTAAATTTGAATACCAGTCAAAGCCGGACATTCCAGAAAAATCAAGAACACCATTCGAGTGTATCCCCATTGATTTTGGGGAAACGAACGAAAAATTCTTGACACATCTCAAACTACTCAGTCATTTTAGTTTATTATTCAATAATGAACCATTGCAATTGCCAGGAAAAAAAATGTTCTAACCCCCTTCAAATTTGATTTTTTACGCTTCAAGGCATATAGATTTCGAATATCCAATAAATCATAATTCTGTCCGTCCGCCATTCTTTTAGTTGTAGACAAAGCGAATGGGTTTGTGTTTGCTGAGGCCGTAAGACAATTACACGTGCGGTTGTGATTATCTGTCTAAATGACCTTAAGAATGTGAAGAAGATAGATTCTGACAATGGATCCAAGTTTTTGTCTGACGAAGTTCAGCAGTTAGCTAGGAAAATTAAATTCGGTGTGTTACATCCTCACCCTAAAGGAAATGGTCTTGCGGAAAGGAAGATGTGCCACATTAAACAGACTGCTCTATATCCTCACTTCAAAGTTGAATGGAAACCACTTGAATAGATCTTTCTCGTCAGCAATCGGCTGCTCACCGCTCTTCAAAGCTGAAATCCCGAAAAAATCAAACTGGATTGATAACCAACAAAAAAAACTATCGATTCTTATGAAATCGATGTTTCCCGCAGATGAGCGATATGTTATAACAGAGAGCACGTCAACTGAAAAGACAAAAAAGAGAAGAAGAGGATTAGAAAGGCGACACGCGAAACGACGCTCAGCATTTCAAAAAGGATGCCGCTTACTGCTAGCGTATGGAAACCTACAGATGTTGGCGAAATCCAGATGATCGCAGGCCGTTCTTGGGAAAAAAAAAAAATGTTAGGCAACAAAATATATTACAATAAAAATTCGTTCTTGAGTTTTCTTCACAAGGGATTTGTAATTGGTTCGTTACAATTTGCCTTGAACAAATGAATGGAAAAGGCCATTTCTTGACCATATAATTGTTCCAAGCCCAGTTGATTGAAATATATTTTCTGAAAGTTTGGCGAAGGAACAACGTTTTCTCTTCTTCACTCTATCCCTGATTCGTGTCTGCTCATACAGAATTCTAATTTTAACATTCTAAAAAAATCATAATAATTTCAGAAGAAACGTCACATTTTTCGAAGACTGAACTCTATTTTGGCAAATGATCAATTTTTTATGTTATTAACTCATTTATGGATGGACATTTTCTTCCAATAGAGATGGCGCCGACGTTGGTTTGTACTGCGCCATTCTGGGGAACTTCCTGGCCAATATTTCCTTTGCTATTACACCGATAGAAGTCGCCGTACTTTAAAAGGTCAAATTGACTTGGACCAATGTGAACAAGTAAGTAAAAAAATGTTTTCCAACTTTAATAATTACCAACATAATTGCTTCTTGAGGTGGTTTTAATCATAAGAAGTAGCTAAGATTGAAATTATTGTATTAGCTTTCATTTAAAAAACAATTTTGTGATGTTTTGGTGTGTTTAAATTTCTGTACTACATGTTATAATTTAACTTGCGTTTCTAATAAATAACCAATTTTGTTTTTGTATGTTGCAGGTTGATGCTGGATTACAGTTTGAAAACAGCAAACACAAGTACCAGTACATGTTTGACGTTTGTACACCCAAACGTGTATACTATTTGGCCGCCGAGACTGAATATGATATGAATAAATGGGTAGACTGCGTCTGTCATGTTTGTGGCCTCAAGTCTTACCCTCAAGAAGAGAACGGTAGGATCTCATGATTTTTAACCTAAAAGCCACACTTTCAGATATCTGATTTATCAAAAAGTAACTGTCTGATGCTAAAATTAGAAATCATCCTCGTTTTTTCTCAAACTTGTGTACCTACTTCTTTGTCAGAAATATTCCCTTCACTCAATTCAATGAAGTCAGTAATAGTTTGACAACAAGTCCACTTGAATAACCTCCTCCTGTTGAAGTCAGTTGGAAAATATCCTCTAGCTCAACATAATATTCAGTGAACACCATCGCTATTATATTTTTTTTTTTACTTATTAATAGTTCTATTACTGGCATTGCTATAATTGTTTGCTCTTTATTAGTTATTGTTTGGTTTTCTTATCTTCTTGTTGACATCTTTTTAACATTTAAATCTGTTTTTTCTTTCTTGCATAAGTTTTATGTTTGATTCTTTTTTCCTAACAGCTTGTGAGTCAGAAGAGAACTCATCATTAGCAGATGAGGCAAACCAAACATCTGAGTCTCCTCCAGTGTCCCCTGCAAGCACAGCATCTGGTCCATACATTCCCATTAGCGAATGCATTACAGGAAAGCCATTGGTACTGAATGCAAGTTTGGATGATTTTTACGATTCACCCCGACGACTGCGACCTTCAGGGACAATTGAACTGAGACCCTCCGGTTCTACAACGCCTCCTCTTCATAGTCCTGGCACAGACGCTGAAAGCGTTTTTACTGATGAAGAGTGGACTTCTCCAAAACCGGCTGTGAACTGGGATACATTTCCGCAGCCATCTGATGGCTCCCTTGAAGATGTGAAATCTGCCGTTATTGTTGGCAAGAGAAGCTACACTAAGCCAGTAGCCCCTCCCAGACCACCCAAACCTCAACACCTAGTTCTCCAAGAATCAACTGTCATGCACACATACACCAATCTTGATAGCCCGCTAGAGCCTGGACAGAATAGAGGTAATGGGCATGATGGTAACGTTGTCAACGAGATGTACGATTTCCCCAGATCACATCAGTTCAATGGTGAACAGGAGAACATTGATCCAGTCCCTGTTCCAAATCCCAGGCACTGTTACACCAATGCAGCTCCCAGCCATGTGGGTAGTATTGTGTTCAATTATGACTTTGCTCACAACTCTTCTGGGGATGAGCCGGTATCTCCGAACTCAGAGGCCTCGTCGACTGCTCAGTATTCAAATATGTCCAGTCCTGTTGCATCAGGTCATCCTCCAGCTGTAAACCGCGGCTTGAAACCTGGTAGAAAAACATCAGATTCCATCTCAAACGAACCATCTCCTCTATGTCCAAATGTTGATCTGAACCACTTGAGAAATCTGAAACCGTCACCAACTCAGAGAGCAAAAGATGAACGTAAGAATTTTTTTTCTATTCACTGTGAAATTGTTAGCCAACTGGTTTAAGTTGCATGTGTGTGGAATAGTCCAACTATCACTACTGTACAATTTTCTGAGTTCAGACGAATAAGAGCTTCTTCCTTATTCTGAAAAAAATTTTTTTAAACTAAAATCATATGGAAAATTCAGATTGTTTTTGGGAATGTGGTTGTCTTACTGAGGACAACTTCAACTGCAAGTGGTTAAAAGTTACACAGATATTGTTTGCTAAATTAAAGCGGTAGCAAATGGACGTTTTTATTTTAAATTATAATGAACTAGGATTTTTTCTGGTTCTTGATAACTTCAACTTTCAACTTGCTAAATTACTTCTTCAGTTATTGAACTATTGTATTTAAAAATAGGACATCATTTATGGCTGAAAGGTAATTTTTTCCAATAACTCTCTGTTCAATCGCTCCATGTTCAGTTGCTCTATGGCTCCATCATTGGAGAAGTATAATTTTCTCTCCCGTTGTACATAGTCAAGTAGTTTTAGGTCTTGAATCAAGTTTTCTTATAAATTTTTATGTAGCTGTTATATCTAATGGCAATATCAAATTCTGTATCTGTTTCAGAAGTACCCTTGACTTTATGTGCACCACCAATCAAACGACCAGATTTGAACTCACGTAATCACAGATTCCACGATGTTGATCCCAAATTGGATGATCATGAGATGGTGCATCTTTTTTATTATTTATATTCATATTTTTAGTTTACAATTCAATAATAAACCATTGTAATCGCCCAATAAAAAAATTTCTCACCCCTTCAAAATTTCATGGTTTAGGTTTTAAGGCATTTAGAATTCGAGTATCCAATTAAAAAAATTCTTTCCGACCGCCATGTGCCAATAACACTTTTCTAACAAAACTATAAATAATCTTGAATGCTTGATGTTTTACACAAAAATCAATCTTGGCCTGACGATGGCTCAATTTTTTAACCAAGATGCTACCTCTATTTTTAAGGTATTTTTGAGAGATTTGTGGGGGTAAAAATTCGTTAAGTAAAAGGTGTATTTGGTATCAATTTCAGTAGATTTTTGGACGCTGAATTGTATGAGACCTTCTTGGGGTCAATAGCTAGAATGGTGCTCAAGTTATCAAAGCTTTTGTGTAGAGTTTTTGAAATTATCAGCACTTTTGCGTGACTTGAGAATTTTTGGAGCTATAAAAATCGTTCTAGACTTGTTGGAATGCTTGTTAAACACTCTCTTCAGCTGTAATGTTTGTCAAAAAATTTAGCTCTTAGTTAGGTGTGATAAAAATGGTTAAAATTACCTTAGTTGCTACGGAGTTTTGCCTTCTAGATACCAATCTGTTGGATGGAAACGTTCACAAATGTTCTGACCAGTTATCATAAATAGATGGTTTTCTTGAATCATTATTGAAGCAAAGGAATAATAAACCACTGAACAATCATTTGCAGCGTTTTATATAGATATTTCATTAATCAATTACGTGTTCTAGTATTTATTTATATTGGAAATGTGATTCAGTTGTCTCGAGTTTTATTTTATAATTTGCAATGATGATGTGAACATTTAATTTTCTGTAACATTGAGAGTACAATAGCTGGGTTCCTTGGTTGCAGGTGACTTATGACAACGCTCGATTTTCTCTAGTTTCCTCGTCACATAGAAGTTACGGCAAGAAGAAAGAAATTCAGTATTTGGATCTGGATCTGGATTCCACTTCTGAGAACGGGACTCACAGCTCTACTTCAAATGCCGAATCTTCGCTGACGGTTTACAAAGAGGTTGATTTTGTGAAAACAGAAGCTTTCAATAGGACTAGGCTAAAAGTTGAAGAGGAACGAAATAATGCTCAATTATGATATAGATAGCTTCAATAAGAACTGAGTGTATTTTGGATAAATAAGTGAACCCAAGAAGGTGGTGTTCTGCTTGCTCAATGTCAACCCATGTACAGTCCCTCTCACGGTGTACAGTCCCCCTCCCCCTTAGGGTACTGATTCTAGCGGAATTGCCAAATTAAGCATGATCAGCGTTGTGAGATTTCCTGCTCCGTTTACTTAATTTCTGACTGCAAAATTACTCAATGCATTGATTGTTTATCAGTTTTTCTTCATGATTGCTTCTCAATCACTGGTATTGATGAACGGGTCAAATGTGAGATTGATCTTTGATCTTCTAGCTGAGCTCTGAGTGACTTAGATGACCATGGAAAACTCAAAGTACTTCTCAGCTGCGAACTTTTTCATCAATGGCATTGATTGTATTATTTGTTACTTTAACCCTTGGCATGAGCACGGTGCCAGTGGTGCACTCAGTGCCACCATCTGTGTTGACACTAGCCACTTATACATTTAGTTGCTCCACTAAGTGCGTTGCTGTGCAATCCATGACTAGCTAAAGCATGAACGCTAGGATCGAGTTTATCAGGACCTAAAATGCATCGATAGATGATTTGTGAACACTGCATTACTATATTGCATTGTTGAGCGAGTTGAAAACAGGAGTGCTTTAGCGCTCTTACTTTCTAAATGTGCCTTCTATTTGAGTACAATTCGTTTTCATAATTCCTCAGAATTTTGTGATTTTCAGGATCAAAAAACTACATACACTCTAAGGATTGGGAGGTATTGTAGAATAGTGCTTATTAGCTTGATTCACTCTGTCACCTAATGCATGAGTTAGATAAGGTCTTGTGAAATGCAGAGGTGCCATAAAAAGCTAGACTTAAGTAGAATATTTTTAACGTTTGTGCTGATGCTTACCTTCACACTTTGTTCAACGAGGAAATCGATGACCTAGCGTTGAATGTTGAAACAACGCATTTATGTTCATGGAAATGGTGAAAGAACCTCTTAATTTTTCTAGGTATTCATAATGTGAGATGCTAAATATACTCTCACTCATCTTGGGTTTATCCGAGAATGCTGCTCTGGCTGAGGTGCACATTACTTGGAATGTTCATGTATATATTTATTGAGACATAGTCAACTTGCGCATAAGTAGGCAGAAAAGTTGTTAACGAATCTGAAACTAGAAAATTTTTTCATATTCATTAATGAATGACAGTAGTATTTTTTGAGGTTCACGACTTGACATCTCACTCGTAGATGCTCCACTCTTCGTGGGTGGTATTAACCGTCCATAGTTTATGGTTGACTCTGAGAGCAGCCACTTCTTACATTTTACTCACTGGGTCAATTACTTATGAGCTCAACTTCTCTTGTAGAAAATCTTCAGGTTATTTGTTGAGTAACTGTATTACTGTAAGGTAATACCGTTTTTCAACATATAGGTGCATCCATTTTTACGGCTGAACAAAGCCTCTGTTCCAAACAGTATTTATAATCGAGAGAGTGTAACCAAATGTACAGTTATTTTCTGCACTCAAATTGATATAAATGTACTAATCAATCTACCAACTGGAGAGGACGTTTTAAGTATTATTTGCTATTAATGCTTGCCTCTGATAAACTTATTTCTTGGGATTAAGAGAAAATGGAATGGTTTTTTTTATTTAAGAGGATGGCACTTTTAGAAAGGGCCAAAATCTGGAATAAATAGTCCAGGATGTTCTGTGAATCTATTTTGCTCTTCATGACTGTTCTCCTAGTGATTTATTTTATGTTCTGTCAAATTTTATGACTCTGATGATATTGATCCTGTATTAAATAATAGGAGTTCATATCTCAAAGCAGCACTTGTTATCTGCATTTTATGTTGGTTCATGAATCAGCAGGCAAACCATATTAATCAGATCCAGTTAGTTGATCTATCTTCAAATATGTTTTGCTTTGATGAACAGAGTGTAATTTTCTGAACTACATATGCTTTGAATTGTATTATGTATGTGAACTAGATTTGAATAGTATTTTAATAATATTTTTCTACGTTCTATGCCTGTTACCTACCCTTTGTTGAATACAAGAGTTTAAAAGATCATGGCCACTTTTTCACAACATTGCCTTCAGTTGATGACAACAGTAAAGCTCAAAAAGTACTGAGATCAGGGCCATTTAATTTTTATTGTTTTTGTATTTGAGGTGAGACGAATAACAACATTATGGTAGGAAAAACCTTCAAATCCAAGATTTACCTTGAAGTATATTTTTTGGGATAGTATGTTTGATTGGTACTGTTGATTAGTGGGAGAGGAAATTTGATCCCATAATTTAGAGCATCTTTTATTGGCTAAATCAATAACGGATATTGGAGTCTGTGGCAAATTACTTGTGGCCGTTTCCATGAAAATGACCCTTGTGTTTGTTTACTCATTCATTTATTGGATATCGATTTGCGGTTTGTGGGTTTAGCATCGACTGGTGCATTGCCAATTGAAAATAAACATTTTTATAAATGATTTTTTATTCATCGTTGACTTAATAATTTCATTTTATAAATATGGCAGGCCGTTTGAGTTTTGGGATTTAAACGGCTCAGTTAATAAATAACAAATCATCATGTGCACAAGTTAGATTTGCCGTTTTAATAATTCGATTGTAAAATTTCATCATCACAAAATGTTCAACCATCTTTGCAGCACCAAAAGACGTTTGAAATCATTTTACATAAAAAGAACAACAACAAAATGTAATTAATTTTATTTACAGAATGTATATTCTTCTTGAGCTCAGCTTGAGCATAAAAGTAAACAACTCATTCTACTAAAATAATAAATAAGGTAAATTAAGTTTTTCCTTTCAATACAAAAGTAACGCTTACAATTAAACAACCTCTAGTCGCTGATTATCAGTTACCGGTATCGTCCTTTGCAGACGAACCTCTCAACTAACACCATTCAGTTTCAGCCTACAACCTCTATTAATTGTCCAATCTTGAACGCCCATTATATCAACTGACAAAATTCAAGGCTCTTGATCTGGCCAGAAGAAGAGCAGCTATACAGTAATGGACTAGCGACTCACAGTTTAAACAAACTATTTTTAATATTATTATTTCTATAGGTACTTATTCTATCAGTGAAAATGGCAGTATCTACCTAATCCAAAAAAAAAAAAAAAATCATGATGACTACATCATCAAATTTGAATACCAAAGCCAGATATTTTCGGCTCTCAATATGGTTGGTCTGACTTGTTGATTTTGTAGTTTTCACTCTCTAAAATTCTTTTGGATTACTTAGAGCTTGCTGACAATAGTTTCTTGGTTCTTCAATGGGGTTTCAACTCCGTTCAGTTTGTCCTGAATCTCTTGAAGTGTTTTTCCTTTCGTTTCAATAACGTACGTCAATGTGAAAATGATGGCAATAGTACATCCTGTGGCATACAGCCAGTAGTTAGCGTACATTCCGATTTCATCAGCAAAAACTTGGTAAGATTTATTGAGAAAGAAAGATGCTATGGCGAGCATGAGGCTAGTTACTGCTGAGGCGACGCCTTTAATACTTGCTGAGAACACTTCTCCTTTTATGGTTGTCACAATAGGATTCAGGCCGATCGAATAGAAGAATCCGTGTAGAAGAAAACAAGCAAATGGAGTCCAGTTCAAATCAGAAACATCAATGTTGGTCTTGGCGTCAAGAAGGAACCATAGCCCAGCAAAGAATGTTGCCAAAGCACAGCCAATGGAGGACACGATCAGTAAGATTTTCCTGCCGAGCTTGTCAACAAGGAAAGAAGAAATCAGGGTAGATACTACCCAGACTGTACCCAGTACTATTACACACTGGTGCGTACTCACGTGATGAATTGCACCCTTTGGAAGAGTTACCGATGTATAAGCGATCATCGCTCCAATACCTGAGAGGCGTTGAAGTATTGACAATACACCAACGGTGACAACAGCTTTTCTGTTTCCACGGGTCGCAAACAGATCTTTTAAGGTCCCTTTGTTGGCCATTTGTTGAGCCACGGCTTTCTCAATATTTTTTAGTTCTATGTCAACATCGGGATTGTCCCCTCTCAGCCAGAACAGAGCCTCTCTGGCTTTTTCTACTTTCTTCATTTTCACAAGGTAGTACGGTGTTTCGGGCATGAATGTGAAAGTTGTATAAAACAGAATGCAAAAGAATCCAGAAGCTATAGCTAAAGTATTGTACGAAACGTAAGGGCCCAGGACATATTCAAACAATACACCAACGTACGTCATAATAGCAAAAAATGTGCTCAACGATCCTCTCACGCTAGGTTGTGCAATTTCACCCAAATAAATAGGAACAACTGTGTACACAATTCCTAACCACAGTCCAGCCAGAAACCTTGCCAAATAGAGTAACGATGTGCTTCTAGTGAATATTATCAACAGCCAAGAAGTCAATGGAATTACGTTCAAAGAAAGGAGCGTATATTTTCGGCCTATCATTTCCATCAGGTAACCACAAGGGATCGGACTGAAAAGGTTGCCAAAATACATCAAGGATATCATCCATGATGTATCAATGGTCGTCATTCCAGGAATGGGTGATTCCGAGGAGAGAAGGAGAGGATGAGTTGGTGAAGGCCATCCCATTGCGTTGCCTGTCATAATTACAGCAATGGTTGCTGAAACAAAAGCAAAAAAATTACAACTTATAGACTATAATTATGGCTTACTTTTTAAGGTGTTATTGTGTTTATCATAAGATTTCAAAATGGTTGGAATTAAATGAAAATAATTCAAAATACTTCATCGCAGAGTCCCATGAAAGAAAAAGAAATCACGTGGCACAACGTTCAGTCACTGAGATCAAATTGCACGGCACATTTCTGAACCTTAAGGGTATTGAACAGCTCAGGAAAAAAATACGAAGTAGAAATACAAAAACACTGAGAGACAAATATAAAAATAGTAAAAAATAGGAACATAATGGCTTACTTGATACACAAGTCGAACAGCTCACCACTGGTTCATAATAATAAGTAAACTAAATAATGAATAGGCATTAAATCGTGAGCAATTGAGATAAAATGTATATTCAAATAGTTTGTAGCTGCAGCTAAAGGAAACTACGACGCGCTGCAAATTATGACGTAAAACAGTATACAATGGGATGAAGGCTCTACTATGATTAATTGTTCTGCAGGAAAATAAACCCTCTCCACGAAGACAGCCTTTCAGCACCCAGTCAGAACGGATTACTTAGTCTATCTCACTTAACTCAATTTACATTAGGACCCAATGGCTCGGTTTTGCTCTTGGGAAATGGTCACAACTGACGTATACACACAATTCCCCTTGGAAGAAACCCAATCACATTAAAATCCCCTGGTTAGAGGCGAGGCTGGTGTGCGATTTCCCACCAGGGAATATAGTACCTATTCCGCAATCTTTCCATTATCTTAGAATATCGGTCAAACATCCTCTAGGCATGAAAGAGACAAGGACGAAGGGAAATTGAGTATCCATTTTTAAATTGAATTCTCCTTATATGACTAATGAATAGCAATAAGGCGAGACTAAGTCAATTGAAATATGAAATTGGCGGTTGGAAATAAACTCTCTTATTATTCTTAATGAATAGCAATAAGGCGAGACTAAGTCAATTGAAATATGAAATTGGCGGTTGGAAATAAACTCTCTTATTATTCTTAATAAACGGTCTTATTCGATTCAGCGTCCAAAAATCCGATCGATACCAAATACATGATCGATCAAATCTATACATGATTGATACCAAACATTTCTATTTCTCAAAAACATTGGAAAACACGAACTTAACTACTCCGAATTAATTTTTAGGGCGTTTAAAAAGCATTAAACCATCTTATTATTGTTATATTTTTATTTATTTTTTTGTTATTTTTTTTTAGAGATTATGTCCTTGTTGGAAAACGGTTAATGTTTTCCATTCTGTGACCTTTTTCCGAGCATAATATGGGATGATAGGGACACATTTTGGAACCGGTATTGGAAGAGCTTTTACGCTGCCAAGTCGCCACAAGGTGACGCGGTCAAAAACCGGTCTCGAAAACAGGAAGAGTTGATACACTCCTATAACGACTGGTACATTGTTCTATGCGTGGATCTGAGTTTATATTTTTCTGTCGATTCTTTCGGAATTCTCGAAATTAAATCGAGGTTTGACTTATGGTAAACGGTTCAGATTATTAATTGCCACTTCCTCATGAGCAGAATATTTTGGAAAAATAATTTGAATTTAGCAGAATATTTTGGAAAAATAATTTGAATTTAAATCAACGAAGAAGCAACTTTTTCATCGTGTTGGCTTGATTTATAGAACTCAAATTTCAGTGCACAACTTAACACATACGAGCGTAATAAATTAAACCCGTAGAGCTAGACGAACGTGTGGAAAATCGGATAAATGTTAATAACCGAGTTGATATTCTCCTGATAAGTTGCTATTTTTCTTGCCGATTTTCGAACTCATGCCATACTAGGTTGGTTGATGTTTTAGCCAAAAGCAAGAAATATTAACAAATTACGAAAGGCCTAACAGAAATATTATATTAGGGTTTCGTGATTTTTGAACTCATAGAACTAAAAGAGGGTTAAAAATGTGTGAAGCTAAATTTATTTTCTGAAACAGGTAACCACTTTCCTTGTCGCATACTTGCCTATGGTAGAGCAGAGATACTGCCGGAGGACGCCCTTGACGGCGGGTGAGATGACGGGGAGCGTTCCGTACATGATGATGACTATGATGCAGGGTTTCTACTCCGGAGAACTGGAACATAAAATTGCGATACCAAAATTACACAAACATCACATTATGCCAGCTGCAAAAAAGGAAAATACAAAAAAGTTCGTGCCCTCACATTAAAATCATACGCTGTTGTATAGTTTGGCAGTTAAACAAATGGTCAGTCATGGTTGAAAAATTAATCTAAACGGCAGATTTCTTATTTATTCTTCGTTGTTAAAGAAGTGTAGCAAGTATAGCAATCATGCGTGATATCGTCGACTAAATCTAATAAAAATCCAACTACCTACTTTACAGCATTTTCGAATGGGTTAATCAGTGCTCTGATTGGCAAATTCTGAACTGTTTCGTTCATAGTTCGCTAAGCGAAAAATGAAAGAAATGTACAAAAAGAGAAGAAACATGCGAACAGATAAATACGCACTAATGAAAAAGTTTTCAACAACCAGTCTAGATTGAGGCAGAATAACAACTGAAATTTAACCAATCCAATTTGATTATTGCATTGGCACAGATGTATCTAAAAATAAGGGACAAGAATTCACCCTCGTCGTGAAAACGGCAGTGAAAATGCCAGCCAAATTGGTAAAGGAATATGAAGTTGCAGATGTTAATAGATAGATATCCTCAAAAATTAATTATGGCGTCTGTTGAGTGATGCAGACCAACACAACTTTAGCGACAGCCGGGTCACATTACTTGTGAGAATGGTACTAATTCCGTTAGGATCAAATAATTCAAGCGCAAAAAAGTTGTTCGTTTAAAAGAAGAGAAAAAATAATGGTATGTATTTCATGTAAGAATATATATATATTTTTTTAGCGAATGATGTAATTGACTAGTTCCAAAAAATAAAATAAAATAAGTAAATATAATTAAAATAAATAAATCAACAATAGAATTTTGACCCTAAAATACATAGAGAGCTGTTTTATGCATGAGAGAATTGAATTCCAGGAAAAGTTAAGTGGTACGGTACGAGTATAGTCATAAATATATTAGTCACTGGGTACGAGTATATTATTTGATCTCATTGGGTACGATTTTGTTCGGTCGCCAGATCGAATATCAAATTTTGGCTTCAGTTTTTCCAAGAAGGAGAAAAAATCATCTGAACCCCGTAAAAAGGGGTGTGTGGGATAATGAAATCTGTATTTTATCATGCTGTTCCTATTGAATGAGACTATTAAAGACATGCTGCGCGACTGCTTTTTTCTTCCTTTTTTGTAGCAGGAGGTTACTAAAGCTGACTTGTCCCCAGCACGATCAATTGTCCTGATATTATTCTGTAGGTGTTTTTCCTCTAATGATTCAAATTCAAACATGAATAATAATTTCAAGATGAATCGCTGCAAAGATGATACAGGGATTTGTTTTTTCAAATAGTCTTTAGCCTAAGTACAAATTCACATATTCAAACAACCTAAAACCTTCTAATTCAGGGGTTGTGAAGGGGAGAAAAACCAGGCGACTCGTTCTTAGAGATTTTACAACAGGCTGTGGTAACTTATGCTGCCACATCGTCCCGAAGAAGCCCGAACGGGCGAAAGTACTCAGCCAGTCAATAAAAGCTAGGAGAATGATTCGCCTTGGTTTTTCTCTCCCTCACAACGCCCATATATTAAGAAATGGGACAACAAAAGGCTATGTAATTAGTGACATGAACATCGAAGTGGACTTACTTATTGGAAGTACTGTCAGGATTGATGCACCAGCATCTTGGAATATCTGTAACTGAAACATTTCAAAATTAATTATACCGTTGTTTTTGTAATGCACTCGTCAATGAAGTTTAATTAATTTTCGCGTAGGGGATTTTATGTTGACCGCGCTATGTCGCGGTGGCCATAGGTTCCGCGAATCATTTTCATTACCTACAGAATCGTTATTATTATAACAATCGTTCGTTTTTCTTCTCCAGGTGGTCGTATTAATTCTTTCTCCATTTTTCTTCTTTTTATTACGCCGAGTACTTTCTACCTTCTACCTATGGCCATTCTACCTATAAATAATAATAAAAATAAGGCGTAATAAAAAGAAGAAAAATGGAGAAGAGGTCGTCTCGTTATTCTCCCCCTCAACCTATAGAAAAAAATCGTTCGTTATTATTATAACAATCCAAACAAAAACATTGTTGAAGGATTGCGTAAATGCTATTTTGTGACTTAACCGCACCTATAGTGTAGCTACGTAGTTAATAAATTATTTCCATTTTAGGTCAACGATTAAGAGGAGTTCACCTTGACTCACCAGATTGAGATCATTCGTCATGTACAGAAAAACAGAAGCTAACATATTCCAGTGTAGAATCATTACTATATTCAAGTTCGGGATCGATCCGAGCATTTTCACGGGTCTCTTGAGCGTTACAAATCTTAGCACAAGTGTAACTCCAATGGGAAGGCGAACATTTGATACACCAAAATAAAACGATATTGTTTTGGCGGTCAGATATTGGCGATTTTCTGAACTACCGTTGTCCATTCAGCGGATACGAATGCAGAAAACCGGATTGGTCAGTCCGAGCTGTTGATATTTCAACACAACAGTCTGTTTTTAAGCGTGACCCTCTTACATCGAAATCGTGATATTTGATTTGCAATTAAAAAGTCTAAGATGAGGTTGATTTATTCTGTCGGCGGATAAGATTAATGATCATTTTCTAATTGCGCTTTCACTTTGGGCAAACATTCAGTGTGATTGAGCAACCGTGGAGTGTTCTGTTCGAGTGAACAGGCCATCGCTAAGTCTCCCCGTAGTTCTAATAAAATATATTAATAACTCAGGAACATTCTGCCTACGGTGGATAACTTTGTATTGGCAGTGTCAGCATATATCTCACATTTTCTGGTAATTCATTCATACACAAGTTGTTAAGCATCACAGTGAAATTCGGGTTTAGTTTTTCAGACGAAGGTTTCACAAGCAAAATTATCTCAACAAAACGAAGGTTCTAGAATGACGCACTTTACAAGAAAATGTGCGTCAGAGGGCTTTAAAAATAAATAAAAAATTAAATTACGCGTAGCTGTAGCAACAAAGTACTGAAAAGCTTCGACAGAAACTTTAACAAGAACCAAGATGCCAATTTTCAAATATTCAAGAGGTTCTTCAGTAGGTGACTTAGGTCAGTGAGCGCAAGCAGAGCTGTTATATAACGGAGAAAATAAGAAAAGCTGCCAAGTTTTTTATTTCCTACCCAGGTCAGAAACAAAAGCATTCCACCTGATTTTAGCTAAAAATGGCCAGGACTTTAAATTTCTATAACTTAGTTACTTACACCGTTAAAATTGCTATTTATACACCACATTACGGAAGATTTCAGTTTTTAATTTGGAAGTTATCATGTTTCCAGGCAAGTGGGCAGAAAATCAATCCGTATTCAGCGATAATATTTTCTCCAAGTTTCAAATTTCGAATAAATGCAATGAGAGAATCGAAGCAGTCGTGAAGATCTATATCGAGGAAAACTTTAGGTTGTAATGCGGTGCGGCGACGCAACCTTATAATTTGCGACTAGAGGAACTGCTCGTTACCACAGGAAGTATGCTAAGGACGAACGAAAAGGTGCGCCAGAGGAATTGCTCGCTACGTGCGAGTAGTATCTTCTAATTCCTCAAGAACTGCATTCAGGTAAGCTCACAGGTTGGTAGCATTCGATTGTCTCCGCATTTTTGACTCACTAACATTTTTACGTTTAGTCACAAAGTGACCCGATTTAAAAAAACGCTGCAAATGATTGTACAGCGGTTTATTATTCCTTCGCTTCAATATTGATTAGGAAGACTAAATCAAGACTTAGACCAGACACTCCACCTCCTCCTCTTTAGACTTATCCATTTGTGATAGTAATTATTCCGAACATTTGTGAGGTTCCCACCGAAAAACAGATAGGTAACTATCGGGGAAAATTCCGTAGCAACTATTGTAATTTTAATCAATTTTATTTTTCTCAATTTCCTAATTAAAAACTCGATAACTAAGTCAAATTTTTTGCCAAACGGTACAGCTGGAGAGAGTGTTTGACGACCATTCCAATGAGCATAGAACGATTTTTATAGCTCCAAGAACTCTCGAGTTATACCCTCATGTCAAATTTCTGAAAATCTTCCAAATTCGGCACAAAAGCTGCGATAACTCGAGAACCAATAAAGGTATCGACTTAAAAACTCAACAGAAGTTATTAGTTTCCCCCCTTTAAGAATAAAAACATCCAACTAATCAAGTGAGCGATCAGGCTCTATTCATTAGCCATCGCTGATCGATGCTTGATTTTTATTATAGATGTCTTTTTGTAGTCTCCTATAAAAAATTGTTGACGACGCACGGCAAGATTTTCTTTAATTAGTTTCAGATTCTGAACGCTTCGAAACATCCCACATTCTATTCTAAGAGATTCTACCTCAAATTTTGAGAGGCAAAGGGATATTTTTTCTTGGGCAATCTCAGTGGTTTATTAATGACTAACTAACAGGAGGAATTTATGATTCGTTTCAACAACAACAAGCTTTAACAACCAGCTTTTGTGCTTTAACAAGCTTTTGCATGCGTAAGCACGTGGTACTCGTGCACGCTTAGACGTGATGTGCTGCATACAATTTGCATGCATTCCACTGCCAAAGCGATCTCTGCAACTTAGCCAACTTTACCGTTTGACCGGTTGTAAATTGAGGAGCTTCCATTACTTTTTGATAAATCTTTAGTTTCTTGGGGACAGCAAGATCTTATCAACGTTTTCGGAGAGAGAAACGATGTTGTTTTTATCCTCGGACACATTCGAAATGACGTAAACCGGCCTACGACGACCATGTTGACAAACAACTTCTCGAAGAACCAGCTAATCCTGTCCCTCCCTCGTAATAGCTCCCACCCCCACGTAGTACTCACCTTCCTTTCCTACATATTGCGCTAGAAGAAGAGTAAATTGTATACGATAAAAAATATTAAGAAAGCTTCGCTCCCATCAAGCTGTTCTCACTTCCGCGTACCGGTACCTCGCAAGTCGGTAGCAATTTTCTAGCTGCCAATCGTGTGGAAGAGGATATTAAAATCCATCAATTTGCATCGAGCTCGACAAATGTAAACCTAAGCCAACTATGTGGAGGAACACAATTTGGGGTATGATGACGATACATTTTCATCATCATATTTATGGCCTATGCTAGTTGAAGGAAAATCAAATGCTGAGTAGAAATGTCGAAACCGGGGTTTCCGAAAATATATTGATATTTTGTTTTATGGTTTAAATAAAATTATTTTAATTTGAATTAAAATATATTTTGCATTCGAATATTTTAATTAGTTCATATTTTATTTGATAATTCTAGAGGAAGTATACATTTATTTTATTAGGGCTTTCTTTTAGAGTCAGTCATGTATCAAATGTGTGAGTCGTTCATTCAATAAATTCCGTCGTCAGGAGTCACTGTTTGTTCGTCCACAAATCGCCATAAAAATAATAATACCCCACTCTTCGTCAAAAAAGTGTAACTCCATTACCTTTAATGTTACTCATGCATTCTGTCTCTGCCGTCAGCAGTTTTCTAGAGACACTATCGGACATCTCATTATAAGACCAATGGTGGCTCAATTTTTCTTAGGCAAATTGCTACCTCAATTGCGAGGATATTTAATCATCCCATCGTTATCGATGGGAGATCATTTTCCTTCTAACAAAAGTTATTTTTTCGAAATCAAGGGATTAACCAATATTTAGTTTAAGTCCTGTGTGACTTAACATTTTCAGTGCGGCTGTCCCGGATCCGAGCCAGCTTCTGTTGGTTTATTAATAATAAACCATTGTAATTGCAAAAAAAAAAATTACCCACCCTTAAAATTTGAAGTTTTAAGTTTCAAGGCAGGTAAAATTCGAATATCCAATTAGGAAAAAAAAATTCCATCCGTCCGCTGTAAACACTTTTCCGACCAAGCTATAAATAATAGCTAAATTCTTGAAATTGTCGCCAAAAATCAATCTCGGTCTCACAATGGCCCTTGAACTACTTTACTAGCTCAATTTTAAGGGTATTTTCGGGGGGGTTTTGAGAGGGGAAAATTCGTATTTTCGAATGTTTTTCGAACAAAGGTGTGTTTGGTATCAATTTCTATAGATTTTTGGTCGCTAAATCGAATGAGACCATCGTGGGGTCGATAGCTTTTACGGCTTCCATTACACCACTAGTTGTAATAGAAATTGTATTAGACACCAGTAATATGCTGTTAAGTTGTCTTCAAACCTGGGCTTTAACAACTGAACCTGCTAAGCTATGAGTCTTAATAGCTAGATACGCACACGAGTCTAGGAGAGTTTAAAAGCCGTTACTGAGTGCTCACGTACGATATCACTTAATTCAGCGTTTGCAACGGTCCTATTGTCATTGAGATCCGCTGCAAGCAACTGATGAGATACTTTGATATTTTGGAAACGTTAAATCTGATCTGTCGTCAAAGTCCTATTGTCAGACTTGTTGAGAAACTTAACGACGTTATGACTTAACGGTTGGACTCTTTGAAGCTAAACTTGTTCGAAAAAATCCTAGCTGCGGAAAAAAATTGCCTGATATCATTTCACGGCGAATTTAACCGACATACTGAGCCGAATTAGTGAACGAGTGGCAATATGTCAGCGTACGAATCGAAATGATAAAAAACTTAATTTCATAAAAGTTCAAAGTATTATAATTTCCAAATATTTGATCGTATTCGTTTAAATTTCCATAAAGTTTTGACCAAACGATGGTGGGGAAACTGTTCACCTGCCTTTTGACTGTTTTTTATACTGAGCATTTTTGAACGGTCGAGGTCTTGAAATATTTCCTATAACAAGCAGATGACGCATGATTTTTATCGTTTGGCTCACACACCTTACTTTTTTAAATCTTTTTGTTGTACCCTTGCTAGGTATATTTCTCATTTCACAAAACTTTAAAAGTATCAGTTGGCTCACACACCTTACTTCTGCGGTATCAAAGTATTTCGTGCAATTTCTTCGGCCTCGTGGCTAGTTGTGTTATTTTTTATTTTATTTTATTTATTTTTTTTGAATATTTTTTAAAATATTTTTTAAATATAGGTATTGGTTAAGGTTATAGGTGTTTGCCTTTTAAAAAAAATTTCAATTGATTTAATTTAACTTTTTATTATATTTTTTATAATTTTATTTATTTAATTTATTTCCGTCGTAATAACGTTACGGCCTTTTAATGAGTATTTCGATTTTGTTTACAGGTTATACCTGTCTGCCTACTAAAATATGGAAGTACCGTGTGATCTATGGATTATTAGTGATCTATCTATGGTTTATTAGTGCTAACCTAAGCGCGCGTTGATTGAATATAGACTAGGGGGATGACCACACCGGCATGTTTTGGGATTGTTGCTCACCTTCGAAGTTCAACCAGTGGAGTCTTTGTTTATCCTGCCCCGAACCGCTTCCTCGTCACGTCTGAGTAGGTAATATAAATTGAAAATACTTATTATACCGCAGATGTGAAGCTCACGGTAGATGTAATGAATAAGTGAGCATGTTGTTTCCCGGTATAACGCTTCGAAAACTCCGACCTGCTATTGGTTTATTATTCAATATTGGTTTATTATACGGACAGAATTTTTTTAGATTGAATATTCGGATTCTACATGCCTTGAAACTCAAAACATCAAAAATTTTGTGGGGGTTAGAATTTTTTTCTTCGTGGGGATTACAACGGTTTATTATTAAATAATAAACCAAAAATTTTGCCCGTCCGCCGTGCGTCGTCAACACTTTTCTGACGAAACTATAGAAGCCAAATTCTTGAAATTTTTACCAAATATCAACCTTGGTCTAGCAATGGCTCAATCCTTTAACCAAATTGCTACCTCGTTTTTACGGGTTTCTTTGGGGTTTGGAGAAGGGAGAAAATTCTTATTTTCCATCATTTTTCAGAAAAAAAGTGTATTTGGTACCAATTTCTATAGGTTTTTTTTCGCTGAATCGAATGAGACCATCGCGGGGTCGATAGCTTCGTTAGTTCTCGCGCTATTGCAGTTTTCGTGCAGCATTTGTGTGATTTTCAGAAATTTGGCATAACTCGAAAATTCCAAGAGCTATGAAAAAGTACTCGTTGGAATTATCGTCAAGCACTCTCTTCAACTTTGCCGTTAGCTGAAAAATGTAGCTTCTAATTTGAAAATTAAGAAAAAAAAAATTATTAATATTACGATGGTTGCTTTCCCGTTAATTCCCAATCTGTTATAATTACAATTACCAATGTGTTGTTTGGAATAACAAACCACTGTAAAAATATTTGCAGTTGTTTTTTCTTCAAGCTAAGTGAGGGTCAAATTCGTTTCATTACCTATGATAATTATACGTTGTAGGTCTTGGGTTAAATTGATATTATCTAGCTAGCCTGTGATAAGCTCTCAACGTCACACAATAAATGACCCTTGCTGTAGACTCTGCTGAAATTGCGTTGTCCAGTTTATTGTCAATAATTGAAATCCCGCAAAGCGTTTAATGAAGTCACCCCGTTAGATTGCAGTCGGCAAACTTTCATGTGGGTACACAGCCCTACGAATCCAATTAAATTCCATTGAAAACTCTCCCTCTTCTGCACGATTGGTCTCATATTGCATTTATTGCCTGAAACTGATCGAGCGGATCGGATACGAATTCAATCCAGAAATCACCAAGCGAACTATAAAAGCTAAATCCGTGAAATTTTCACCCAAATCAATTTCGGCCTGAAAAATAAAAATGATTAAAATTACGACAGTTGCTACGGATTTTTTTTTATAGTTACCAATTTGTTTTTCGTTGGGAACGTTCACAAATGTTCGGAATAATTACTATCGCAAATGGATAGTCTTCTTAAATCATTATTGAAGCGAAGGAATAATAAACCACTTTACAATCATTTGCAGCGGTTTTCTTCAATACAAAGGAACCGCAGTTGGCAGTACGTCCCTCTAAACAGATTTTTACTTTATGAAATTATACGTGACCAGACGTCTCTAACTGTTGAATTATTTTATTTCATTTAAGCACTGGACAATCATTCAGGCTTTCAACCGAGTTTTACTCATTTTGCTGAACTTCTGAAGTGATTAGCAATAAGGAATTACTACTATCACTTTCTGCAGATGAGTTTTATTAATAGCTACGTATTGGTTTTCGTTCGAATCAGAAGTCTAGATTAGAACGGAATCGTCTTTCAATTTCGTGTTTTCGGTAGAGATGAGGTAAATTAGAGACTGCCATACGAACCACAATGCTGCCGTCTCGAATAATCGCAATCGTTAGAAGACAAGAGATTCCGTTTGTAAAATATTTCTGAGGTTCCAAGCCAATGAAAGTTAGAATCCTTGACAGTATAAATACTTCCGACCGTTATTATTATATTCATTTAACCAAAAGTTATGGTTTTTGATAGCTATTTCTTTCCTAGGAGAAATGATGTAAATGGTCTCGGTTCGTTAATTGGTAAACTTTTTTTTTCTTTTATTTTCCAAAATCAATTAATTCATTTTGATTTAGAAAAAAAACCTTTTCAAACCGATGAAGTTGCCTACGAATCTGAATCTGAGTCGGAAATAATTTAACATTCTGCCAACAATTATTGATTTTTGCTTTTTCTTTGAAATAATTTCACTGATAATAATACCCTGATGTCAAGTTATTGAATCTCGTGAAACATTTGTAAGTTGAAAAGAAAGAAAAAAATTACAGAAAAAATCTGCTGAAAAACGTCATTTGTAAAAATTGAATAAAAAAATTCTGATCATTGTTTTTATTATATTTGATTAAAAAATAAATAAAGCATGTTAAAAATCAATCTTTTTTCAGTTTGTTACCTTATCAGCTGTGCTCAACTTATTTTCTTCATCCAAATCCCTATTATTTCGAATGCAAATCCATTTACTCCTGGATCAATAAAATATTCGAAGAAAGATATATTTCAAAAGAAGATTTATATATTTGTAGAGGGAAGATAAAAATTTAGAGCGCTATGTGATACGCGATGATCTCAGACAAACAATAATTTATTTTTGGATTCTCGCGTTCAGATTAAATTGCGGCCTTTTGATGTTTCTTTCGAAGGTGAATTTTGGTTGGTAAATCGACTGAAACTTAAACCCGAAATACAAACAAACTCGCGTTAAAACTGAGCGCGTGATCTGATATTCTGAATAACGGTTTACTCGTGTTTCATCTTTTCGGTTAACTCACCTCGTTGGGCTGCCAGAGACACATACGTACATTTACGGTATGATTTGATATCAAAGAAAAAACGGCACAAATAGGAGTTATATGACTCTTGTAGGGGTACGCGCTTGACTATTAATAGTGTTGAGATCTTATTCGCCTATATTTCAGCGTCAACCTCTCTGTGCCAAAGCAAGGCATCGGTTTTAAACAGCTGACGATGATCTTTCCAATCTAAGATCAGTTCAATGAGAAATCACTGGCTTTATGTCATTTGATGACCTTAAAAGCGCGCTATTGCATTACAGAAAGTTGTATGACTTAAAAGCCTCTTCGCGCCATTGACCCAGCTATTCTAGGGGAACTGTTGAAATGTCTGCTTCTCATAAACATAAACTGAACGGCAATTTTCAACGTGCTCTTTGTATAAAAGAATAGTAGAAGTGATTCTTAATTTCAGTTTCTAGGCAGCAGTTAGCAGTTCTCGGAGCAGTTATTATATAAAAAGTATTTTTATATTTACTCTTAATAAACAAAATTTCTGTAACCTCCCACTACACCTAATTAATAGCAATTTAAGGCATAATTTGGCTGAACTTCATAAATGTCTGAACGTAGGCTGGGTAGAATTTTTTTTTTGTTCTAATCTAGCACATTACAGAATAATACTATTTTATACATTATGCACTTGGTTGATGTTGCAATTGACCCGGTGGAAAGTGAAAATGCTAGAAAAAAAGACCATTATATTTATTGTTTTGAAATAGTGAAGGGGAGAAAAGCTTTGAGACTAATTTTCCTCTGCTCTGCAACTTCGATTCATAGCGAATGAAAGTTGTAATGAAGATTTATCGTCGAATTCAAAACGTATTGTTTCTTAAAATTTCCGCTGATAACACCAAACAATTGAAGTGCAATTTGTCAATAGTTCGTCACTTTACGCACGCCATAAACTTGTAAAATTTTGTGCTCGCTCTTTAAAAAAATGTAAAAGAGATTTTTGATTAGGAAAAAAAAAACTATAAAATGAATTTCAACTAGAATGCCGAATATTTTCATGTTTTTAAAATTAAAAGATAGTTGGCACACATTCATTAGATGGTCATTTACAAGAAAAAGCTTTTGTTTGGTTTTCCCTGAAATATGTGAGTTTCATAAATGTTGTGACAATAATCTAATCTCGAATTCGATCTTCTAGACGATCGTAATAGGGATTTACTTCGAAACAGAATGGACGGCGATATACAGCGGTGAAGAATATTTGATTTTGTCATTCCCATTGGTGTAGATTCTGAACAAACTGACGAGAGATATGACAAAATTTGCCCAACCCTACGCAAGCGAACCCTTCACTTAGCGATTAATAGCGATCGATATCCTCACTTGGGTAGGATTTTCCACGCCCAACCTCCCCTTTGTTTCTGCAACATTTAAACAGCAATGAAAATTATTCTCTGCGACACTTTGGATTCTCGCCTCCAAATGAAGTGGAATTAATTAGCTACTGCGACGAGCCTAGGAAATGGCCACAACTTATTTTTTATGTTGATATTCTGATAATGATAAAAATTCGTAAAAACTCTGAGTATTTTCAGTTGGTCGTCGATTTTTTGAAGAAACGGTGCTTTTAAAAGTGCGACGATATTAACCATGGTTAATATTATAATTAATAATAATATTATAATATACTATGTTCTATTAGTAGGGTACGATAAATATTGAACTTATCATTTTGAGAGATCCTAGGCTTTAAAATGTTTTCACAACGTTTAGGCCTCGTTTCGAACACAAAAGTCATTTTAGAAAGTACGGAAATCTCGTTCCGAACTCTACTGAATGCAATTCGTTCAGCAATATATTTAATCCACAAAACAAGTCAATAATTAGTAGCTTAAATCAGTGAATCGATAGTCTATTTCTCCACGAGTGTGGTACATTAAATCATTTATTATCACTGTAGTTTGAAGATTGTATGAAGACAACGTTTTCGGCCCATCTACTAGTGCTTTAGGCCGATTAACACGAGCAGTAGACTATATTCTCTTGGTCGGTTCTAGATGGTAAAATAATACTATCGCTGTTCAAATTTAATGTACTAATTTCGAAAAATGCCGGGAAATCTTACCTGGGGGTTGGTTCGGGCTGCACGAGGTGCGAGCGGCTGTTGTCGGGGGGCGGTTGAAACTGCTGTGACTGCGGTCCAACGTTCGATCTTACGACTGACTGTCTCGATGCCAGCTGATGTGAAGTCGTACCTTAGGTGAGAGGTGGTCTACAAGATTAGTCGAGGTGAGGCTGCATACGAGATGTGAACTCATGCTGCTGAACTAGGTGGTGAAGACGGTTATGAGGTTGGCCAAGGTTAGTAAGTCCCCACTTAAAAAGCGTGAAGTCCAAACTCGAAGCTCCGGCCGCCCTGAGCTGAGTGACCAACGCGGGAACATGCGACAAAGCTTCAACTAACGATTCCGCCATTGGCCGCTAGGATAGTGGAATTTCGAGCGGGAAAAATGCTGCAAATTATTGTGCAGTGGGTAAATTGCCTTTCCTTCAATGACGATTTTGAACGTAAGAACATTTTTCACCCGTATCAACCAACTAAGCGGGTAACTGAGCAACTGGGAAAGCTATTCGATTATCAGGCAACAATGATTGCCTAGTTACAGCCTACTCTCATATTAAAACTTAAAAAAAAACTAAGATTGAGATAACGGTATTATTATTCAATAATAAACCATCGTAATCACCCAAGAAAAGAAATTTTCTAAACCCTATTCAAAATTTGATGTGTTAGGATTCAAGGCATGCAGAACCCGAATATCCAATAAACCAGTGGTATGCACAGATCGCAGTCGATGTTTGAGTCGATGACAGGTATAACCAATTTATAAAACCAAGAATGTCATACAAAGGCCGCAACGTTAGTACTCTACAACTGTGACTGAACAACTTGCCATGGGACCCAAACATAAAGAGAAGCACGAATTAGATTAATAATGCAGAGCAGCAGTGTGAGCCTGACGATAGAAGCCAAGTTTTGTAAAATGGGACAATTGTTATAGCAAGACACTAAAAAATGTATAACCAGCACTGAAGAGGGAATCAAGCGTCATTCATTCATTCATTTGAAAACCTCAAGCATTCAAACGGATCAATGGATGATGGATACAATTTTCTGATATTGCAGCCAACTGAGGATACTCTCAGATATGAAAGTCACGGGTATCATTATATGGAAGTACGGTATGTGACCCACGCGGTAAAAACCAGTCTACAATACAAAATACGCACGAGTGGAACAGTGAAAAAAGCTTATAACGTGGAATGTGAGACCCAATAGACAACAAATCTAGGGTCGTCTGCTCGCCATAACGGACATTTTAATATGAAAATTAAGAAAAATAATAATAATTAAGATCACCATAGTTCCTAAAGAGTTTTGCCTTGTAGATACTAATCTATTGCAAAGTGGAAAAATTTCACAAATGTTCGGACAAGTTATTATCACAAATGGATGGTTTTTTTAAATAATTGTTGAAGCGGATGAACAATAAACCACAGTACAATAATTTGCAGCGTTTTTAATTGTCAGCCGTGTAGGAGTGGTCAAAGTGGTGTGGTATTTTAATTTAACTTTTATTCTGAATCATTTGGACTAAAATTATCGATATTTATAAAGGTGCATTAATCGGTTTCAACTATTTCATTGACGCCGTCTCTTGAGGCTTTAGTTTGCTGATATCACTTCCCTGATGAGCTCATTTGCAGCCCGTTACGTTGCTGACGAATAAAATAATGCAAACAAGCGTCTGGTTTTATTCGTATTTTCTCCATGGCCGCCTCCTTGCTATTTTTCAAAGATGGTTTAGCTGAGATAGCGATCTGGCCAAAGAACGGAGCCACCCTCGATACAAAAATAATTTTGATTCATACATTTTCATACATACATTTCATCATTCATACATTTGAGACATACATGTCTGACATCTAGTTCTGTTTCTTCAGAAAAGTGCTAGCGTCAAACATCGGTTGAACAGCTGTTTTATCTTATTTGGTATCCAGATTAAAATTTTGAGGAGGGTTAAGAATTTTTTTTCTTGGGCATTCACAATGATTTCTTATTGAATAATAAACCAAAATAGAAGCATCATGTGCATGTCGTACGCTTCAAAGTCAGCGTATCAGTGGAAACTTTTTGTGATGAACTTTTTGTCGTCCGAAATTAGAATTTCCGCTTGCATTTTGCGTTTCAGAACCTCTTGAACAATATTGATTTGCGTCCATAGGCATCTTCATGTGGTGGGCATAAATTTCACAACTTTTACTCGATATTTATTGATTTTCGGCGAGTGGCATTCTCAGTGATAACGCGGATCATCATAAATATTAAGATCGTCCCTTAAATGGTGCGTCATTTTTACTTATTTTCAAGTTTCAACTCTCTGGACCACGAAAAATATTAAACGTGCTGTACCTTACCAGCATAGCTAGGTTTAATATTTGATCGACCATTGTAGTCCCCCTACAATATTAATTTCCAACTCCCTTCAAATTTTTTAATGAAAAAAAGTCGAGACGAGTATGAGACCGTTTTGTTTAAAAAGGTTTCTGAAGAGTGGCTTTTTTTTGTTATCACGTCACCAGCTTTTTTTCTGAACTCTACTTTTGTGAGGTTTAAATGAAAATTAAATGAAACCACTTGATAAATTAGTTCAACTCGACGTTCTAAAAATTAGGACGAGAAATTAGTCGAAAACCTTCAGACGCTATTATTCCAAGATCGGGAGCAGTATCGTTCGGTACAAGCGTCTGCGTGGTCTATTCAATACGTTCAACTACCTCGGGCGGCGGCACTTCTAGGAAGAAAGAGGAAGTTCAGCGGAGGACGCTCACGTTAACCAAGGATTCCCCTTCCCTTCCCTTTCCTTTATTGCGAGCCCAAGTTTCCTATTCCTTTCCGGATGGTAATTATCTCATTCTAGTATTGAGCTCGACGGGGACCACTCCCGTGAGGGTTGAAATTGAAAATGATTTTACGGACGAGCTTCGCGCAGAAAGCGATCGTCTCGTCTCAAACTGTCCTCCTTTTAAGCCCGTCTCACATGAGTACGGTATGTGCCGGATCCGGTCATACGGAATGGCCTCCCATTGGCTAACCAGCCTCCCACCCCTGGCGGGGCTCTTGCCGTATGACTACTTTTGAAGCGGACTGTATACATTTCTCGAAAGAAATATTTGCCGTACGGCATCCGTGCCGAATATCCCTCTCTCTCTCGGTTCTTCGCTTCATCTCTCTCTATGATTATGTTATCAGCGCTCTCGTCCCAAGGTGACTAGAACACAGGTGGGCTCGATCCCGCACGGCATTTTGTCACTGGTATAGAGACAAACGCTAGTAGATAGCTTTTCACTAACCTTTGGCAGCGGAATTTCATTACTTACTATTAATTATCATTATTTCTCGATAAAAACTTTTTATCTATAACCATACTTAAAATTAAATGATTTAAAAATAATCTGATAGAATTCAAATAATTTAAAAATTGACTTTTAAAATACTTAATCGTACAGATATTTTATTTTCGAAAGACTATTTTTTCATTTCTAACGTTCTTCACTGATGAAGTTAAAAAAAAATCGCTGTTAAAAAAAAGGGGGAAACAATTTACTATCGATATTGACGTTTTTACATCGGATTTCAATAAGTTTTCTGTTATTTGACTCAGCTAACAGTGTCCTCTACTTTTCGTGTCTTTTATTTATTTTCAATAAACTTTGTTTCTAGGATATTTGGTGTGACGAAAATCAACTGAATTTTTGAAATGTACAATTGGTCGTTTCTTATGTACTTTCCACCGACAAATAGATCCCATTTGAATAGCATCAAAATTGAGCAAAATTGTCCAGAAAACCAGTGTTTCGCCACCAATGGCATGTGAACCGTATCTTTTCCTTCTGAAAATAGCATGCTTCTAGCATGCGATCATTACTAGTTTTTTAATTAACAATGGCGTTGAGGCTGCTATTGGTACAAAAATGACAGGTACATGGAAGGTAAAGTTTAGCATGTACTCATTCAACTCGTTTGTTCATTATTGTTTTATGTTAACTGCTGGAAAATATTTTTAGAATGTTGTATATATATTCTTGGAGCATATCAAAATCTTAAGTTCAACAAATTTATCAAAGAACACAGTTGCAATTAAAAAACAACGTTTTTGAAGAACAAAAAACTTTATTAAAAAATCAATTACAATTAATTGATCATTTTTGCCTTTTTTGGAGGTTTTGTTGTCAGAAAAAATTCGTTTTACTTAGTTTTTTTTTAAATTGTCCTCTTCTTTGATCAGGTACCTCATCCTAATTATACACCTTTGAATCTCGTTCGAAATCTTCTGCAGCAAAATGCTCGGAGCCCACGGCTGCATTGTTTACAGTTGATTCGCAGTTCGATAACAGAGATAGTTGTGATAACATTCCCTATACGGTATTTTATGTTCCGTACTCATGTGAGAGCCTTTCCGGAACCGCCGTACCCCCTCCATGATCATTCGGTACCCCTCCATGCCCATGCCGTATGACCGTATACCGGATGACCGTACTCATGTGAGACGGGCTTTAGACACGTTGTTTGGTCTCCGTGCTCGAGTAGCTTTATCGTGAGCTAGTACTCAATTACCCTGTTAATTTCTCTTCAGTTTAACATAATTTTGTTTCTTTTCCTTCTCGTCGCATTTCTTGATTCCGGAGTTGTGAGGTGGAGAAAAACCAGGCGACTCATTCTCCAATTCTTTTTTAGCTGGCCGAGCACTTTCGCCCATTTGGGCATCCTCAGGGCGACGTGGACCCTTTGGCTCCTATGGGCCCTATGGCTCCACGTCGCCCTGAGGACCTCACAATCCCGGACAGAATTTTGTTTGTCATTCAATAAATTTAAAAAAAAAAAACTTGGGTTATTACGATGGTTTATTGTATTATTCAATAATAATAATAATAAACCATCGTAATCACCCAAGAAAACGATTTCTAACCTCTTTCCAAATTTTTTGTGTCACATTTATCATAAGGCTTCACAAATTCTCAATTCACTTATACAAAGGAAAATTACCAATCACAAATTTTCAAAAAACAGCGCACTTATCAGTAATAAATCAAGAACGATTAAAGCCAGCGTTAAAAAATTTATAGAATTTGATACCCATCAAAACACCCATGTAGCACAATAGGAAAATTTACGTTATGAATTTCCCCAAAAACACTTATAAAATTGAGTTTGCAACCTGGCAAAAGAATGAAGCCACGGTGAGTACAAAATTGCTTTATGTTGAACATGCACGAATGTGTGGCTTCAATTGCTTCCCCAAAAAACTGTTGCCAGTGTACGGCGGACGGACAGCATTTTTTTGTATTCGATATTCGGATTTATTGCCTTGAATCGTATATCACATCTTGAGGAGCCAAAAAATATTCTCCTTGGGCGATTACAGTGGTATATTGTTTCATAATAAACCGAAATGATCGCCGAACCTCAGTCGTTTAAGTAAAATTTGAGTTAGCCTAACGGAAGTTTCATTTTGGTTTATTATTCAATAATAAACCATTGTAATCGCCCAAAAAAAAAATTTTATAACCCCCCACAAAATTTGATGTTTTACGTTTCAAGGCATGTAGAATCTGAATATCCAATAAAAAAAATTCTGTCCGTCCGCCGTACGCCGTACGCCGTTAGCAGTTTTCCGGCCAAACTGTAAGAGCTAAAAATTTGAAATTTTCACCAAAAATCAATCTCGGTCCTACGACGGCCCAATTCTTGAACTAACTTGCTAGCTCAATTTTAAGGGTATTTTTGGGAGGATTTTTGGGTTGCTTTTGTGCCGAATTTGGGAGATTTTCAGAAATTTGACATGAGGGTATAACTCGAGAGTTCTTGGAGCTATAAAAATCGTTCTATACTCATTGGAATGGTCGTCAAACACTCTCTCCAGCTGTATCGTTAGGCAATAAGTTTAGCTTTTGATTAGGAAATTAAGAAAAATAAAAATGATTAAAATTACAATAGTTGCTACGGAGTTTTCCCCTATAGTTACCATTTGTTTTTCGGTGGGAACGTTCACAAATGTTCGGAATATTTAAAATGACAAATGGATAGTCTTCTTAAATCAATATTGAAGCGAAATAATAATAAACCACTGTACAATCATTTGCAGCGTTTTTTCAAGAGTAGAAGCCGATGGAATGCGCATATGCTGGACACATGCTTAGAGGCAAGGTAAGTATTCGCGCTTGATGACTCAGACAGGTGGTAGAAAAACGAGCCAATAATATGTACGTCCGTTACGTGTCCTTAGATCGCTTCCAATTCGAAGCCCGTCCACAATGATGTGAGCTGGCTTCTGGAAGTCGACAGGGACGTTCGGTTCCTGATCGACCCAGTATCTCCTCGTTCATAGCAGAAATCCGGGCAATTAGTTCTCCTTCCCGATGGGAGATTCTATCCTCGCGACGCGGAAGTAACACCACCTCCAGCGTGTTGCAAAATTGTGAGATTCGAAGGTGGCCGTATTTTTTTTTTTTCTGTTCATGTGCCAAAATTAAAAAAGAAATCTAATTGTTGATAGCGTTCATGAGCTGCCGTCTACCTAATTGCCGTGCGCGTGCCAACCCAATAATTAAAATACAAAACCTGTGCTGCATCAGTGTCGTCTGTTACAAA
Organism: Tupiocoris notatus; assembly: GCA_037159825.1. Taxonomy (NCBI): domain Eukaryota; kingdom Metazoa; phylum Arthropoda; class Insecta; order Hemiptera; family Miridae; genus Tupiocoris; species Tupiocoris notatus. The sequence goes on from JASJUZ010000474.1 coordinate 100,932, forward strand.
ACGGTAATCGATTCAGAAAAGAAGAAAAACAAGAGGGAAGGAAATAAAAGTTTAATTGGAAATAATAAACCATCTGCAGCCGAAGGCGAACAAACCAATTGGTTGCTATGAACGAACTTCAAGGCAAACCAATGGATGTGAGAAAGGGGCCATTGGATTTTTGCTAAAGCGTTCAAAGTTGTTCCATTTTTATTTCTACAGGTCACAAAAAACAGTGTATTGGGACGCTCAAGCATTCGAGATTTTTTAACGGCAAGTAGACGACGCTCGAATTTTATCGTTTGGTTCACACACAATACTTCCGCAATAATGAGCATTTTTACTGCTCTTTTTTTCTATTTCCAGTGTTACAGGCCAAATATTTGAACCCTCAATATCTTGAAATACTTGTTTAAGCGGGTTGATTACGCTTGAATTTTATTGATGGTTTCACATCCCGTGTTCGATTGTTAATCGCACTATTCCCTATTTTTCTACACCTTTTTAATTGTTGGGACTCCTGGCTGGGAAAATGGTCCTATTTTCATGGGGGGGGGGGTATTTTTTCTCTTGGCCGATTATTAATGTTTATTCGATTTCCTCATGGTGTATTTTATTTTATTTCAGGCCAAGGTTGGCAACTAAGCTTAAGCCGACCTTGACAAATAACGGTGATTTGATTGCTGGTACCGTTTATCGTGTTATAATTTTTGGACTTGATTAGTGTGTAGTCCTCTATGATTGCCCTATCGGCTTTGTTCTGTGGCTCATTTAGAAGGGGGAGTTAGGAGAGGCTGGCCCAAAGTGAAAGACAGTCGCTTCTCAACGCTTTCTATTGAGCGATGTTTCAATTTTTTGTGTCGTCCCCTCCTATTTTCATGCGAAGCTTTCAATCAGAAATAATATAAAAAGGATGTGAGAAAAGTGAAAATGATTGTTATAGTTTAAAAGTGCAGGTATTTGTAGTCCAAGTTTGTCTGTACGTCAAATAATGCAGATTTGGTTGGATTTGAGTCTATTAATATTGTTGAACAGTGTGTGGAATTATTCAGGCCTCTAGAAGTTGTGACATTGCTCAGCATAATGTGTTAAGGTGCTTACAGACCAAATGTTAGTGAAAACAAATGTTATTAACATAAGATGTTGATAACAATAATGTTTGTAACAAAAATGAGATGATCTAGAAAATATGTTACCAACATTGTTGGCAACAATGTCGTCAACTTTTTTGTTGCCAACAATTCTTGCTGTTTTATTTCGGTCTAGTGCTCTAACAATGTTATCCACAATGTTAGTCACAAATGCCGGTTTGTTATGGCTCATGGCTCGATAACAAAACTCGGTGTCGCCAACAATGTTACTAACAATGTTGACGGAAAAAATAACAATGTTACAGAAAATGTTGCCAACAATGTTTCCAATAACATTTCGGGGGAGGAATTGTTATCAACATTTTTCAAGTGCCGTAACAATGTTATTAAAAATTCCTAGCCCGATGTTGATAACATTTTTGCCAACAATGTTGCGTTCGGTGTGAAAGGAAAGTTACTGAAAAATGCTAATAACAATGTTTTTAACAATGTTATCGTCCGGTCTGTAAAGGCCTTTAAGAATCAGGTCCTTGTCTGTCACGCCTTATGTGCATTTTTCGAAGCTTGATGTTGCTCTTTCCTCAAGATATATATTTGAATTTTCGAGTCATTCTGTGGCTCAAATGAATTTTGTAAATCTTTACGACTGCCTGGTGTTTTTATTCTATTCGTAGTCGATTTGGCAATTTTCCACGGTCCTGTGTCAGTTCTGTAATTAAATATCAGTAAGATACAAATTGAAACTCCTGATGAAGACTGAAAAGCAACGCCGATGCCCAACGTGGTTACGAGCAGCTACGCAACGTAAATATGACAGGTGTGCGCAGCTCAACGTTTTTTATTGAATGAACGGACGAAAGCTTGTTTACCTCCCGTTGTGACGTGGCGTTGTATCATCTGTTTCTGTCATAAATTGAATCAAGTGTGAGCTGTGGCCGTAATTTACTTTGCAGATGAGAGTATTTCTAATGTGAACAGTATATAATTTTGTTCTTTTGTCCACCGCGAATCATGTAAAAAAAAAAAATTGCTTCGTTCACGAAGCACGAAAGTTGAGGTTAGATTGTGACAACGACGCTTACCTCAACGTACACAGGTGAGTAGCGTTATTAATTGTTGCCGAATCAACGGTCTCGTATAACCATGTACTTGACCTGTAATTAAAGGCATAAAAATCTTAACCTATTGCTGTATCATTTCTGTGTTCTTAATCAAACAATATTCTGGTTAATTGTTAAAATGCATCAATTGAGCGTCCACTCGACTCAAATTTACGAGTAGTTGGTTTTTTTGTTTCGCAGAAATTATGTCACGTAGGCAAAAAGTCGTCCAAAAGGAACGGATTGAAAATTTTTCAATCAGGTAATGTTTTGGCTTACCCAAGAATGAGCTACACCTGCTAGCTTCACTGCCTATTGCGGTTCATGTAAGTACATCAATTTTTGTCTGAATTTTCTCGTAGATCTCCTAGTATTTTGGTCACCTTTGTTGTTAAGTTTTATTTTTTTTATTTTTTTTTTTTTTTTTTTAGTAACAGATATAGTAGACACCGTTCGGAAAAATGGGGAATTAGAATAGCTTAAAAATTTTTTTTTCTTCAAATTACTTGCTACGGAGGTTAGGTACTGAATGATAGCTCTAAGGCCTTAAATAAAATCATCTATAAAATTTAGTTATTCGGGTTTACTACTCTATTACTACTATTACTCACCGTTCCTAATTTGGAAATAGTGTTTTCAGAGATGTATAATAATTATTGATGATTACATTTGTAATAAAAATCTATGCGAATTTTCATTTATTCTAATTGGTATCATGATCCATGATCAACCTTTGATAAAACATAGTTTCTGTTCAATCACGTTAGGCATAGATTTATTTGTGTGATATTTTTCTCTGCAAATACTTTTTCTTCTGCGATTGCTGTTGTTACTTTTTCCTGCAAATCTTTCCTGTCCATTGAACTTTGCCTGATAATATTTTTTTAAATTAACTATAGGTACACAATTTCCTCAGAATGGGCAAAAAATGAACATATATTGAATTAAAGGTAATTGTTCAACATCCCTTAACATGCCGAATTCGTATTTACCTGATCGATGACCACTATTCAAAATTAGGGTAATTTTTTGGGGGATGAACGGTTGCTTATATTTGGTAAATGAAGCGTTTTCTGTTAAATTAATATAGGGTTTTCTAAATCACTCGCTGTTCAGAGGATGAAAGCTCCGATTTTTTTGATCCATTTGATGATGGTTTCTAAATTCATTTCTGGTTAAAATTCAATTTTCAGGACAAGCTCAATGATATTCCAAAAAAAAGGAACAATTTTCTGTTGAAGATGACTCCAATTAGGATGCTGTGACTGCCTCTAGTACTTCAGATGGGGTGAAACAGCCTCAATATCATCAATGCTTGTAGAGGTCATAGAGAGACCGCAGGCAGGCCTTAATGACAGTCCTCAGACCTGCTGAATAAGGTAATTTTATGGAGCTTAATATGACAAAAAATGTTCAACACTATCTTCACTTGACGCATCTAGATGCTTGGCTTCCACATCTTGACATCATATCTCCAGAAAAATATTCCAGGGGTTCAAATAATATCCAGGTGTTCAAATCGTCTGAAAACCATGCATTAAAAAAAAAGAGAATATTCTGCGCCCTTTCAATAATCCTTCCAAAGATGATTTATTTATTTACATAAGTAGAAACATGATGTTTGGCACTTTTCTTTCAACATAAGTTAAAAATGTTCTATGTAATAATTCTTTGTTGTTTAGTCTGTTTATTTGCTATGACAATATTCAAGTATTGTTTTAATGTTTCACACCACTAACAACCACATTTTTTCCTTCAGAAACTGCCAACTTCCAATGATGTTGGTAGTATGCCTCTAATGGAAAGATGAAGAGGCAGCTGCATGTGATCCTGCTGGCTCTGGTCTTTTTTTACGTAAGTTATGAAAAGATCATTTCCACGTTCTCAGAATTATTTGCATTAAACAACTTACTTAAATAAATATATTAAGTTGCTAAAAAACCTACTGAAAAATTGAGATGAGGGAATAAGAAATAGTCCATCTTAATCTCTATTGTTGAGTTGAAGACCAGTGAAATAAGTTTCTTTTCATTATTAGGATCATCAATTTGGCCCATTCAAACTACTTTAAGAGTCATTGATAAGAAGTGTATTCATGACAATGGCACAATTTTTCTTTTTGTTTTGTTGATGAAAGTTCATAAAAGTATGAGCTCGTACTCGAACTGTTAGATTCAAGATCACTTTTTATAAGAACAGATCAGTCTTTTTTTAAGATAAAGAGCACAATTTTTTTTATTGAGAGTGATTTTCCTCATGCAGTTATATCGCATTCAGGAGTGCTGCTGCAATCACCATCTGAATCACTATGCCCACTACCAATGCAAGCTGGCATCTGAGGAAGCTAACGGGTCAACATTCCTCAGTAATTAATTGTGGGGTTCTTCATAGGGGTCTGCTGAATATTTTACAATAAGGCTTTATATTGAGGTCAGTTTTCCTAAGCATTTGGCTGCGTTCTTTCTTAGCTCCCCAGGAGTTATTATCGCCAAGTTTCTTTGCTGAATGAGCTTTGGGGCCAAGGCCAGTAGGGGAACTGGCCTTCTTGTGTCATCTGTTTCTTTGTTTGTAATAGCCTCAGCTGTCTAGGTTGTGGTAGCTTGTCAACTGTTGTAGTTACTTTTTTAATGTAGCATCAACATGCTAAAAGAGAGAATATTTTTTAAAGAGCTTGAGGTTTGCTAGTTGTTAATGCTTTATACCGTCCATCAACAATACACCTCTGATGGCCCACCAAGCCAACGTCTCCATGATCGATCCGACATGACTTCATTTGAACCACTTTTTTAACATTGCTAAACGATATTTCAAACTCAACCATACACCTAGTATGATTTACTGAAACAAACACAATTTGTTCGGTGACAGAGGAAGTGCATCTTGGTTATTTCAGTGCCTGTTATAATACAAAATAAATACCGTTTCTGACGTCTATGATGATATTCAAAATAAATCAACAGCTGTTCTCAAGCTGATGAAACTGATGATTGAATTATCTGATGCCATCCCTAGCTGTGCCTCTCCCTCCGCATGTTTGATTCAACTGTGCTTTTCATTGATTTGATCTATGTTCCAGTGACCGCTGAAGGTGATTAAATTGATTCCACCATGGACTACAACCATTTGAGAATTGTTTTGATTCGCCCTCAAAGATTTCATAAATTCTTCAGAAACGATAAATGTCATCTTTGAAACATTTTCTGTTTGTAATAAATACACATTTTCCCCAATATTTGTTGGTTCTGTTACATTCAATTTCCTCTATTATCTGCTGAAGTGATACAAGACTGAATCCCTGATGATTGGCCAGGTTTTGAGGAAATAACCACTTTTCCTATGAGTTTGGAACCGAAATGATGACCAGTAATGATCAAACAGAATAGGTTCACCTAGCAATGGTTTTCAAATGTTCCTTTGGTATATGTAGGTATTTCGAACAAAGATATATCATCCCGTGAATTTTTCAACTTCTTAATGTCTTAAACACCAGCAAGAGTGATCTATTGAGCTTTCTGTCCCAATAATGAAATGGGGAGGGGAGAACTTGCCGACTCAGAAAAAGATGAGGGCAGGCTTGAAGACCTAAAGCTTGCCCCAGACCTATTAGGAGCTTGTTAACTCGAGCTGAGCCATTAACGAACTTTATAGCAAATATCTTTTTGCGTTCACTCATCTATGGTACAGAGAAGCTTTGTCCTCACTACTCAGGAAATTTTTATTCTCAAATTTCAAAAATTCATTTTATTGGTTTACATTCCTTTGGTTTATTATTCAATCACTGTATTCACCCAAGAAATGAAATTGGATTCTGAAAATCCAAAACCAAAAATTCTGCCCATACGCCATCAACACTTTTCTGACAACTATATAAGCTAAATTCTTGAAAATTCCACCAAGAATCAATCTTTGTTTGCCAATGGCTCAGTTATTCAACGAAATCTACCTCTATTTTAAGGGTATTTTTGAGGAGGAGAATATTCATATTATCTTTATTTTATTAGCTTTTCGGAATTTTGTGTCTCCTGGCTAGTTTTTCAGTATCAGTTGAGGGTAGTAGCGTTGCGGCTTTTATATGAGTTTCTCGATTTTATAAATGGTTATACCTGTTACCGACTCAAACATGGAAGTACTGTGTGATCTATGTACACCACTGGTTTATACTATCCGAGGATCTTACAAAATTATCTGTTGCTTTATTATTCGAAAGACCATAAACGCACATTGGGCAATTCTTTAGCCAGATCGCTAAAGGAATGATGAGGCATTAGGAGACTAGGATTACGATTCCTAAAATTTTCATCAAAATCGGATCGAAATATAGCGAGCTATACCGGTTACACGACCCAACGTAGCGGAACCAAAGTAGCGTGCCGTAAGTATAAATGAAGAATAATTTAGGAAAAATAAATGCAAGTGAACATTGGGAGTGTGCGTTTTCGTCAAGATATTCGTACCGCATCGGAGATCATGCGAAATTAAATTAAGACATGAAGTATAATAAGTAAATAATATAATAATATATAAATAGTATAATGATTTCATACGATTTATAATCCCTATTTTATAGCTAATATATCTCTGATTAAGAATTGCCTGTCGAAGTATCTTACATTCAAAAAAGGATTTTATTATTATTCATGCCGAAGAAATAAAGAAACATTACTATAACCGACTCAATAGCCCCATTTACACATACCATTCATCCCTCTCTTTTTTGCGGATCATTTATACAACGAAAGTATAAATATTCACCAGCTTAATAATCCGATTGGCATTTAGAGCGTTCGACAGCGTTATTCGGCTGCCAATTTTCCATAGCCAACAAACGAGATCTGATTGCAAATTCACCAACCCCTTTTCGGGATATCGCACATTTTCCTAGCGAAATATTCCATGTCACGGAGAAATGTTTACGCCAGATACGACTCAACAATAGTGAACCTCATCGGTTTAAATCTAGTATAAATCGCGTCATGTTCCAGAATAACAACATCCCAATTTTCCGCCCGTCTTATTGACAGGTTTAGATGGAATTATTGGTATCAATTTATCTTTTTCAGGGACGACGATCGGCATAAACTCGAGCGCTGAAATGGAATCGTAATAGGTTTTCTGAACCAGACTTCCATTCGTTTCACTCACTCTCAACTATCTCATACGTCAGAAGACGAAGGTAACACGTAAACAATATTTAATTGGACAACAATTGCACCTAGTCCACTTGGTTTTATAATTCGTCAATTAAATCGAAATTCCTGATGCGGTTAATTCTTACTTTTTTGATTTTCGACCTTAATTTTTCGTGAGGAAGGAAAATGTCAAAATTGGAGCTTTTCCGAAACCACGTTTTTCCGCAGTCGATCGCGATTTTCTCGAAAAATTCTCACAACGCGATATGATTTTATGAGCGCATTTTGTTCATGGATAAATTCTTTAAACGAAAAAATACAAGAATTCGTTCGTAGGTTGATTTTAATCGGAGCTAGAGCGGCCCGAAGCGAAGGTCAAAAAATCTTGGGTATCCAATTGATTGAGAAACTGGGAATAGGTAATCAAATTTTGGTCATAGAGTCGTCAAATAGAGACAAACTCATCGTGTGAAAAAATCTTCTTTTTTTTTTTTATTAGGCCTCTGTTCAAATTTTATTGAGCTTTGAAATTTTATGACCCTGTGTTTTGCGTTTTTTCCCGTGTTTTTCGCAAATAATTTTTGAACCGATTACTTTTACATAGGTATATTACTCAGAGCCGAGAAAGAACTATCGAAATCCTACAATTCGGTGTATTTAATTATATTTTTATGTTATGTCCCCGCGGAGCTATTAACGTTTGAAGAAAAGTAAAAACACGTTTTTTGACATAAAGTGGAATATATCTCGAGAGCTATCATATACGCTTTCTTTTTCTTATTCTCCCTTTTCTTATTTTTAATGGATTCTACATTAAATTTCCTTCATTTTCTTCCACAGCACCTAATCTGTCCCATTTCGGGAACGTTACGAAAAAAAATTCCAAAGTTGAAACTTCATAAGTATGAAGATCGAAAAAAAACTCAAAAAATATTATTAATCGTTCGAATTCGATTATTTTCACTTTAAATTCGAATTCTACGTCTGATTTCCTGTAGGAATCATCAATTAATCAAATTTGAACAGTACTGTAAGTATTTGCAAAGGAATTTCAAAGTTGAAAAACGTAGGAGTGGTGGTATTAAACCTGGAAAACTGATAGTTGTCGTCAAATTTCCGCCGTTTTGACGTCATATTCGGATTCAGCGTTGAATTTCCTATAAGAATAGCTTTCAAAATCGCTTTAAAACAAAGATTTAATATTTCACCCTTACGGAGCTCGAGATTTCGGCCGGTGAAAAACTCGATTTACAGAAAATAATTTCTCTGGCTCTGTTTACATTTTTTTCACCAAATTTTTTGCTATTTACGCATGTAAGGCGTTCAAGTGAAGACTCCTGCATAATAAAACAATTGATTCGCATTTATTTTGACCCCGAAAAGCACGGTTAAAGGTCAATTTTAGAGCTTTCAAAAACTGATTTTTTTGGACCACTTGCAGATTTTTCCGAGAAATAAAAAAAATCACAAAAATACATCTTGGTAAGACACAACTTTCCTGAAAATTTCAGATTTTTATCTGTATTGAGAGAGGAGTAAAAAATCGTTAACTGATCGGTTGAAAAAAATCGCAGGGGTACCCCTTGGATTTTTCGCGAAAAATTTTTTGTAATAGATTTCGCTCAAATTCAGCATAATGATAGTTGATGATGTGTATATCAATAATATATACTTCATTCTTTGTTTATTTCACACTAAATAGATGAAAATAACGTTTAAAGTTGAAAAATGTGATTTTTTCGTGTATAGTCTACTAATATTGTTGAATAACGCAAAAACGGTTGAAAAATGGATAGGTACATTACATTGGGAAAATGTGGGCAATTAAATTATCTATCTTTTGGTATATTCAAACATCTGAATTGACGACTTTTTGTTTGAGTTATCTACTCTGCAAGTTACAAATCTTGGAAAACTTACAGTTCTTATGTCTAATTTTGCTCCTACTTTGCTCTAGTTGAAAAACCCAATACTTTATGATGCTAAGTACGATACAATCCCCACCACCAACATACCAAATTATAGCACTAGTACTACCACTTGTGCTACCACTTAAATAATAGGTCTAATAGGCCACTTAAATAAACAATAGGTATTGCTGCACCATACTCAACTGTTTCCCCTGAACTCTGCATTTTCTATTTCCTTCGTATTTTTTTGTTTTGCATAAAGCATTTCGTCGAAGGTGTTTTCGTATTATTTCACTTACGTAAGTACTATTGTAAATTGGGCTCGTCCCGTATTATGTATAAATAAATAGGATAAATTTCACAAATATTTATTAAACGTTCTATCGCATCGATCGCGCATTCATTTGGTGCGCAATTTCCTTTCTTGATGGGCAGAGTAATTTCGAGATTATGTTTCTTGTCGTCGAGTACTTAGAGTAATGCAACTTATAAGGAGAGCGATAATATTAGATGTAATTCTGCTGTGTAATCACCTTTTTCCCAGCACCAAGTGTTGATGGAAATACAGCCAATATTTTTCCGTCTCCTCTTCGTGGACGAGGGTGCACATGAAAGACGATACAGTGTTCAAATAGAATTTTATTCGCTATTTGTTTTGTCTATTGTAGTACAAGCGGCATACTTGTAGTAATATTGTATTTTTCTATATATTACAAATGCTGGCCATTTATATTATATAGGATCTGTAACATATAAAGAATATTTTTTCCTTCTTTATATCATTTTGTGGATGAGCATTAGGCAAAATTATTGTCACAATTATACGGTTATTGTCGTAGATGATAGTGAAAAATCAGGTAACAAGCAATCCCTGTTATTTTCTACGGTTCATGGATGGTAAAACTTTCAGTTCTGCTGTCAAGTCGAAGATCATAGACATCAAGAAGATCATACTGATTATGTCGAAGGTATGACTGGAACAATGGATAGGTAGTCAATGTGCACAAATAATTTTCATATGTAATATACCATATATATATTATATACCAATTTGGGGTTTCCCGAAACATTTAATTCGTAAACTTCGTGTTTTATATTATTTCATACAATAGACAGATATTTACGGCAGGAAAAGACAGTTCAACCGAACAATGACAGCGTAACAATGAACCTTTTATTTTATAATGGTTAATTTTAGTATCGTTAGTCGGTACGTCAATTTTCCCTTACGCTCATGATATTTCGTGCTGAATCGTTATACGCACTTTACGTTTAGACAGATAACAATCGAGTTTCATTTTTATATCCACCATAAGAGAAGATTATTAGAAACTCGTCGTTCAGCCACATTGATATTCAGGACATTGAAGAGACTACTTAGTGATTTTTCCTCGCAATTTTCTCCTAATGATTTACCCGCTCTACTGATGACGTCTTGATATGGAATCGAACGTGATATGGAGACGAACCGGTAGATATGAGGAAATTGATATTGTATTGTCAAAAGACGACAATTTTCAGCCATGTTCTTTCTATAGGTTAAGAAAAATCGCATTCAGTTTATCAATAATATTGACCTCGTGTAAAGTCTATTTTACGATCAGGTATCGGACTCATTATCCAACAAAAACTATTAATAAAGAATGTTACCGAGAGAGACTTCAATAGTTTATTTTTATGCAATACGTTATTGTCAAATATCATTTTTTTTCACATCACCCTTTGCCCGGGGTTCATGTTCTTTATTATTTATTAATTTTTTTTTTTTTTTTGTTTCTGGCTCGGGGCTCAACATCCTCGTCATTTTTATCGAATTGAAAAACGCTCCAACCTTTTTTTTCCTTTTTTGTATTTTAAATTTTTTTTCTTCTTTTTTTGTAGTTATGAAGCTATTAATTTATTTTTCGGGTGAGTTCGCGGGGTATGGAACTGGGTCTCGTAGTGTCTTGTGTAGCGGCTCCGGAAAGGTGTAAATTGGAATATTGTTAATCAATTACCGAAAGGACAGAAATCATAATACCATCGCGTGTTCTACGACACACCATACTAATTTGTATGCATTCGTACTCATGTGAAATTTGCAACCTTCAAAACCGATTTCTCGCTCAGGAATCAATGATTATTCGAAAAGAAGAGTTCAAAGTTAAAATAACATCTTGGCCTGTTGAATATTCACCTATAATAAATACGTATATAGTGCACAGTACGTCTATTTTTACACAAAATATAACTGCTAGATATTCACGGGTTTATTATTTACATTTATTCAAATCTTTTCTGTGGAAGCATTATGTTCGTCAAAAGTCAACCATAATACGTGATAATACTATTCCATGATGATTTAAAATATTTAGTCAAATTCAAAAAACTAGAATTTTGAATGAGTTGTTTCGATATGTCGTATATTAATAGGTGATATGTTGCCTTGACTGTGGAGGGAAGACGGATTTCTTGAGAAGCGAAAATTGCAGCACATCGCTGAGGAACGAAACAGTTTTGGACTGAAATAATTATAGTTATCATCTCCTACCTATAGTCAGGTTGTCAATTTATAGAAATGGAGGAACTTATAGAAATAAAATATTTGCAATTTTTTTTAGTATAATGCAATATATTTAATTGATTGAAATTGTGTACGAAAGGAATATGCTTTACCGTGTGACTGAATATTTTCATACGGCGTGGTATTAGATCTGAAATTCAAATCAGTATTTCATCTCGCTCCGTGTTTATAATATTGAGTCACAACGAAAATTTTCTTTATCGGTTCTGAAAAAAAATACGCCGTTCTGATAGCGTGGTAAATTTGTTTTCAACGATTCCTCGCCTTTCGCCGTGAAAAAAGTAAAATCAACTGGTACTTTTACCTATTTCCCTATATTTCTTCGTACTAATCTGATTTATTTTTTCTGACATTTTTCTTCATCGCACAAGTTGTGAACGTTTCAGTCAATTCCCCCTCCCCCACCCAATTTCAAAGTAATTCGTTTGGACTGCAGCAATCATTTCTACGAGAAGTTTCGAATTTCGAGCAGTTCAAGAGCTATTTTGAATAGCAAAGCTTCGATTGAAAACTGATTTCTTTGTGCGATACAGTAATGGAAAAATGCATTTTAGCATATCTGAAATGGCGCAAAGCAAAATATCACCGGCTATGGTGAGGCTTTTCTATTGGTAAAAATTCTCCAAATAAGTTATACATCTCGTTCAATACATCAAAAGTAAAGAAATTTGACAGCCTTCATAGTTGAGTGAAACTTGTTCCTTTGATCGCTTCAATATGCTTCGGTACTAGCTAACTTGCACCTTGAGAGTCTTTTGGGGAGAGAAATCCGAAAAACCAACCACGAGTCAAGTATATTGGACAGTTTTTGAATCTTAAATTCTTCAACTCGAGTTCAATTATAGCGGCGACTAGCAGTGATTGCGATTAGTATGCAAGTGGATTCACCGATAGCCACGTTTCGCCATGGCTTTTCGTTAATAATTGAAACCTTTTTTAATCAGATTTTTCATCAGCGAAATAACTTGACGCGATCGTTCTCGAGCGCTCCACTCGTGTACATGATCTAAAATCGCTTGCAAAATCATACGTTCGACTATTTTTGAAATGTTTAGGTACCAACTGTTATGTGTATTGAAATGCCTACATTTTTCGGTTGCGAACAATATTTACACCATATTCAGACCAACAAATTTACGTTAGTGAAATAGACAACACATACAACAATTATAAAGATAACGTGAAAGGGGTTAATGTGTAGAGTTATTTATTTCTCTCCGGGAGCCTGCCTACTGGAACGCTTTAGTCACGAGTCGAGTTCAAAATAAATATTTTCACCCGTCTCGTTAATTACAAATTATACACTATATATAGTTTCTACAACTAAATTCGATATAAGTACATTCATCTGGAAATGTCAAGAAATTTCCCAATAATTTGAAGATAATTTATTTTATCCTCTCTCTTCGTTACTGAAAATAAAGTGCACCCTTTCTTTTTTTTACACGTTTTTGAATTTTTTTTTTTTTTTTGTCCCGAATAGAAAGGAGGATAGTGAGGAAGTCGCCGTCAATCTCAATATCGGTTGAACAGTTAGGCAGGGAAATTGCCTAACGTGCATTCCGTATTGAGGTGGATAAGCCAGACCTTAGTTTGAGCGGTAAGTTACAATTATATATGTAGATCAAATCTTTATAATTATTAAGTTGCAGCCTTGTATTTCCATATGTCCTCTTCTCACATGAATTATTGGCTCGTTCAGGTCACCATGCCCATTGTGATTCCCTGTCCATAACCTACAACAAAAAAACAGAAAAGGTACAATTGATTAATAGCTTTCTACTTCCATGTTTACACAGTTTTCGATGGTGCAACTTGATGCGAGCGCTGTATTCACCCTGGGCAATGAATACAAGGGATCGGACGGTAATGTACTAATAAAATAATTAATAATTTCATCTTTTATTAACTGCCTTGGAACATTGAGAATGGAGAGCATTTTCACGACGAATTTAACGACGAAGTAAATTAGTTTAATTGTTATTCAGCAATGTCTTTAAGATAGAAACCATGTGTTGAATACTTGTGTAGCAATAAAATTGGTTGCGCATTTGGTGATGTCGAGAGGCTGCACAGAAAAATCGGTGAAAAAACCAGCCAACTGTGAATAGCTCCTTTAAATTATGGATCGATCGACATCAGCCAAGCTATTTCAAATGAGTGAAAAACTGTTTGAATGATTCAATTGCGAATAATGAATCGGCTTGAAACTCTCTGAAAACAATTTTTATGAATAGGTTCATAAAGCGCAAATTTAAAAGTTCTTTCGACACGAACCGACCGCCAGCCCTCATTCATGCATGCAAATGTTCGAAGATTCTGAACGAGCTTGCTATGCAATGTTTCGTCCCGAACAAGGTTCAAATCTCGGCTTTGCCTACTCGGATCTATACATGGTTTTCCGTCTCGATAAATAGCCCATTCGATAGATGAGCGCATTTCCAATGGAACCGTTACCGAACCGATATGACTATCCACTGAGCGCATTTGTATGCAGTTGAGATCTATTATCGTTGCACACAATACTACGCACGCCGGTGTCTCACGTCAAGCGAGCCCATATAATTCAGCCTAACACAGTTGGCAGCCTCACTGCTTTTGTGCGCTAAATTGAAACATGATAATATGATGTCGTGCGTGTTATGTGTTCCATGGTAATGTGATGTGTGTCGGATTGGCTGCTGAGTTAGCCGACACAGGAAATCGGTAGAGTATTTTGTAGAACATTTCAACTTCTACTTCCATAGTTCACGCAGTGAATTTCGGAGCGTGTCATTTCAGGAAAAAAAGCATAGTGTCATGCATAGTGCACAAGTGTCATTGTGTCTGTCTGACTGTGGTAAAAAAGAGACATAATTAAAAAACCAATTCGAACCAATCTACTTCGGAGATACAGCGTTCGAAGTTTTTTCTATTTTGATTTTTACAGGACATAAGAATCAATATTTTCGGTTGTTCAAGGTGTTGAAAGGTTTCTTAGAGCAGGTAGGTGACGCTTGATTTTATCATTTGGTGGAGTCACAGACATTTCTACGTTATTCGCATGAATCGTGCATGTTTCTATTTCAGGGTCTCTCGGCTCAAAAATGATCCAATTTTCACCAGAAGTGTCATAAATCGATCAAATGTTTTAGTGAAGAGCCCACCAGTTTTGATTGCCAACTAATAGAACTTTTCAGCTCCCTCCCTTATTAAGTGTACTCAATCATATTGGTGTACGATTTTCACTATTGACATTCCATCAACAGTTGTACCGTAGTTCTTGATTAGTACTACCTGTTTACCGAGTTAACCATGAAAATAATGTCAGATCTATATAACTACCGTTTCCTCTCGATAATTCTAAAGGCAATTTAGAGTCCGGATGGACGATGTCGTAAAGAGGTAAGTAAAGAGGTAATAAGTAAGTTGACTTCGGTTTTAACGGCAGTCTTCAGGATATTGTTAGATACAGCGATAATCGAATAGGTACACTATATGAACTTGGAAACTAATCTAGAAGTAGGTCTTCACGTTCGGGAGGGAGCTAAGAGCAAAGCAATTAAGATAGTTATTAAGATTAGTTCATAGACGGGAAAGTTAGATGTACGCTTGCTTCGAATATCTATCTGACAGGCGAACGGCTGCTGTCAAACCGATAGTATCTTGCAGAATCTAAACGCAATCTAAATCCGTTTCGAAAGTTTAAATCACTCGATGCGCGATATAAGTACCGAAATTACATGAAAAGTTGTCTCCACGTTATTCGAAGACACAGTGGAGTTCCAATTTTTCTTCAGATAGCGATCTCGGATTAAGGGATTAGAGACAATTTTCCAAATGCACAGCAAATAGTGGGCTGCAGAGGCAACCGCTAATCTGATCATAATGAAATTAAAAAAGGACTTAACGGTGATGGTATTGCCGAAAGATTTCGCAACATGAGCTCACAAAAATTATTCAAAGTTTAACGTGACGATTAGTTAGCCACTATCTTGAGCCCCATGTATCGTAATGCCCTTGCATACGCGTAATATTGTAATTTTTGTCACCAATATCGGTTTAATCTTTGAAAAAACTGAATAGTCGCTCATCTTTCAAAAAATTTGAGAATATTATCCACTTTATGGCGCAACTCACTTTCATTCATGTGACGTTTGATGAATAAATTTGGTTCGCTTCTCCTCGTTTTGGAAGAGGCTATCAGCACAGCGATTTTCACACAGATTATTTCGCTCAGCTGAGATAGGCCCTAACAATTTTTTCAGAAAGTCTCTTTCAATTCTGCATCAAGCGACCTAGCAACAGCAACCGATCTGCCGGCCGGAACGTCCCACCGGGCAGTGTATGCCATCTCCGTTATCTAAAAAATGACCCTGGTTTCCCGGTCGATATAACGAAAATTGATAACACGTCAAGCGAGAGATTGAGTAGAGTCGGTTGACACCGAAAAGTTCTCTCCGCTTTCAGTGCCGCCTTCGTGTAACCGATATTGCTCCATTTAATTTCATGCCTCTCTCCGATTCCATGAAATCTAACATCGCTATCGGATACTAGGAGAAACCTCGACTAACTCTCGAGTCATTTATTTCAACGAACGAAATTAATTCCGGTAAGTCACCCGGGTAATTGTAACAAAGGATTGAATAATTACCCGCATAGCTATTTTCAGTTTTCGCCTCATCCCTTTACACTTTGAGGTTTACCTTGAGATAATTTCTCGAATTCCTGGACAGCTACTTAATATGAAACTTTGTGTTTTGCTATTATGACTGTTTGCTGGGCTTTGTTTCAAGAAATACGTTCGAATTCCGAGACAAATGAAACAGACAAGAACCTCACCAACCGCATCAATCGAAGAGTTGGAATGTTCGTTACTAAGCTCACAAATAATAACGTAATAAATAAAAATGAAAAGAAGAACGGAACTATTCAACGTTTCGTCTTAATTCAACACTACATTTATACGCTCAATTAAAAGAAAACTCACTAAAACCCACTAGCCCTCCGACAGATAACTGCATCTGGCCAGCAAGCACAATCACCAATAGACAATCTGAAAAATGCATTGAAGACCAGCTCATCTTAGCTAGTTTTTACATCGAGGACCTGTACCCAAGCGTCAAAACCTAAGATGCAGTTAAGGTCATTGAGGAAAATTGTGCAGAAATCACGAACAACTCCCCTATCGAAGATCTGGAAATCTTTTTTAAATTATTCAAATTATGCTGAAACAATGAATACTTCAAATAGGAGAAGAAGGCGCCTGGAATTTCTACCCCTGAACCAAAGGTGTGGCAAGGTAACACGTTGAGAGCTTGTTATAAAGCTAAATGCAAGTAAAGTTCATCATAGTTACTATTGCTGATGCATTATTTTTAAAAATTATTTTGCTACTGCATCAATGTGATAGTTATACTCGTATTTTGCTATCGAGTTTGTAAACTAGTCTCCCTATGACCTGACAGGCATTTGTACGTTTTGCTCATCTAAAAAAAACAGTAACCAGTAGATATAACCGATTATAGAATCCAGAAGCTCATATTAGGGACTCAACGTAATTACTCTACAACTGTTATTGAAAAACTTACCAGGAGAATCCAAAAAAGAAAATGCACATATTAGGTTAATAATGCGGAAGTGCAGAATCTGAACCTAACATAACGATACAGCCGTGTTTGATAAATAGGATAATTTTTATAGACTTCCAGCGTCAAAGATATTGATTTTTTCGCGGTCTGTGAAAATTGTAACACCGAAAAAACGGCCTAGGGCGGAAGTACGATATGTGATCCAATCGATACAAAACAAGTTTTGTGAAATGAAGTCATTTTTATAGAGGAGACCCAAAAATACAAAGGTACACAAATTAAAGGTCTGAAAATGTGAATTACGAGAAAGTACGGTGTGTGACACGAAAAATAAAAACTACAGAATAATAAAAAATACAGAAAAATTTCAAATAATAATTATTTTTGCAGTCTGTCAAAATCAAAATATAGTCGATATGCGAATAACGCGAAAGTACTGTACCTATGTGACCAACGCGATAAAAATCAGGCTTGGGAAGAACAATCAAGAGTCATCTGCTCACCCTAGCGCACATTCTAAGACCTCAAACGTAAAAAAAAAAAAAAATAAAAATAAAAATATTGTCTCTTATAACCTGAAGAAATTGAAACAGAAAATTTTCTGACGGTTATATCTCGGAAGCACTATGTGTTATCCAAAATCCTGAAATGGTCAATTTCGCACATTTACCAGGACAACATTCTCTGAAAATTTCATTGAGTTTCATTCATTTCACGGTGGTATAACGATTATGTCGTTTTTTGACCACAGACACACGGACACACAGACACTTGTTCAGAAATTGTTTCGGTGTTTAATACTGAGAAAATTTCTTCCAAATTCAACTCCGCTCGGAATTCGACTTTAGACGATCAAGATACTTCCATTTACTACGTAAACATGGAAGTAAAAAGGGAATATTGAACCTAGCCTTTCTAACCTTTATTGAATCTATTTAGTAGGTTACACAGGGCGGAGCTCGCAGCCTACTTACGTCCTAGAACTCGCTCGAGTGGAGAGCGAGCGTCTTGAATAAAAAAAAAACCATCCTTACCTTCTCTGACTCAAGGGCTAAGAGTATTTTTCTCAAGCCCTCGTTCTCAATCTCGCTCGATCTAACAGCTATCCAGTCTCAGGGTTTTGAAGTAGATGGAATGAAAAGAGGAGACTTTATTCTGTCGGGGGTGCCGTGCAGGCCATTCAATAACAAGGGGCATTATCATAATGCGATTCCAAGCCTTCTTTTCTCTCAGTGAGCTCAGTGCCACTACAGAAACACTAACGAGGGCCACCTCGTAGGCTTTTCGCTCACCCACAGACTCAACAAGTTCCCTTGCTACGCGACGCTCAACGCTATCGGTATTTCCCTCTTCAAAAATAAACCATGAACAAGAGGGTTGCTGGAAATAATTACAAAATTCGAAGGCTCCTCTTTCGATCGGCCTAGCAGACAGAGGAAACGTTTCATTACTACAACAGTATTAATCGAAGGAGTGTTTTGTTTTTGTAGGGAATTCAGCTCAACAGACAGGAAACGTTTAATAAGATAATTATGATGATACGCTTTAGTTAGGTATTATTATACCCAACCAATTAATTTAATTACTATAAGGTATAATTATAATATACCTATTATACAATCCGACCCGTATTAGTATGTGTATTGTGCTAATTCTTCTAGTGCAATTATGCATTGAGCGCTAAATATATCTACCAATAGAGAAACTTTGAATCGATGAAATGATAGCTAAGAGTTCACAGAATAAATATTTTAAAAATCCGTATTTGATATGGGGGGGGGGGGGTCATTGGTCGGTTTCGAAGTTGATCTGAACGATCCTGAATTCGGTTGGCAGCAGAGAGCTTCCGATGTAGTGGATTCCAGCCGTCTTATAAACCCTACCACGTGCACCAGAGAACTCATTCGATCGGGCCTGTGTACGTGAACCGTTCCTGCCTGGAACTGACTAAAAGATGGCACCTTCGAGAGGAAAAACAGCGAAAACCAGTCCAACTCGACGTGTACACTAGGTCTCAATTTCACCATATTAAACCACCCCTGTCATTTGCCCTCTGGCCGGTTGGGACAGCTTGTGTCCTGCCAGGAAATTATTTCTTCCCATCACGAATGGGGGTTTGGACAGCCCGTGAAAGTGGAGTTCAGGATTTTTTCCAGAGAAATCGCAATTCGGTTTAGAAATTTTGGAACCGGCATCGAAAATTCAGATGTATGCATTGACAATCGGAATTCAGCTATGAAGACATTGCTCGGTAAATTATCTGGTTTTGTTCCAACGAAAATTTCTATGTGTTAAGCTAGAAAAATTTGATTTCTATTCGCACATGCTCATTGAAAACAATATGACACGTGACAATGGAAAAGGGGGAATTTGCACAGATTTTTCTCTCACAAATGTGATTATCGATCATTATTAAACGTCCTTAAAAATACTCTTTAAAATTCAACAATAAAATCATTAATTAACAATTTAACTACATTAAAATCTTTCAAAAAAAAAATACAATAAAAATTGAAGAAGGAATAGTCAAGTGAAGAGAAGCGCGGTCGAAAAATATGGGAAAACAGAGAAGAGTTGCTGACGTCACGAACTCATTTTCACTGCACAAAGCGTCTACATTCCATTCCACAACCACCAAACCGCTTCGTTGCCCTATTTCAGGGCCAGAGAACAAGTGACGTCAACAACGTTGTAGCTCCGTTCAGTAGTTGCGTTTTTTAAACTTGACAACTTCACTTGAATCTATAATTCTAAAAAAATGCTGTTTCAGGCTATTGAGCTATCTATCATTCCAGTTTCCCTGTGGCATGTACGTACTTTCGAAATTATTGATTCAAATTAATGCAAATGGGAAATTCGCATTGAACTTTTTAATTTCGAAAGTACATGCCACACAGATGACACAAAATTATGGCTATCCGTAAAGTTTTCTAGTGAAGCGAGTATGAATATTGGCTCAAACTGAAAAGAGCTACCCCGCAGTCTACATCAGCAGTTACACAGCCAGTGGGATTGAATGTAAACGCTCTGAGTGGTGACACCGGGCTAGTGACGTCAGCAATTCTCTCTTTCCCGCTTTTTTTTCGATCGCGCTCTCTTCCCTCAACGGTTCCTTTTTCGATGTCTTAATTTTTGATGGTTAGGTACCATGTCAAGGCATGTAAAATCTGAACATCAAATAAAGCCGCTCTGTCAACCATACGCTGTCCGCCGTTTTTTGTTATTCAGTAATAAGCCACTGTAATAGCCAAAGAAAAAATTTCAAACCCCCTCAGAATTTCATGTTTTACGTTTCAATGCATGTTGAATCCGAATTTTAACAGGGGAGACAACTCATTTTACGTAGTAACGTCAAAAAAATAGTCCATCGCAGAAACTCGTTGCTTGGACAAACTATCGTGGAAGCTTGCGAGAACTCGCAATTAATGGCTTTGAAGCTCCTGCACTGTGTGATTCCCCAGGTGGAAAATTAATTCAGGCCTACATGGTGTGCGATTGCGGGAGGAAATCGTTGAGGGGAGAGCACGAATAGTGGCTACAACGTGGAAGTTCTCCGTGAGTGGTCGTGGGTGGCCCGTGGGTGGAGGAAGATCAAACCTACCCACGTCATCCCCGCTTTCATTGCCTTAGCGAGAAAAAACGTTTTGCGAGAATTTCCTAATTCGTTCTCGAATTTCCACGTTCCAATTCACCAGTCACAAGAGGGCGTTTGAAAACATTCCCTATTGATAGATGTTCCGAGCGGACTCCGACAGAAATATTCGCGACCCTTGTCTCGTCTGACGAAAAAGAATGACAAAAGAAGAAAAATGGAGGCTAATTACGGGTGGAGTGTTGAACTGCGCGGTTAGCGATACGGACTCGTTTTGTCAACAAGTGAACAATAGGAAACAACACTTCACAGCGGAGGCGGACACTGGGGCAGTCGGTGGTCATTGAGGACAGTCGGTGGTCTGGTCGTTAAGGTGAACAAGAGGGTAGGGTGGAGTCCGGTTCGACGAAGGGTCAGACGTGTAAATTTTGAGCCCTTTCATTCACAAACCGGTTCAAATGATGAACATTGTTTCAGCATCACGTCGCAACCTAGCTTTAGCGATGATGCTAATTGCTCAGAAATGCTGTTCGAAAAATCGACTTTCGAATTTCGACCCAAAAACGCGTAGAAAAAATCAGTTTCATGCATCCAAGAATCGAAATGTTGGATTTTTTACATAGATATATTTTATGCCTCGATGATCCATTCAGCGTTGAAGCGTGGTCTCTTATCGGACCAACCGATAACTGCTGTATTATTTCAGAAAAAAAATATTTTTTTGCAGAAAAATCCTTTTTAGCAGAAGTAATTATGAGTACGTAGGCCAGCAAGATCGGAGTAAAGGAGTGTTCAAATTTGACTTCCAACTTGTCAAAAATATTTAAAACCCAACAAAACCTGATATAAAAGGGGCATTTGGTGTATCTATGGGAAAACAATGTATTTTTTCAAGCTGAATCGAAAGAGACTAGCTCCGAAAATTCTCGAGTTATTGCTTTTTTATTGTAGATTTCTGAGTTTTTGAAAAATACCTACTACATAATTATGAAATAACGATATCACTCGAGCATTTATGAGCTTATACATTTCTTTCTATATTCGTTATATTCGTTATTTTTTCCATTTTAATTATTACCCATAGGAATCAATATTTTTGAACGGTCAACGTCCTGAAATATTTAGAATATTTTTGCAAAGTCGACGAATTGATATTTCCGAATTCTGCAGCGCGCTCTAATTAATGCTGCGTTTTTTCAATAAGGTTTGATAAATAATAACTGTTTGAAGGAAGGCTATCTTACTTCCGTTCAGTGAAGGAAATTGAGATTTTTAGGGATTGTTTGAATTATTTTTTGTCTGTGACATGCAACGTCACGCAAGGCATAATTTATTGCTTTCGTTTGTATTGACTCATTTACCATCTATCTTGGTTTCATCATCATTAATGTTGAAAATATTACGGGACATTTTTGGCTATTTAACTGTTACTACAAAGGGCAATTTGCCGCGTGCAAATGGGTTGAATCGCTCGTAAAAATCTTGGCTCTGTCAGTGAGCTTGAATGCCTTTCGTCACGTCACGCATTGAATTTATATTTTTTTTTTTTTATTTTTTTTTTTATTGAAGGGGGAAAACCTGAGCGGCCGTTATTTCATTGTTCATTAGGTATCCAGTATTTCCATCATACGGGCTTATCTACTATCTCTTACCTAATTTTGACTCGTATGCTCAGATAAACGTGTTTATTATATAATTCTAAGTATCAAAGTATCGTAATCGTACGAAAGTCGAAATCGAAAGGAAATAAATTTGAACTTTTTCTCATAGTATAATGTACTATAGAATTATGCTGAGAAACGAAATCTGAACGAAAAAATGTCGTTCTACGGTCAAAAAAAGTACAAGCCGTCATAATTATCGCCATGAAGAAGCAATAAAATAAATTAAACTTTCCAAAAAGAGTTCGTTCAGAAAATTTGCATAAATCAGCCGTTATTCAATTTTTGATAGCAGTTCTTCCAGAATATAAACCTTCAAAGCTTTTCCTGTTATGATGTCCACAGGCAGTAAAATCAATATCTTTCAACCCCATCAGCGTTCATCGTGGGTTTGAAATGTTTGTCAAGGCACGTCAATGACGCTTCCTCTCTATCGTTAGGCCTGAACAATAAAGACGAAGGGTGTGTGACCCCAACCGTTAGGGTCATACACCGTACTTCAGCGTTATAACTGATTTTTCCCAAAACTTCAGTTAAACTCACGTTTTATGATGAAAATCGATATTTTTGAATGAATTGATCAGTGAGTCTCAAACAAATTCTGTGAATATCATTCGTGAGTAACTTACCGAAGAAAGGATTTCATCGAGGAAGAATTTAAAAAATATATACCTACTCGTATAATTTGAACTAATTTATAGATACATTGCAGTAGCCACAGTTGCCCTACTTCTGCTAAAATCTCTGATCTTTTATCCAAATGAACTCCAGTTTTGGTCATAGCACCAAGTATTGCGTCAAGTGTTCGTACAGGTGGAAAATAATAGGAATAATTCTGTATCTCCTTAATAATTTTTTTGATAGTGACTCGACTACCAATTGGAAAAGAAAATTTGTACATAATGAAAGAAAAATAAATCGAGAAACTGTCGTCTTGTTTTTCTAACACTCAACTAAAAACAGTCAAAGTCACACGACCTTCTAATGAAGAATGACTATTATTTATGGTTGCAAACGTTGACGTGAACTGCTCCAAATACTCTCATGAGAGGTACCTCTCTGTTTCCCCAAGAGTGAGATTGCACTCGTACGTGTAAGATGGTCACACTCGATGACCTTGGGTTCGATCTCATCAAAACCCTTCGCTCGACGGTCCAGCCTCGTTCTCCTTTTCCTTCCCTGTTCTCCTCCATTTCGAATCTTCTATCACTCAAACTGAGGAAACGACGGCGGCCTGGCAACGGGAAATCGAATGACTTCTCGCATGAACTTGAGCTTCTGGTCGTATTTCACAGCCTCTTGAAAATAACATCGCTGCCCGATGGCGAGCAATTGATCACGCTCTTTCCCGTTTTCACTCCCTTCCGCTTTCCCAATCTTATTTACAGGCTATTACTCAAGAATATTTCGTCGAGGGCTTTTTCGGATGTCATTTATTTGAAATGTCTCGGATTTCTCTCCGTTCAAGGAGAGCGATTTTATTATTTGTAAAACTGTCAACGTTTAGATATTTATTAAATTAAAATCATTTGCGGCAGCCATGACTAATATTAGTATTCACTGAAGTACCAAATGCAAGAGTGCTAGTCTTCAACTTGTGAAATGTTAAGTGGAAGAGATGATTCGCAAGAATATATCATTCCGATTGGAGTCAACTTCTACTTGAGCTCGCTCGTAGATAAATCGGTAGTTTATGAGAAGACAATTGGTGAGTGTACGTAGATTACACAGCATTTCTAGACCGGTACCTAACCAATCTTTGTGTACGGATTATTCTTGGTTCGCCCTCGCGAATATAGTCTAGTAAAATTAGCTCGAAAATTGGTTCTTGCTTGAAGTAATTTCTGTAAAAATAATTTCGGTATAACCTGTAAAGAGTGCTGAAGTACGGATTTTTTTCTCAGTTTTATGTTAATACGAGTAATCTTAACTTATGTTAAAACTCGTAAGTTCAAAACAACGAATACTAGCGAATATTTTACTTCCAAAAAATTGGGCTAATTTTTTTTTACTCGTCAATTCCTCGCAACGAAATTAAATATTCCTATGGGTTAAAAATATTTGGCATTCAATATTAGTAGTTTAGGATTTGCATTTTAAATTATATTTTTTTCCCTAGTTTTCAATAAGTAATGCACTTAATTTAGCCTAAGTTACCTCATGCAATTTTCTTTAACTATTAATCTGCCTATTTATCTCTGTATACTCATAAGCTTATTTTATGTCATTTAAAAATGGCAGATATGGCATATGTGTTTTAAACAATTACTACCTTAACAAGACTTCCTACTGCTATTATATGCAACAGAAGATTCTGAAGAGGCCTATGGTGAAATGCTCGGTCAAACATCAGCACAAATTACACACATGAAAGACGCATCCTCATACTTCATCCTCGAAAAACTATTTAAATCATGGGAATTCTTTTTCCAAAAAGAATAGGGGCTATCGTTAGGCCTTGCGGTCATAAAGTTGGGAGACAACTTGTATTGATCGTACAGATACTAAAAACTTGCACAATTGGATTTCTAGTTTCGTAAGAATAGGCGTCTCCTTAATCGTGTAGTTCTCTCGAATCAATCGATTATGATATTTCGGGACGTATATCCATAGACACACACTTAGGGGTGATCCGAGTATATAGCTCTTGTGCAAGCCCTTCTATCCGAAGTTGGATTCGTTTCCTGCCTCGAATCTTATTGTCCTTAGACGTGGACTTCCTGAGAAAAGGGTTTTCTGAGAAATAAGGGATTTCCAGAATGATTTTCTTTACGTTACGAGTCTTATTTTGTCAGGATAAGGATGACTGCGTTTCCGAGATACGTGGATCAACCGCTGATCGACTTAGTATCGATCGCACATTTACACAACGTACGTCGAAGGGTCGTCTTCTATTGTTTTTTCAGGATATAATATTTCAGTTGTACTGTAGTACACTTATACGGCCACTTCAAAGTTAAAACTGAAACTGTTATTGAAAATAATCAATCAGTCATGCATCAGGCTTTACGAGCGAATTTATGAAGATTAGTCATCGGTGGTGGAGAAGATTTTTGAAGAATATTTTAACGAATAGTACTCGCCAAATAAATGCAAGGGATCATAGTATTGTTTTATATTTTTCAAAAGCATGAAAAAAGCAAAAACTGGATCCGCATTCAATTCAGCGTGAATAATACATACAACATTCCACATACCCGTTTTCTATGGACTTCAGACGGTTTTTCTATTTTTTTTCGGAAAATTAATTTAAAATTTTAACACTACTCTTCGCTCTGATTCGGCTCGTGAATGAACAACTCGTAATTACTTTGGCTGAAAGGATTTTTCTGCAACAAATCGGAGATGTTTGTCGGCAGTTATTGTGCGAAGTGACACATACGAAAACGTTTTTCCAGATTCTCTTTCCTAATGCATGAAACGGATTGCATGTGTGTTTTCGGGTCGAAATTAGATTGTCGATTATTTTAGCCAAATAGCATCATTTTTTGCAAATATTCCCTGCTCCCAAAACAACAACAATATTCACTTGCCTATTACTCGAGTGATCAACTTGCACCGTGTAAACGCTCCTTCGCTGCAATATCAAGTGCGGGATATTTTCCTATTTTTGTTGCCCGTAGGCCTCAATAATTCAAAATTCACTCGTAGTACTCGTAACACAGGTCTGCGACATAAAAATTGTTTAAAATTGAATAAGTGATTTTTATAGTATTTTCAACGCTAATTTCGGGAAAAATAGTGAAAAAATTCCATCACGTACAGTTATTCCAAAAACTGCTCGTCTATTTTTAGCTTTTTTCGATATTTTATACATAGTTCCGTACTCTAGTGAGTTTTTCCTGGTTTATCCGAGGCAAAACTAAAGGAAGGAGTCTTTGTCGGACCAGACATTAGAAAACTGATGAGAGATCCCAATTTTGGTGATACTGTAAGGACTTATGAGCTTATAGAGAAAAGTAAGTGTACTAGATATATGTAGTTTATAACTTGTATTATACATGAAATAAAATCCTTTAACTTAAGAAAAAAATTGAAAAATTGCTAAACATTTTTTTATTATACCAAAAAGTAATTCCTTTTTTTGTGAGAAAACCTTACGCGATAGAAAAAAATGGATTGCATTTTTGCAATCAGCGCTGAAAAATACATAAAAATCAGTTATCAAATTCCAAACAATTAAAAAAATTTTTTTTTTTTGTAAACCTGTGATAATTGAAAATATTCATTGCTGCTTCATGATGTAATTTGGTTTAACCGCTCGGTTCTCGCACTTTGTTTATATTCAAGGCTACTAGCTGAAAAAGTTACGTCCATTTTCCATGAGTACTGTCTCATAATTCCATGGCTGAACTGGACTTAGAATTGAATTTGATCCGATTAAAATTTAGCTAGATATTTTTCGATTCCTCACGTGGGTGAATTATTGTTTCGTTGAAGGATTAGAAACGTCTCGCTCTCTTGTTTGAACTGTTATGGTTTTATGTCTGTCGACGTTTACTTGAGATGGGCATTGTTTTGATTAGGTTTTCATGAAATCCTAAGGGATTATAGGGGATAAACCCCGGATGGTGCTCAATTAATTTCATCTAGACCGAATCAACGAGAGCACGATGACGAGAAAGCATTATAACCTCAACTGCGTTGATTGCTCTTGGCAGAGAGTTTTTTCTAACCTGCTGAAAAAAGTATGAGAGGTTTCCTATGTCCTAATTTCGTTGATCCTTGCGATGAACTACCTGCTGGGTAATTTAAAAGGGATTATAATGGCGTTCAGAAAAAGATGTGACAGTAATTTTCAAGACGGTTTAACGAAGTGAAAGTAATTGTTGAAAGCGAGATGAACGTCATTGTCGAGGGATCTGCCACAGGGAATTTTCAAAAGTATTCTCAAGCACTTAATTCCATATCGTCAACCGAAAATAAGTACGTCATAGCGGAGCATTTGAAGACTTGATCATCGATGTGATCGTAAACATTATATAAAAACCTATAACCTGTAGGGTTTGAATGATTGGTTTACCTTGACTTTAAACGATAACCTTTCGAATTCTAAGTGGTTATAAAAAATATCAGTCAACAGAAAAAATAATATTTGTACGAACAGACGACACTTTATTGTGGAATTCAAACCCAATGTTACATTGATTTTGCACCTTGAGGATTAATCGTGCGTTGGCTGACGAAATGCAACCTAACAGCGAGTTGAAAGACTATTATATTTCCGGTATTAATTTATTTTGAAGGTCAATTAGAGGGCTTTGCTTCCGTTGGCACGAACATCTCCAATGAACGTTGTGCTGAGTTTATCGAACGTCTCTAGCCCGCGTTTAAATTTCTCTCGCTGTTTTCCATCGGATTTCGATTTACGAAATATTTGTTCCAATTCCACGCAATCATCTTCGTCGAGTGTACAATGAAAACTGCTAGGTATTTTTGAAAGACTTGAGAGTAATTGAGCTGAAGAGGACAACGATGATTCCTAGAAACGCCCGAAATAAAAAGCTGTACATGTGGAATTCAACTGGTGCCAGGTAGATTCTACTAGTGAAGTCCTGCGCTACCCTCGAAATCGTTGATCGGGCTGAAGTACCTATTCGGACGTTAAACGAGAATACGCAGAATCCCTCTCAACGGCCCCTCATACGAACTCGATAGTTGTTTTTTTTTCTCTTCGTTTCTCCAATTGGAAAATGGACGTAACAAAATTTCCTTTTTCTGACATCCCTCTGAACGTTTTGTGCATCGTTTGAATTTTTCTCGATCGTCCGATAACTCGAGCTCGGAAAGTTGGTGAGTTCGGAAAACATTTTCACAGTATGAGTAGCATTAGTACTACTATTAGTTCTATGAAATATTTATTGAACGATCGTGGTCTTGAAATGTTTGTTATCACGAGTCAATTGGGTCTGGTCACACATCGTACATTTTAATACATTTCGTCCTCTTTTCCATTTTCGGCTCTTCTGTCTAGAAAAATAGTCAATTTCCCCATGATTTGTCTTAAATCGACCGAATGACCGAAAAATATTGATTTTGGTGGAATCAAGCTAATCGAGCAATAGAGCCCTTCTAATGCATTATAAATAGACAATCGCTCATTTATGCATTATCTCTAAATATTCAAATCTGGACTCAAATTGATTTCGCTTCGGGATTGACTTATAATGACCGCCCTAATTTTCAGTTATATAAAGGCTCGAAATTATTGTCATCATTAATTTTTAATTAACCGTAGTCAACCTACGTTGACTTTACTTTTTTGAGTGCCAAACCTAAGTTGACGATTGTCAATGATGACTATCCAACCGGACATATTTATCTGTCGGTTCGTATGATTCGGGTTTGAGTTTACACGTCGTGGTATGCACCGCCCCTGCTCTAGAAAACAAATATATCCCTCGTTGACAACGAGGAAGATCGAAATATGCTTTCTACGCTTGGAACGCGAAATACCAGAAGAGCTTTGAGCTGAAACATTCCACTTTCACCGGAATCCCGGGATATATTAAAGCCGCAAACATACATAGGACAAATGAAAATCTTTGCGACTCCAATCAAATAGAAAAGTGGATACCCAATGTATTTAGTCATTTGGCCTCTCTTTGTTCCGTTATTGCCTACTCGTCGGAACGTATCATATCAAATAGAGAAGTGGATACCCAATGTTATTTGGCCTCACTTTGTGCCGTTATTGCCTACTCGTCGGAACGTATCATATAACGTGTAGAATGAAATTCTACACTCCTTCAATTTCCCTTTTAACCTGTTGAAATTAAATTATGTCCATAAAGCATATTATGAGCTTTTGAAAATGGCATACCTATTCATTCCGAAATACTGAAAAAAAATATGAACCGCAAAGACAAATCTGCCGAAACTCGAATGTAAGTAGCGTTTGAAAATTTTTTAATATATCTATTTATCAATTGACTGGCTTGAATTCGCTCCTTCAATCAGAATGCAAGCCATCAAACTGTGTGTATCAATTTTCATAATTCATTTTAATTTTTTCTTCATTTTATTTGCTTTATTTAATTGTATATAGTAATCATTATTATATTATTTTATTTTACGTTATTATCACATAACACTTTCATCATCTGTGATCACGTAAGTTGGAGCTGCGATTAGTTTGTGTACTAGGTAGGTAGTATATATACAGTTTGAATGTAGGAGAGGACCTAATAGATTTGATTAATTGACACGTAGGTCAGTCAAAATCCGAGAAACTATTGGTGATATTAGCGGGTTGGAGGATGGAATCGCCAGTACAATCGTTAGCGGTATTTTATTAGAAAATTTTCAATCGTCACCATTTGAAGTATCACAATGAGAAACGTTATCTAGCTTGTCGATGTCTTCCCTGTTCATGGCAAATAAGTTAGCCAATAACCGCTCGATTCTGTACAAGAAATCCTTTCTTCTTACATTGAATATAAGTTTCACTTCAAAAAGATGTAATTTTTCATCGTCATTAAGGGAGTTTAATATTTATTTTTCGTTAGCGAATTTCGACTAAGGACTGGTTAATTGGTCTGGTATTCATTAATAAAAAATGCAATCACTCAAGCGAAAAAATTTTACTCCCCTTCGTAATTCCATTTTAATTTTCAAAGCATCTGAAGATTGAATCTGAAAAAATCGACCCATCAGCCAACAGAACTTTTGAGAAGATATAATAAGCTTTTTGAAATAATTTCCGAGGAAGTCTCAGCTCTTTAGTCAGATCGCTACCTCACAATTTAAGGGCAATTTCAATATATTGTTGAACGTTGAGTTGAATGAGACGAGCGATCGCTCCAATGGAGTTCAATTTATCACGGTATTTTCAAGTAATTTTTCAAATTTCAAATGGACATTGAGTAATGAGATAATTACTATTTATAAAGCTATTAAAATCGCTATAAACTCGTTATATATTCGTTTGTGTACTCATCAACTGTTCTCTCCAATCAAACGGACGGGAAATAAATTTAGCTATAAATTGATACATTTTGATAACATCAGAAACTAAATACTCTGTCAAGTAGTTGGCATATGCTTCCTCGCCATCATCTACCGAGGCAACCACTAATCTTATTTTAGTGGAACTTAAAAAAACGCGTATGGAGTTTTTGGTAAGGTTTTTTGTTCACAAGGATTCTCTGTGACTAAAAGCGAAGCGCAGAAGCGAGGTAGCAAATAGAAGATTTACTGGAAGGTTAGTCGAACGATATCTACGTGTCAATAACGTCAGGGAATACAGTATAGCACAGTATCCTACTAGTAGTACAGCATCAGAGGAAGTGTTGGTCGTAGGCTGTAAGTGGAGGTTAGCTGGCTGCTGGTGTCGGTATAGTTGACTCGAACGATAGACGCGAGTTGTTTTGTAATGTTGACTCAACCCCGAGAGAGGAAGCAGTATAGGAAGTGCACGTCAATAGCTGAGGTATTGTGGGGTGAAGGTCGGACCTGATTACACAGTTCACGAGCATCAGCTTCAAACGATTCATCTTGGTATGGTTCCCTATGCCGCGCAGTATGAGAGTTATCTCGACTACCTTCCGGTGTCGGTTGCTCCTCATAACTAGGCAAATCGGGCTCGACTGCTCTGCAACGGTGCCACGAGCTAGAGCAAGCTCTGGGGATTTTTTCTGCAGGCATTTAGCCTGTGATTGAGTAGCTTCTGCTGAAATAATGGATAGTCGTATTCGCATATAAAACAGGCAAAGGATGTCTTTCTGTTTGATACTGTTTCACGAAACGGATGATTACATGATGCTGGAATTTTACACTGTAGCTAGTAGATACCGGGTGAAGATGTTATGCTGCTAACAGTTTTATCCAACTGCTCGAGAAAACAGTTACAACTCTTTTAATGATCGATCAATGGGAATTTCGTTCCTGGCCCGAAGGTTTCTCGCTACACGTATCAGTCAATAAAAAATTCTAAGCCTCCTCGATATTTGATTTGACTCCAAATATCGAATATAAACAACAGTGTTTCAAGAGGAGGAAGTTCACATTTGTACCACATGCATGCTGAAAAAAACGAAAAATAATCAACACGTCACGTACAATTTGGTATATTTAATTACCTATATTTTTATGTTATGTCCTCGCGGAGCAATTCGCGATCAAAGAAAACTCAAAACACGTTTTTACATAAAAATGGAATATATCTCGAAAACAAAAAAATTATTGCTGTCCTTTTTTTTATTTTTAATCAATTCTAAATTAAATTTTCTCAATCTGCTTCCACAGCACATATTTTTTCAAAATTCGCGAACATGATGAAAAAAAAATTCTAAAGTTGAAACTTCAGAAGTATGAAAATCGAAAAAATTCAAAACATATTATTAATCGTTAGAATTTGATAGTTTTCACTTGAAATTCGA
Source organism: Tupiocoris notatus (assembly GCA_037159825.1). Classification (NCBI taxonomy): domain Eukaryota; kingdom Metazoa; phylum Arthropoda; class Insecta; order Hemiptera; family Miridae; genus Tupiocoris; species Tupiocoris notatus. The sequence continues at coordinate 132,907 of JASJUZ010000474.1, forward strand.
ATTCTGCGTCTAATTTCCTATAGGAACCATTAATTAATCAAATTTGAACAGTATTGTAAGTATTTGCAACGGATTTTCAAAGTTGAAAACATGAAGCCGCGTAGTACTAAAACTGGGAAAAACTATTGTTGGTCGTGAAATTTCCGTTGTTTTGACGTCATATTCGGATTCAGCGTTCAATTTCCTATAAGAATAGCTTTCAAAATCGCTTTAAAACAAAGATTTAATATTTCACCCTCACCGATGCCAGCGAAGCTCGAGAATTCGGCCGGCGAAAAACTCTATTTACGGAAAATAATTTCTCTGGCTCTGTTTAAAGTTTTTTCACCAAATTTTTTGCTATGTACGTGTGTAAGGCGTTCAAATGAAGACTCCTGCATATTTAAACAATTGATTAACAATAATTTTGACCCCGAAAATCACGGTTAAAGTCCAATTTTTGAGCTTTTAAAAACCGATTTTTTTGGACCACTTGCAGATTTTTCCGAGAAATAAAAAAAATCACAAAAATACATCATGGTAAGACACAACTTTCCTGAAAATTTCAGATTTTTATCTGTATTGAGAGACGAGTAAAAAATCGTTAACTGTTCGGTTGAAAAAAATCGCAGGGGTCCCCCTTGGATTTTTCGCGAACACCTTTTTGAAATAGATTTCGCTCAAATTCAGCATAATGATAGTTGATGATGTGTATATCAATAATATATACTTCATTCTTTGTTTATTTCACACTAAATAGATGAAAATAACGTTTAAAGTTGAAAAATGTGATTTTTTCGTGTATAGTCTACTGATATTGTTGAATAACACAAAAACGGTTGAAAAATGGATAGGTACATTACATTGGGAAAATGTGGACTATTAAATTACCTATCTTTTGGTATATTCAAACATCTAAATTGACGACTTTTTGTTTGAGTTATCTACTCTGCAAGTTGCAAATCTTGGAAAACTTATAGTTGTTATGTCTAATTCTGCTACAATTTTGCACAAGTTGAAAACCCCAATACTTTTTGATGCAAAGTACAAACACACACACAGTGAACAAAAAATGTGCATACAAATGCACACATGCACGCATTTGTGTTGTGTGCATTAGTTTTTGTCTGTGTTCACACACAGTTCAGATTTTCTAAAGAGTTCGGAACGTTTGGAGTGTGTTACGCGTCAATTTCAATAGACATTCCAACGCTGGATCGAACGGAACCATTGCATGGTTAATAGCTATCGGCTCTTGAGTTATTGCAGCATTTGTGGGTAATTTCCGAGTGTTTGAGAAATTCGGCACGGTGATAAAAGTCGTTTTATACCCGTTGGAATGCTCATTAGACACTCGGAAAAATCGAGGAAATTCAGGATTAGAAAACGTTTTTGCTAAGACGTTTTTTTAAGAAGACGATTTTTAAAATATTGTTTTCTCGCAAAATTGTCGTATAGACGCATTGACGTATTTATATCCGTGCATACACCATTCTTACATCACGGGGATAACACTTTTTTCAGCTGTAATTCAAGGGTCGACAATGTTCCCTATTTTGCGGCAGCAGTGTGGCGTTGAGGCGTATAGTGCTCTCTCTATCATTTATCAGTCCTTCCATCAATGCGAGGCCGCTTTACTGACGTTCAAATGGAGGGAGGAGGCATCCGTATTGAGGAGATTCTCAAGGTAAATGGTTAGCATGAAGAGACGTCAGCCTCCTACACAGGACTATTCAAACCCTCACTGGAGCGATCGACCCTGCCAATTCGATGGTTGGCTGTACAATAGCCTATTTTGAACATGGAATTTATAAAGCGGCCGTAGGAGCGTAGATACACTTAAGAAATATTTCATATCTCATGGAGCACCAAGAGTTCGTGGGATGCTTTCATCGAGATCAGAAAAGGTCGTACAACAACAAATCACAATTGTACCGACATAAAAAGGAGAAGAAGGGGTTTCAAGTTGACCAGTAGGGTTTTTCAGAACGTGATTTTTTATCAACAACTATCCAGATAGGTAATGTAATTTTTTAAATCGAATCTATTCAGTAATAACGTTCTTAGAAAAATTGCTCAATTTCATTGTTTTCGACGTCATTTTATTGATGAAATTTCTGCCTATAAGGATCTAGCTCAACGTTTTGTTACCATTTCTGATAGAGCTTGTAAGGGAGAACATTTAGCGAAAAACGTGATACGGATTTTCTAATTTTCGAGTTTTTTCGCTGGTAATTTTCAGAATCACCGGAAAATCCGCATATTCTTATGATTGAAAGTACTCAACAAGAGCTTTTAAGCAATGGTAAAAGGCTAGTTCTACGTTTCATAAGAAAGGGGAATCCACGTTATTATAGAACTGTGTTAGAAACGTCATAACTGTTATGCAAAAACTCGTTTCCATAGTTTCTAGTCCAAAACTGTTCACATTTGAGTCTAGTTTGTACGCCAACAGTTCGGACAACAACTAGATTCTTTAAGACGGTATTTCAAAAAAAAAAAAAAAAAAAAAATCGGAATCACGTATTTTGTAGTACATATTATGGTAGTAGAACAAATACTACATGCGCTGGGGTATTTTCTTTCAAAGATTTGGATTTTGCATTAAATATTAAAAAAAATAAATAAAAATAAAAAGATGTTGAAGTCAATTAAATCTCACTATGACCACTATGACTACGACTTTAGTCACTTTCGAGCACTCACCAGGTGCTTAGTACTTCGGCGCGTAGTACTTTTTTTTCAGAAATGTAGACATTTTTTACAAATTCATCTCCGTTCCGAATTAGACTTTGGGTGTTCAAACTTTAAAGTAAAAAAACATTCCTCTTTTGCAAAACATGAAGAATATGAACTTCTCCCTTAACGCACTAAAAAAATATCCAAAGGCGATATATCAATAGAATCAAACCATCGTTTGTCCAAAAATGATTCACGGAGCGAATATCTCGGATATTACAAAAGAAAGAAGAAGATTACAATGCTTCTTTCGAATGAGTGATAAAGCGAAAAATCTCTTTACAAAGAGAAGTCAGCAGGGGAATCGCTGTATTGACTCAAGTGATGGGATCCAGCAGCGGTTGAATCAACAAAAACCCGCAGTTTCCACAGCGGAACACTTTCAGAAACCTCACAAATAATTGGCTGTCGAATTTTGAGTAAACACCCAGCTCTCCTAGTTTCCATTTTCCATTCAATCACGAAAGCGATCCGGTCCCTGAGACCGTCGGTTGCTACGGAAACAGTAGTTTCGTAATAATTAGATACGGCTTGTCATACGCAAACGACACCGGAAACTTTGACAGGTCTCGTTTGTTACCTTTTCAATCTCGCCGTCACGAAATAAAACACTCTCATATGACGCTCTGGGTAAAAATACCGAGACCTTTTCTATCCGTACACAAGGCCCGAGAAAATTTAGTACCTAAATTTGTGTGAAAATTTAGTAGGTACCTAAATTTAGCCTAGGTGCCAAATACCGCTAGGAAGGTGGACACGATAATTTTAACCAATTACTTTTGCCTGATTACTTAGCCAAGCAGTAGTAAAGCTTTCCAACGATATCAACCGTCACGGTAGCCTTAACATTTTTAGCTTTAACATTTTTAGCTTTAACATTTTATCAAATATTTAACCACATTTATAAGCATGTTAATTTAAAAAAAAAAAAAAAAAAAAAAAAAACTTTCATTTTTACATGCAGGAATAGATGGAACATCTCGGCAAAAAAATTGAAAATAACGGAAAAAACGTCCTCAAGTCTGTTTCCACCTAAGCCGGATAGCACTCACCTGATTCGTGGAACCGCTCGCTAACCGTACGGCAACCATCAACTATGAAGAGGGGTTGTGGGGGGAGAAAAACCAGGCTACTTATCCTCCAGATTTTTAATGGCTGGCCGAGCACTTTCGCCCATGAGGTCCACAGCCCATGGTTCCACGTCGCCCTGAAGATGCCCGAATGGGCGAAAGTGCTCGGCCAGCCATTAAAAATCTGGAGAATAAGTCGCCTGGTTTTTCTCCCCCTCACAACCCCTCTACCACAAATGCGACGACAACGAAACGAAGAATCAACTATGAAATTCAACGATAAAATCCAAGATCTCAAATAATAGTGACCTCCAATGATATTTACCCCCCTCGTGTTCCTTCTACGGTCGCAAAATCTGAAATATCGCCTATACAAATAGACGGTTCAGAGAGTCGAGGCGGGTTATCAGTCGTTGCACCGATATAAAACCTACATCGATGCAGTTACGGTGTTTGCGTGGCTGGAAGCGAAATGAAATCGCACCATTCAAAAACTGCAGGCCGTATATACTCGGGGACGGCTGTTAGCGACATGTAACGGTTTATGACGCAAGTTGCAACTTGGAGGCAGTAAGCATTTCCGAGAAGGGTCTGGCGTTTCGAGCGAGACTAGGCCGCCGGTTGTTAACAATTGAATCAACCCTGACACCTGTTACTCGAATTATGGGGCAATGGAAGTACGAGGAGTGTGAAGCAATGAGATCTATGGTGCAACATAGGTGAGAATCGGAACGCTATTAGCGCGGGCTCGGAGGAGTTATATGTACTACTATCGTCAAGGACCCAGAACCACATGGTTTTCCCATTACGAGCTTTAATCCCATTCGTATAACAAATTACCACGCTCCCTGTTATTTCTACCTACTCTTTTAGCACCGGTAAACACTGCTGGTGTTTCTGCTTTGTCAAGAGGCTGAAGAGCTGATCAGCAATTTCTTTGTATCGCCTATTGGAAAAAAACTCGACGAGGCGCTAAAGAAATTCATAAAATAATATTAAAAATATTATATGATGGATTCTCGAAAAAGTTCGAAAAAATCATGAACACTGCGATAGCTCGAGAAATATTACCGTTTTGATCTCATTCGATTCAGCACAAGGAAACGAATGGAAAAACTCGAATAAAAAAAAACTCGTTGAGTAAGAAAAAGTGTTGGTAGGAAATTAGTTGTAAAATTCACTTCTGAACTTTTGTTTCACCATGTTTTCTCCGGACACCGTCTATTAACGAGATTATTTTTCTACCGACCCAAAAATGGAAGCACTGTGCGATCTATGTATCACCAATAGGTTGCTATGATGCGTTCTACATTGGATTAGTTAAGGCACTAGTGAAACGAAATAATGGGCCTCGGGTTTCTGGGTATTTTGATTTTATTGCCGTTCATATATTCAACATTCCGTCTCACTACGACGTCAGATGCTTTTGAGCTCGTTTTGTTGGTGAAAATACTGCGTGTAAAGAACCGAAGGGAATCCGTTGACGAGAGGGAGCACAGAGTAAGATAGAGCGAGGGGTTGTGGAAGCTCCCTTAATTTATATTCAATTTCAATTAGCATGCAGATGGAGCTGCGCGGATTGTGATGGTGGAGAAGGTAAAGGAGAGAGAGAAGGCGCTGAATTCATTAGTCCGCTTGGGTCAATCCAACCTGTTAGCTCCACTCTGCTGGCGAAGTTCTAGACCGGACAGGAGCGAAGATCTCATTCTAGTTTTTCGTCGTGTTATCAATTTACCAATCAATTAGGACTTGATTTAGCTTATTGATCGGCCTGTACGAGTATCTCTATACGCTCGAATAAGCGAAGATATAGGCGAATGAGTTGCGACGTATGGCAATGCAAGTATTATTTTCACACACTTCTCATCTCTCATTTCTTCTCATTTTTAGTTACTTATTTACGCAGTAAATGAAAGTGTTTGGATCGTCCAAAATGGCAATTTTGGAACGGATGTGAGTTCGGGGAAAATCTTCTAAGTACTAAATACCTGGAAATACTTTCTGAACAAAAATGCCTCTTTATCTGTGTAGAGCAAAATAAATAATAAACGAGTTTAACACCAGGATTTCCGACTATGGCATTTAACATGGCGAAGGCGCTTTTCTGTGAGAATTGCAAGTGATTACTGAAAAGGAATGTGTAGGAATATTCGCCACGAAATTTCTATGGTCTTACGTGGAATTCGAACCCCTGGCTTCCGCGAAAGGTAGCAACGAGGAGGGTAGCGTCATATTCGGCTAATCCGGTTCCTCGAAAATGACAAGAAGTTAGAGAAGAATGAAGAATGAAATTCGATAGCATCATCTGAAAATATTCGCCTAATAAACGTAAAAATTATCGCCGTTATTCAATTTTTTGTTAACACGAAGTAGTTACAACCGAGATATTTCTGTTTATACCTAATTTCTATATTGATTTTTACAGACGATCAGAATAAATATATTTATATATAACTATATATATATATATATTTAAAATATATATAAATATAGTTCACAAGGGGCAAGGATTGGTTTTTTGTCTATTTTAATTTTCACTGGAATAAAAAAATCCGTAGATTTAACGCTCATGATTTTTTTCTTCTATTTTGGGACAATTTTTGTCCAATATTTAACCGAAGATTATAATGGTTTTGGTACAAATTTAAACCGAGCTAAATGAGCGTAAAATCGAGTCCTTCAGTTAGCTGATAGTCAACAATCTCTCCTATGCTATACTTACTCGTACGTAAAGACTCGAAGCACAACTCAAATTGACCAGACGATGCCTGAAGAGGCAAAAGTGCTCTTATATACAACAAAGGCTACTTCGAATAATAAAGCATCGTATCATTTGCTTAATTTGTAGCTTTATCGTAGTATCAATCAATCGCAGAATTTTCTCGTGCGTTTATAGTTTCAGAATACATTTTAGCATGGGTGACGATCGTATTCCGACTTCAATTGTCACCATACGAGAACCTATTCAGCGTGGAACTATCTCGAGCGCGAAAATGCTGAAACGTCATCGAATTGGTTTGTTTAGTTTTCAAAGGAAATGAAAACTGAAGGCCACCAGTGGCTTAATCGCAGACCTATTCTCTGCATTACACCTTTGTAGTGCAAGGTATGTAATTTCGTCGAAAAATCTACAAAATACGCGCTTATGTCGACAATCGGTTCAAGTATCGCATGATCGGACTTCGATCAGCAGAAAGGTGGTTAAAGTTGGGACGTCGTTGGTGACAGCGTTCAAACCCTACATCTCGATCGACTGATAGCAATGGTATGCGAACATGTGAGTGGATCGGCAGCCCCAAGAATCGAATCGTTCGGCTTTTGTGTTGAAATGATGAAGGAGTGAATCATGCGACAAATTTATCTTCTTCAATTCTGGTACATCAGTCCTCTCGGTCATCTTCCCTCGATATGTCAACTCAAGAAGTTGCCTTATGTTACCAGAGACAAAACAGCTTCCGTCAGGAATAGCATTGGGGAGCTCTCTTGGAATCAGAATTGGCTGACATCGTGAGGAAAATTGGTCGTTAGATGTTTCCCGCCAGAGAGTTCGGTTTTTTTTTAGATTGGTTTATGGCTCTCCATCATCGGCTACTTCTTATCTCGAATCGAGCTGTTGAGTTACCGTCTATCAAAGCTTTATCAGATGGAAAATTTGCTTTTACGAGCATTCGATCGAACCAATTTCAGTCGGTCGAGGAAATGAGATCTATTCGGAGCAACGAGGATATTGGCCAGGAATGAACCTAATTGGACTGTTACGGTTGCATCTCCGCGTTCAGTGGCTGCAAAGGAATATCAAATTAACTCTCGCAATTACACTGTCGAAATTCTCGTTTGGTTTTTTTTTTAAGCAATAATATTATTTCGACCAGTAGATTGCAAAAGCGAGGTCTATGAAGTGAATAGCAGGCACAGGTGCCCGACCTTATCCCTTTGTGAGCAGCTCCTGTCAAAAGGAAATTTGTAATAAGTCGTTGTTGATACTGGATAAGCGATTGGGACTGGGTAAAGGCCAAATGTTTACACTTCGGCGCTCGAACTGAGCCTCCGTTTACCATGTTGTATGCCTCTCAATTAGAGCATTTCGATTGAACTCACACGGCGCGGTCTGTTACGGTCTGATACGTTTCAATCTAGTAAAAGGACTTATCGACCATGTAGTGCATATTCTGAGCACCGTTACTGTTCTACATGATTAAGCGACACGCTCGGTAGGTGTACTTCCATTAATATTGTGAGCGCATTTAAAACTAATCTACAGCGGGAAAATGTTTCCATAGTTTTTCTCATTGAGTATGAGAAGCAGATAGACCATAATGACGAACATGATTGTATGAAAGAAAATTCGGGATCAGAGTCGGAGAAAGGTGTGACGTCACGCCGGTATATTTTTTATTACAGGATAAAGACTTAACATTTTCCTTTCCTTTGAATGAGTACTATCAACCAACATAATGTCATTTTTGAAGAGTAAAGAACGAAATTCAAGCGAAAATATTAATCTTTTCCCAAATACACACTGACAACATCAAATAAATGGTATTATTTTGTAAGGGAAAAACGCTGCTAGTCCATATAAATTTCTCGATTTTCCAACCCAAAGATGAAAGAGCAGTTCTATGGAAGTTTATTCTTGGGTAATCTAAACGCACCAATTTCATCGCCATCCTTTGATCTGATTATTTGCCACCAGTCTAAACCGAACTTGTACCAAATTTTGGACGTTGCACGCTATAATCATGAAACGGCCGCAATCAGGTCACTTTTACACGCAATTTCGAAAGCTCATTTCATTTGAACTGATTGCATGAACCTGACCCGTATAAACCTGATTGCCAGTTGACCCTGCGACCACGTGCAAAGTTAGCAGTTTCAGCTTGACGTCATTTCACGCTGTCATGCGGACGGAGTGGGTTTTCGAACCGTGTAGGGAAGCGATCGAGACGCGGTGATAGTGCGGTTACTCGAATAAATTAGAACGTACTTCCTTCCCTGAGAGGTTTACTTAGTCCGTGTCTAGAGCACCGTTGGGATGTTTCGACGGGGACCGGTGGCCCGGCGGTTGGAATAATTGAACGAATTTCCTGAGGGAACGAACACAATTAGCCTTCGCCCAAGAGATTTCGATACTCTAGGTTCAACGGATATCCAACGAGGGCTTCCTATGGTTATCGAGGAATGGAGCCGCTTAAGCGGTCTGATCGAATCATCTCAACTTCAATCAGCCAGGACTCTAATCTCCTTACAAATACCATAGACACTGTGAGATAATCCTATCAAACTAATTATTCTTCGTTCCTCAAATCACCGCTATAAAGATTATTTCCCTACGGTAATTTTACACTTCGACCAAACGACTTAATGATTCCTAGCTTAGTATTAATAATAGGCGGAAAAGAACTGTTCAAATTTACAAAATTGGTTTCGTTTAGCTAGATTCACCCAGCCCACTATGTACATCTTTAATTCTTATTTTTTTTTCTATTATGTGAGCCTCCTGTAAGTACAATCTACGTAAGATTTGTCTTGTATGTATGAAATATTTTATCATCAAACAAAATCAAACCAATATTTGATAACTGAGACCATGTGGTTAGATTTCGATTGAGCATAAACTAATCGAGAAATAGTCTTGAAGTATAATACATTTATCAACTGAGAAGAATATGAATCCTATTCGGCCAAATTCAAAATAGTAATGGAAATTTGAATTTAGGTTTGAAGGAACAATAACAGAAGTGAGAAGGTAGCAACGACAATAATACTTCAAGTCTATCAAATAAATCTTTCATGTTGTATTCCCCACGAAAATTCGAATTACGTCTCAAAATGATTTCATCGAGGGAGTGACTTTTCATGACCGTCGTATTTTTAACGCTGAAAGACAGCTCGAAATTATTTTCATTACTCATATTTCTTGACAGTAATCGACCAACTTTAATATCCCCTTCATAAAAATGTCTCGATTTTATAATTGATTATGCTTGCCGATTCAAGCATGGAGGTGCTTTGTCATTTATACACACAAATCACCTCCGTTCTGAATTCGGCTTATGGTCGATCAGAAAAATTCAATTTTCCCCATCTCGTTAACGTGAAAGTAAAACAACCGAGTTAGAATATCAGCTCATTAGGATCGATCGCTTTCGCTGGTCTCCTCTTGAAAGATTAAGCCAGGCTGATCATGATTGACAGGTTTTGATGAGCTGAAGTGGAACACTTTGAAATAAACCCTCTTGAAAATTGGACGTTTTATTTCCCCATCAGGTGCTTTCCCTCATTTCACCCGCTAACATAATGATCTTGCAGAAGCGGAACGTCACTAAGCTCTCCGGTGACGAACTAAGCGCCTAGAAGAACGTGTTGATGAAGGAAAATGTTTATTATTAGCCCTACTGATCTGCTATATCCAGCGAAACCTTTTAGGATAAATTCAAAACCCCTGTCAAGTTAACACAGCGAGCCGCAACGACGTCGTCCTTGAAGTCAGTTTCACTCAGTAATGGCGAACTAAATGAAACGACAAAAGCACACGTTTTCAAAGTTGATATAGTGGAGAATGCTGCTGATCCTTCACATAATCTAAAGAGCAGACTTCACTGCTATGACAGACTTGAAGCCGGAATCTGAAATGCCGTTGCCCCTAAGAGAAACCTCATGGCATTGCTGAATAGCTCAATTATAATAGTTCCAGCTCCGGGAGTCTCAGAATCAGGCAGCAACTATACAATCAACCGGATTGACGCTGTTATTATGGCGTCAGCATATTCCGTCTACGAACCTAAAGATACGCAGATGGAGATAATAAGGATTGGAATAATATTTATTTCAATGCCTAGCTCATTTATCCATCTTGGTTTAAGATTGGCGAGTCGACAAAATACTGGATTATTTTTGAGATCCTAAACTTGTCTTCGATTCATCATCTGTGGTAATATAAAACACTAGGGGCTGAGCGCCCCTGGCGGCTTCGCCGCCCAACCCCCTCCTTGTCACTACTATATAGTATAGTATATAGTATAGGTATAGGTATGGGTTTAGTAGTTGATTATTTGTGTATGGAGAGTGGGAATCTATAGGTATTTTTATAGTTGGTAGTACTTAGTAGTTGCTATAATTTGGTATGTAGTCGGTGGGGATTGTATTGTACTTAGTATCATAAAGTATTGGGTTTTTCAACTGGAGCAAAGTAGGAGCAAAATTAGGCATAACAACTTTAAGTTTTCCAAGATTTGTAACTTGCAGAGTAGATAACTCAAACAAAGAGTCGGCAATTCAAATGTTTGAATATATCAAAAGATAGGTAATTTAATTGCCCACATTTTCCTAATGTAATGTACCTATCCATTTTTCAACCATTTTTGTGTTATTCAACAATATCGGTAGACTATACACGAAAAAATCACATTTTTCAACTTTAAACGTTATTTTCATCTATTTAGTGTGAAATAAACAAAGAATGAACCATATATTATCGATATACACATCATCAACTATCATTATGCCGAATTTGAGCGAAATCTATTTCAAAAAATTTTTCGCGAAAAATCCAAGGGGGACCCCTGCGATTTTTTTCAACCGAACAGTTAACGAATTTTTACTCCTCTCTCAATACAGATAAAAATCTGAAATTTTCAGGAAAGTTGTGTCTTACCATGATGTATTTTTGTGATTTTTTTTATTTCTCGGAAAAATCTGCAAGTGGTCCAAAAAAATCAGTTTTTGAAAGCTCTAAAACTGACCTTTAACCGTGATTTTCGGGGTCAAAATAAATGCGAATCGATTGTTTTATTATGCAGAAGTCTTCATTTGAACGCCTTACACACGTACATAGCAAAAAATTTGGTGAAAAAACTTTTAACAGAGCCAGAGAAATTATTTTCCGTAAATCGAGTTTTTCGCCGGCCGGAATTCCGAGCTCGGTGATAGTGAAAAATTAAATTTTCGTTTTAAAGCGATTTTGAAAGCTTTTCTTATAGGAAATTCAACGCTGAATCCGAATTTAACTTCAAAACGGCGGAATTCTGACGACAACAATCAGTTTTCCCCCCTTTTAGTGTTTCGCCACTTTTATGTATTTCAACCCTGAAAATCTGTTGCTAATGCTAACACAGTACTGATCAACGTTAATTTATACCTCAGTCTTGTCGAAAATTTAACGCTGAATCCGAATCCGTCGTCAAAACGACCGAAATGTGTCGGCAACTTTTAGTTTTTCCCGTTATAGTGCTACACCGTTCCTACGTTGTAGATCTTTGAAAATCCGTTGCAAATACTTACAGTACGGATCAAATTTGATTAATTAATGATTCTTACAGAAAATTAGACGTAGAATTCGAATTTAAGGTGAAAACAATCAAATTCGAACGATTAGTAATATTTTTCGAATTTTTTTCGATTTTCATACTTTTGAAGTTTCAACTTTGGAATTTTTTTTCGTCGAAGGATCTGTCATCATACTCAATTCGAACAATATTAAAATTATAAAATTTATTTTGGAAATAAAATATGCGACTGGTGAAATAATCAGTTTTTGATCTAGGAAAAGTTCCCTATTATTGAGCATTGCGAAGTCAAAAATTACAAAAATGAATTGGTTTACGGTACATGAAACTTCAACTAATCGCCAAAGACATTTGGCTTGTAAAACGTTTTCAAGTTATTTTCGAAAACGTGCGAAAGTTGAAAATATCTACGGGTACTTTCCCAATCACCTATTATACCGGGGAAAAAATTTATTGTGATGTGCAGTAGTAGCTTGTATACTGAAATCCAAAAAAAAGTGAAAAAATATGCTTTCCACCACATTTTTTTCCAGAAATCAAAGTCGAAAAAAGAAATTTCAAAGGTTTATTAATGATGGTGGTATGAGTTGTGCAGTCATTTTAACTTATTTTTCAGTTAGTAATTTATGATGTGAAGAGACGACATAGGTACGGTTTGTTGTTCTGGGACGCTGGGTATATCCCACCATCAGAACGTTGCGGTTGTTCGGGCTGTGATCTCACTGTAACTCTATTATTGATATTACACGTGCGAAGAAGTTCGGAGTAGCATGAGCTTCAAAGAAACATAACGATCTCACCGTCTTCAAATTCCCTAAAAAATACGCTTGAGTGCCGATCTAACTGAAGAATTGAGCCATCGTAGTCTGAAAAGGATTTCTGGGGTAAAAGCCAAGCAGATATATTTGACAGAAAAGTGTTGACGGTGGACGGACAGAATTTTTTTCATTCGATTGAGAAATTCTACGTGGCGTCCGCATCAAATTTTGAAGGAAGTTGATACTTTTTTTCTGTTGGCCGATTACAATGGTTAGTAAATTAATCGTAAACCAAAATTTCTTTCTGATCAAAGATATGCTCTCCTTCATTTCCGATACGGCTCTATAATAAGAAACCCTAAGCCATTATCATATTTGTAGCCATTTCGAAATATTGTGCGCTAAACTCGCTTTATTCAACATCCTATTCATTGCTTCGGTAGCCTGTGCAGCTTCAGTGAGAAATGAACGCAAACCAACTGGGATATTTCGCTAAAGAAGGCTTTTGTATTCGATGGCGACAGCTAAATCAGAAAATACGCTGGAGCAATTTAAGAAGTGACGAATTCTGTTCATGCCTCGGCTCTTCATTATGCCTTGATGCCGGTATATTTCCTTCAAAGCGTGGGCGCTCGGAATCCATTCAGTTTCTGAAGATAATAGACCTCCAGAAATATACAGAACCGTTAAGGCGTTGGGTCACGAAGCGGAGAAAATTTTATTGAAACTGCTTTCTATAGAAATGAAATCCCTCAGCCCCAACAAGTCCGCTCTTCAACGTTCACGTCGTTTTCAGAATCATTGTCCACTCTCTTTTTTGAGCTTTTAAGTCAACTTCTCCCTCTCAATCGCTACCGTCTTTTAGTTTTCCTTCTATTTTCCATCGTTCGCCAGGTTCTCTGCTTAAGGGGAAAAGAGAAGGAGCTTCTTTTCCTTCCGTTGTTGAGGGTGCGGATTAACGAGTTTTCTCAGGCAGTCCAGAGATTATTCATTGGAAAGTCCTCTCTCATCCTACAAGTTTCGGCGACTCAGTCTAAAGAAGAGCGGCCTTTCTCAACTTACCGAAGTTTCAAATTGAAATCGCCGAGTAACGGTTGAATAATTAAATTCCAGTCACGAAAATTGAATTAAAAGACGAACGAGAAAATTTTACCAACGAGTCAATTGTGAAAGGAACAAAAAACCTCACCTCACGAATTATGAAGGCTGTTCCTTGTCTTGAAATACTAGAATAATTCTAACAAGATCAATATAAAATTGGAACGATGGCTGCGGAAGTTACGCAGAGGTCATAAGAACTAATTTATCAAATTTGTTCTCAAATATAAAAGTCAGAAGAAAAACGAGAAAAGCGTTCGTAGTTTCACCGTCCCTCTTGAACGTTTACGCCCAGGATCATAATTTTCATATTCCAGATGCTTTCTTCAACTAGATATTAATTTCGCTCTGCTATCTTCTTTTGCTCCGTTCGTTTCGCATTTAATTGCTCTGAAACTGAGGGTGGAGTTTAATTATGGAGTTGGTGTGAGTGATTTATTAGAAATATACGACCGTGAATTTCCTCAGACGGTATAAGACAATCAAGACAAAAAAAAAAAAAAAAAAAAAAAAAAATGCGGCATTTGCAATTGTTGAGTTACGACACTTAAGCTGAGTATCTTTGATGTTTATTTTCATAAAGTTCATCTCTAAATGGCGATGGAAAAATTATCAAAAAGCAAGTCCATCGACACTTAAAAAATACATGGATCAAAAGTTGGAGATAGAATTCGTCTGCGAAAATAGGTCGTCTTATTTTTATTTTCTCAATTCTCATTCGGTTTCTTAACGCATTCTCATTTTCAACGTTTTGTCTTCAATACTTATATACTACCTTCATAAATTTTGAAAATATCGATTTTTGGTATCGTTGAGTTCGTAATTCTGTTTTGCTTCAAAACCAGAAATCCTGTAAACGTTTCTATATGACAATGTTATCACTTACTAAGAAAGAACTCCTAGGCAAAAATTATATTGTTAAATATTTTTCTTTTTCTTAACTACTCGATTTGAAATCAAATGCTATGATGCTGCACTTGAAGTGAGTTTGACTAACAAGTATAATTACTATATATAATTATTACAACAAGTATTGAACGATTTTTATAACTCCTAAAATTCTTGAAAATTTCACACAATAGATGCGGTAACTTGAGACCCATTGAAGGTCTCTTGAAACCCTATTATGGTTATTATGGTTTTTATGATACTAAACACACCTTCGTATGGAAAATGTGTAAAAACGAGAATTTCGTTCCCCGTCGAACCTCCCAAAACTATCCTTAGAATTGGGGTAGTGAGAATTGAGCCATCGTCAAAAATGATTTTCGTTGAAAATTTTAGGTGTAACACTTGAAGTTTTTTTTTTTTTTCAGAAAAGTAATGCACATGTGACACTGTAGTAAAGGTACTATATAAGTTAAAAATCTGCCATTACTAATTTAACGGTCGCTATTTCAACGACAAGCTCTTCTGGCCGTTTATGTGTGCCCTGGGTTGAGTTGAATAGAAGATCAGTCGTAAAATGCTGTCGTCGTTAAAGGTTGAAGAGAGTGAAAATACGAGCCTGATGGAAAACATTGGTTCGAGCAAAAAGGAAGTTGAGGTGGCACTTGGGATACTGAAAGGGAAAGAGGGGCGTTAGAAACGGCACAACCGCCGCCGCGCCGGCAGCAACAGGTCGCCCCTAATAAAAGCCAATGGAAGTCGTCGCATCGGCAACTGGGAGAGGGAAAATTAATTAAGTTGGCCAGTAACTCGCACGTTTATAAGTCACGCAAACTACTAGAACGAAAAGGAAACAATTTGAAGTTTAATGGTCCCTACCTTACAACGCGGAATGTTTCGTAGGGCCACTTGTCTCGTCTCTCGTTCGCTTCTTCTGTTCAAAGCTCCAATGCCATTTTAGCTCTTCGAGCGGTACTTCTGGTTACTATGTACTTGAGCTCAACTATGCAATAGCTGGTAGTTGGCTGCCTTACAATGGAAAACGATAACGGCTAGTAGAAGTCAAAAAGATCTACGACGACTGGCCACTAATTTATTGTGGCTGAAATAATGCTGTTTTTATATATTATATGTTATATCTGAAGTTGTTGATCCTCTGAATTGTACATCATTTTAATCAAAAAGTAGTCCTGTGTGAATACCTACCTTTTTTCCGTATATAAATACGTATATAATATCGTTAAAATCGATTTCTACGATTTTACATTAAAATCATGAAGGGTTGAAGCAGCGGCCGTTAACTTTCCTTTTAGCTTGAAAAAAAATATTTCGAATGAAAAATGGAGGAATTAGAATTGGTTTTGCTAGGATATAAAACTAAACATGACGTACTGAAACTAATCCGAATTTATTCAGCCAAAAGCCCATTATACCTAACCATTTCGATCCTCAAGTAGTAAAATAAGAGGCTTATTAAGAATTTTAGAAGGCTAAGGTTCAGCCCATTCTTAGAATATCTGACACTAGCTAATACTAACATATACACTAAGTAGGAAACCGACCCACTTGTAACGCTCGTCACTGTGACGTGAAATTCAACTCTGTATCCCAGGCAATCCCTAGCTAACAGGTATTTATGCTCTTCGAGCTAACAAAGAGCGTGTAATATTATCAGCTCTTCCGTATGATGTTTAGAACTGAGCATCTTCAAACTGAGCATCGAAGCAATAATGGTTCCTAGTTGAGTGGAGGAATATAGGTCAGGGTAACGTAATGTTGACGACGTGGAATGGCCTACTATACATCGCGGGTGTCACGTTGACACACGCACCAAAGGCAAGGCCAAATTATGCCTCGGGTGGCGGGCCTCTGGGCTGCGCAAAAACGTTGGTCGCTGAAACGCTTGAACGGAAATGAAAAATTGTGCAGGTGTCAACGTACAACGAAAAAACGCTGCAAATGATTGTACAGTGGTTTATTATTCCTTCGCTTCAATAATGATTTCGGAAGACTATCCGAAACTACTTATTCGTGAGACTATTTATTTGTGATAGTAATTATTTTAAACATTTCTGAACAATCTCACCGAAAAACAGATTGTAACTATAAGGGAAAACTCCGTAGCAACTATTGTAATTTTAATCAATTTTATTTTTCTTAATTTCCTAATTAAAAGTTAAATTTTTCGCCTTACCCTACAGCTGGAGAAAGTGTTTGACGACCATTCCAATGAGTATGGAACGATTTTTATAGCTTGAAAAACACTCGAGTTATACCCTCATGTCAAATTTCAGAAAATCTCCCAAATTCGACAGAAAAGCTGCGATAACTCGAGAACCAATAAAGCTATCGACTCGGCGATGATCTCATTCGATTCAGCGTCCAAAAATCTATACAATTTGATACCACGTACACATTTTTCTGAAAAACCTTGGAAAATATGAATTTTCTCCCCCTCAAAACCCCCCAAAATACCCTTAAAATTGAGCTAGTAAGTTGGTTCAAGAATTGGGCCGTCGTAGGACCGAGATTGATTTTTGGTGAAAATTTCAAGAATGTAGCTATTATATTTTGGCCGGAAAACTGCTAACGGCGTACGGCGTACGGCGTACGGCGTACGGCGGACAGACAGAATTTTTCTTATTGGATATTCGGATTCTACATGCCTTGAAACGTAAAACATCAAATTTTGAGGGGGGGTTATAAAATTTTTTTTCTTGGGCGATTACAATGGTTTATTATTGAATAATAAACCAAAATTAATGTTGATTTCCGTATTCCTCGGAGAGAATGCGTTCGATGGTTCCTTTTTCTCTCAAAACTACAATCGAATCAAGCAAAATGAAAGTTCAGATAAATCGAATACGAACTTCATTCACGCGACTTCGTTTCGAATTGAAAGCGTGCATTCCAACGTATTCTCTGTATAATGATGACGCTACGTGAAATACCGGGGCGAATGGTTTGATAAAGCAATCTGAATTTGAAACATTTCACGAACACGAAATATCCACACCCGTCGGGTGTTATGACGGCGGCATTACCACGTTGAGTTCTACCAGTAATTAATTTTACATTCATCCTTAATTGACTCCGGTTATATAGGCAGCCCTGAATTGAGGAAGAACCGAAACGCTCTAGATTGCTAAGGGTGCAATTAATTTGTTTGCGAATCAAAAGAATAGAAAACAAATTATTGCCATTTCAGTAAAAAAGGAGATTATTCAATCTGGCGGTTAGGCAACCAATAGTGGTAACAACTTTTCATCTGTTATCGTGACTTTATTAGTAGTGATAGCCAAACCCCTAAAATTGAAAGAACAATAAGTTCGTTCCTATCAAAAACTGAATTCATGAACTCGAAATCCAGGTAACGTGATTGCAAAGCAAAAACCTTTAGTCAGACTAAGTTTACAACTCCAAGCTTCCAAGTTTGTTTTTTTTCTTAAAAGAAAATTTAAGATTGAGATCATCTGAATAGTGCAGTAGCAGTTGTAAATAGCTATGTTGCAGTCTTTGTATGAGTTTCCTGAGAGTAAAATTATTTAACCCTGTTTCCGAACCAAACATAGAAGTACTGTGTAATCTATGCACACCACTTTTTTTTAATATTTCAATTTCACTCAGAAACGGTGTCTTTAGAAATGTAAAATTATTGATCATCTCATCCGGAACAAAAAATCGATGTGAATTCCCCGCTACCGATCTGTAATGTCACCCCACGAAAACAAGCAACAACGTAATTACTAAATCCATAGCACTCAGTGCTCTGCGCAAAACTGTTAAGCTCGACGGTAACTAAGAAGCACATTTTCAAGGCTCTTCATGAATCCGGTCGGTTGACTTCATCAGAGGGGGCTACACGAGAAAAGTCAAACACAATTAGCGAGCGATTCAATTAAGGGTAAGGAACTAAGAGCCTGGGAATCTTCCTTATTTTCATTCAACAAAAGATCGTGCGGCGAATCCCCGGGCTATTAAAAGTGGCAACGTTCTACTCAAACCATTGAAAATCGCGCTAGGTCCCGTGTCGTAGTATTATTAAAATCGAAGGCTACAGTCAATTGAATTACCTTGGCGCTTGCGCATTGGTAGCAAAACGGCATTTATTAAACTGTGTATGGTCACGAATTCGTCAGTTAGTTTTTACTTCCGAGTTTAAGTGGTAAATAGAAGAGACTGAGATCACCTTAAAACTCAACTGCCGGAGATCAATTTGGAGAGAAATTATTATTGAAGTTTTTTTTTTTTTTTTTTTATAAAGTTGGACTTTTTGAGTTTAACACGTTCAGTGGAAGTTATAGTTATACGTAAAGCCTAATTGAAACGTCCGAATCTTTGACACTGGCTTTAAGCAAAAAATGATTATCACGATTCATTTCGCAATTCAACGATAGAACTAGAAATGACCTAGTACTCGTAAATTTATTTTTGCAGCCAGCTATAAAATGCAATAGTTCTATGTTTCGGGCAGTTGCAATATTCCCGTTAAGTTACCGCAAGGTGCCGACGCAGCATCAAATTAGTGTACGTTTTGCACTCGGCCAATTTCAAATCCACAGAGTTGGTTAATCCCACTTTTAAATTCATATACCTTAGATTTTCCCCCTATGTTCTGATGACGTTAAATATTGTCTCGTTTCTCTCATCAAGTCGAAGTTCAATGGTAAAATAGAAAATTATTTCACTTTTTTTAAACTTTATTTTTAACCAGTTCTAACCAGCGAATTACTGATCACCGTTAATCAATAAATTTGTTAATACCCTTACAGACTGACCTCCTCGGCTCCAAAGCTGAAGAGCGGAGTGATGACGATCGAATTGAAATCCTTAATTCGAAATTACGTATCAGATCTGCTCTTTGGAGTTGCGGGATTTCCGATGAAGACTTAACATTGTGGAAAACGAGGGTCGCTCGAGTGCAATTGCAACAGTAAAGCTTAGTAATGATGGTGGACAGTTCTAATCTTAGAACACAATATGAAATAGGGTGGCTATAGTTCAGGACGGCGAATCCCAGATAATTACTTTTCCGGATACCATACACTACCATTTTCTTCGTCTATCTTACCGTCTATCCCTACTTTTGCGGATTAGTCCCAAGCCGCATATTGTAGGTTTTAATAAGCTGATCTTATAAAAGGGAAGGTTCTCTACAGTTCCAAGGAGACATTTGCCAGGGCCAAGTACGCCAACCTCGCCGCAGTCGGTTCGTTGTTTGAAGAGCCCTTTGATTCAAAATTCAAACCTCACAACTCTCCCAGTCAAATAAAGTGGCGTAAAATATCGGAAAGAAGGAGACAGAATCACTGAAGGTCCTCAATTTCGTTTAGGTGAAGTGATTGTCATCAAGAT
This sequence comes from Tupiocoris notatus, assembly GCA_037159825.1. Taxonomy (NCBI): domain Eukaryota; kingdom Metazoa; phylum Arthropoda; class Insecta; order Hemiptera; family Miridae; genus Tupiocoris; species Tupiocoris notatus. Next base: position 153,079 of record JASJUZ010000474.1, read on the forward strand.
TTCGATGTTTCTGACGACAGTTCATTCCCGAAATTAACGTACTTTGGATGGACCGCTTGCATTTTCGTGCCTGAACGCATTTTTTTCTATAATCTCTTTTTCTTTAATTATTGTCCCTTCACAATTACCCCAAGAACAAAAATTTAATTTGGGGGGCTGTGGACCTCATGGTTCCACGTCGCCCTGAAGATGCCCGAATGGGCGAAAGTGCTCGGCCAGCCATTAAAAATCTGGAGAATAAGTCGCCTGGTTTTTCTCCCCCTCACAACTCCTCTGCTACAAAAATTTAAGGTTTTCTTTTCGATTATAATCAACAAATTCTCACGTGGGTACTTATAAATTCAGAACAACGACTCGAATTGAGTTTAACGTTTAGGCCCCCATCTCTAATAAAAATTTAAGGATAATTGATGTCTTACTACGTTTATAGAAGTTGGGTATCAATTATAGGATAGAATACGAATTAGGAAAGTCTGGCCCTACTGTTTGAGAACCATGTAACTACCTTCAAAACTACATTTCCATACCATTGCACCTACAAACTGATTTCTGTGGCTCTCCATATGGGCACTCAATGGAATCATCAAGATGAGCTAATGTATTTACTCAAGACCTGTTGTTATTACATAATGAAGTCAACTGTCTACCAGCCCTAACATAAATGTTTTGTTTCTCTTCCATCGTCATCCGCGGGTTCTAATAACATTTCCCTTCGTCATTGATACAACAAAACACTCACAGATCCTTTGAAATGGTCATATTAAAATATTCGCGTTGACAATCGGTTGGTCTGACCTTTGTTCAGCATGAACAGCACGGCCTTTTTGCAGTGACATTTTACAAAATTATACCATTTGGTTTGAGACGCCTTGTAATGCTGACATTTCAATGCTATTAAATACTTGAAGGCTCGGAGTAGTGCTTTTACTAAATACTTCGCATATTAACTTTGTGGAGTCAAATGAATTGTGAGTTGACAACGAGACGAAAAAAGTTATTTTCTCACTTATTATTTTTTATGTTTACACCCATCTATTCTACTAACTTGGTACGTAAGAGTTTGAGAAAAATTTACCAGATTGAAACTTGTTTGACAACGTTACTGACACATATTTTTCAAAATGAAAGCCCAATTACTACCACGAAAAGTGAAATAGCCGGAATAGAATTGAAAATGAGTAACTCCCTGTGACTATTGATAGATGACCATTGATGATAACTCCCTGTGACATGTCAAAAATATTTCTTAATTAGATCATTTCCACCGAATATATTTAAGAAAAAAAAAATCAAATCCGTCATTTGGTGTTTGTTTCAATTTCACTATATCATTGAAAATATGGTTTCAACTCATTTTTGTAGACCATAGAATGAAAATAATACTGCATTCATATCATGATCGAATATCTGACACCGAAAACTAAGGTAGATGAACGACAATGTTGTGAATGGGGCGGCGTGGCGAGTTGCTGTCTCGAATGACGAGGCTGGACATTATGTAGATTAACGCTGATGCCAGTCAGACAATTTGTGAGCCGGGCTCTATGACCCTGGAATGGGATGATCGCCCTCGCTCTCTTGAGGCAACAATGCGTGCACGATCGCAGTATCCGAAGCCAATTAACTCAGTACCACCCAACGGCAAATTTGCTGGCAAAATCTGGACAAGGAATCTCTCAATAAGCCCTGGAGGCCGACGGTCGCTTAAACTTCCATCACATCAAAGACTAGTTGGCAATCTTTCTCATAGTCACATGGCATGAACGTAGTTTTACATGTTTAAAATCATACGGTGGAAAGTGAAACCCGCCAATTTTGATTTTGGTTGAATTTGAAAAATTATGAAAAAAAACGAAAAAATAAGAAAAACGAAAAAATGAAAAATTACGAAAAACGATTTTTACGATTATTACGAAAAAATAAGGGAAGTCTCGTGTTCAGCATAGACAAACAAACAAATTAAATTTATCGTTGGGATGGTCCCTCCCTTCGCGCTCGTAACTAAGCTTACATAATTGATCCCTTATTTCGATTATCGAACTTTCGATGAGTTATTGGACAGTATAAGGATTAGGAAAGTTCCCTTCACTGTTTGGTAACCATATTTAACGTTTAGATCCGCAACCCCAAACCTTCTTCCTTGAAAATTGATTGTTCTCATAGGTCCCACCATGAGGGGCGTTCAGCACAATGAATGGACAAATCTTAGTAGCCATTTAAAGTATACACACAAGACCAGTGTTATTAAAAGGTTATCCGTCTGTCAACCCAACGTGGGAGCATTGTGATATCTATAAACTGCTTTTTTTGCAGTTGCTTCTATCCCCCACCGCATATTCAGTCTGCCTAACGCCCTCGTTCTCTATCCTTGAGTTAGGACTGGTTAGGACTGGTATGGATAAGTGTAATTTATAGTTTTTACAGTAGTTACTATAATTTGGTACGTAGGTGGTAGTATTTTCATGTACTTTGAATCATAAAGTAGTGGGGTTTTCAACTTGTGCAAAATTGTAGCAGAATTAGACGTAACAACTTCAAGTTTTCCAAGATTTGTAACTTGCAGAGTAGATAACTCAAACAAAAAGTCGTCAATTCAGATGTTTGAATATATCAAAAGATAGGTAATTTAATTGTCCACATTTTCCCAATGTAATGTACCTATACATTTTTCAACCGTTTTTGCGTTATTCAACAATATTAGTAGACTATACACGAAAACATGACATTTTTCAACTTTAAACGTTCTTTTCATCTATATAGTGCGAAAGAAACAAAGAATGATCCATATATTATTGATATACACATCATCAACTATCATTATGCTGAATTTGAGCGAAATCTATTTCAAAAAAGTTTTCGCGAAAAATCCAAGGGGTACCCCTGCGATTTTTTTCAACCGATCAGTTAACGATTTTTTACTCGTCTCTCAATACAGATAAAAATCTGAAATTTTCAGGAAAGTTGTGTCTTACCAAGATGTATTTTTGTGATTTTTTTTATTTCTCGGAAAAATCTGCAAGTGGTCCAAAAAAATCAGTTTTTGAAAGCTCTAAAATTGACCTTTAACCGTGCTTTTCGGGGTCAAAATAAATGCGAATCAATTGTTTTATTATGCAGGAGTCTTCATTTGAACGCCTTACACACGTACATAGCAAAAAATTTGGTGAAAAAAATTTAAACAGAGCCAGAGAAATTATTTTCCGTAAATCGACTTTTTCACCGGCTGAAATCTCGAGCTCCGCTGGCAGTGAAACATTAAATTTTCGTTTTCAAGCGATTTTGAAACCTATTCTTATAGGAAATTTAACGCTGAATCCGAATTTGACGTCAAAACGGCGGAAATTTGACGACAACGATTTGTTTTCACCATTTTTTGTACTAGACCGTTTTCACGTTTTTCAATTTGGACAATTCGTAGCAAATACTAACAGTAACAATTAATTCGGTATTAGTCACACGAAGTGCGAAGCATTAAGTATATTATGTTCACATCAAGTTTGAAGCACTGAGGCTGATGAATTTAATTAATAACTACAGTCATCGCAAGTTGTGTAACGGATGTGAAAAAATCGTTAAAATTGATTTTCGATATTTTCGGGCAAATTGGAGCTATCGATCGACCATCACAAATTGCAACAAGGCACACCAATTACAGAACTGGCAAACAACTCCAAATAATCAACAGGTATTTGAGTTGAGTACTTACCAAGCTCGAATCCGGGAATGGTAACTTGTACTTGTTCATGGAGGCCATGCGTTGATTGGTGGTTGCGTATGGACTGTAAGGATGGTTAGCCGAAGGAGAGGCTTCGTCTAGGTAGCGAGCGGCCATCATGTGCTCAGGGTAACTGGAGGCTGTTCGACGGCTACCATAGCCGACAGGTGGAGGCCTGTTTCTTATTATTACATCGTCTACGGCCAGCGGGGGACTTTCGTTGAGTCGTCCGTACGGATATTTAACGTTGCTTCCGCTTCTCCCGACACCCATCATGTAAGAATCTTTAGAGCCGGCGCTGAGTCGCTCGGCTTCTTCCGTCAGCCGTTGTTCCTGAAGTTCACGAGCCCGCTCATTGCGTATCAGCTCTTTAAGGTGTTGAAAGCTACCCTGCGAGTGCGGGATAGGTCGGACACCTACGCCACCTACGTGACGATGGAAGCTATTTTTGCGCCGGTAGCCTGAGGAACCGAGGAGTACCAAATCTGGGTTGGTGAACACTTCTTGGAACGCCTTGATCCTCTCGGGGCTGTGATCTGATACCTGATATGAAAACAAAACAAAAAACCGACGAAAATGTACGTTTAAAGTTGATTTCAATAGTTTCATCGGCAAACGTGCTAACTTGACGCACAGATTCGGTTTTAAAACCTATCCGGTAATTCTGAAAGCAATCACAATTATTATATTTATCTGATGTTGAAGATTATCTTCCAAGGTTGAAAATTCCTATACAAATTAGTCAACTACATGTTCATATCCTACAGAGTTATCTTCCCTAGGTATTTCTTACAGCCTGACGTCCTATTCGCTAAATATAATACAACAAGCCACAGAAAAACATTATTAAACTGAAAGCATTAATGATACTGGTCATAAAAATTGAACAACTCACTAATTATTTCTTTATTAATTTTGATTTTTATGATTAATTATTCTATTTGATTCGAAAACGATGATTATTTTTGTATTCCAACTGAGAAAGCTCTTGATTTCCATTAACATTCTAAGCCTCCTTAACATTCTAAATGGTTGCACTCGTAAGCCACTTAAGTAGTGCTTCGAAGCATTTGTATTAAGATTCAACGCTGAGACAGGCTGAGCATAATGGTGTCCAAGAACATCCGAGTCCAGAATTTGAAAAAAAAATTATTATTTTTTTAGGCATGATGAAATTTTGTGATTGATTTGAACACATCGAATATTAATTTGACGCTGAATTAAGTCAATTAGAAGAAATAAGTATAATGAAAATATAGAGGTTTCCTGAGAAGTTAGCCATTTTAGTAACCAATATGTAGTTTGGTGAAAAAATTCACAACTGTTCAGCAGATCATTAACCACTACCTGGTAAATGATCTTCTTTCATCGTAATTTAATGGAGCAAAGGCGGCTAGCAACGGTTGTAATTAAGGACGGACAACAACTTATTGAGTGGAACGGAAGAGCTGAGAGAAAGCAAACAATTTTGAAGTTTTATGCGTTTCACCATCGCAATCCGACCCCTCATCTGCCAGGTTTCTAACTTGAAGTTCAGATTCATCCTCTGTTAAGAAACTTCCCGATTTTTGTTTCGGTAAGACCGCCATTCATCTTATCGCTAAATGGAAAAAGTTCATTCATTTTTCAACAACCGGAGTGAACAAGATCCACGTTTTTAAATACCCTTTGGCAAGAAAAACAACATAAAATAAGGAGGTATTAATAAAAATCGTTGGATTCTCAACTCATGCCATACACAGGTCCAAATTCCAGAAAGAAAAAAAAAATACTCCCGTGATTCGTAGGCAGTAGCCAATCAACCAAATTTTCTTCTAGCTGGCAGGGTGAAGGAAAAAATTGTACCAGGAATCCAATTCTCCTAAATTCGCGTTAAAAATATCGTTAAGCTTGATTCAAAGTGGAACAAGTTCTTTGTTTATAGCTCGAACAAGTGTTACTGAGTACCTATATTTAAAACCATTCATCGTAAAATAATTGCAAATATATAATGATGAATAATACTGATCAGAAGTTCACATACCTACCAGGTTTACACTTTTTTTCAAAGTTATTCTAATTACTCGTTCCGCTTCTTTCCGTTTGATGCGTTTCACTAAACAACATTGAAAGGCTCTCCAGTTTTTGAAAAATACGCATTTTGAATTCAAATAGCAACCTGAAATATTTGGACGTTTGGCTGACGATATTCTGCAGATTTAGTTTATAGCAATAATACATTCAAATCGAAAATTTCTTGTGAAAAAATTAATTGGCAAAATTTGAAGAATTTTAATTTTTTTTCCAGAGCTCTTTCGTAGGAGAACGGAATGAGAGGACTGGAAATCCCTCTAAGAAAGGCGTATAATATATGCCCTTCTTGATCCTACCGTATCTATTTTTCAAGAACTACCAGTAAAAATAGGTACATTGTAGAATAGGATGACTTACCTTGGGTAATGTGTGGATTACTTTGCCGAAGACTAGTGGCCTAGGTACGCCAATACGACCGGCACTCCTAGGTTGCGCATAGTCGTCCCACACGTTGACAGCGAAGGGATCACGATATGTTGGGATCTCGTTGGTGATCTCAGGAGTACGTGATTGCCGCTTTGAAAAGCGCCACATATCACGAAGTTCATCGCATGTCGGCTCGTTCGGATCTCCGTCGACGGCTACGGCCTTCTCTTCTTTGGATCTTTCGTCTGGGCCGCTAACAGTGCCACGGTAGTCTCTTGGCAATGCATCCGCCCTCCACACTGAGGCCAGGATCACCAGCCACAAGTGTAGCCCCAACCACATATCCTCCGTCTGCGATAATAAACAGAACAGAACATTGCCCTGAGTTCATTTCTTGTCAAACGTCAGCTGAACAAAAAATTAACCGAGCGTACCGAACAGATACTTTGTTTCACGGTACATTTATTAGGTGTGGTATGTATCTCGAAACTTGGTATTTCATATGACAGCTCGAGTCTTATAGGGTTTTTTTTTAAATGTATGTTTTCGTCAGCCGTTGAATAACATTTTAAAATTTGCTGCGAGAATCCGACTCGATGCTCGTTTTTTTCGCTCATTAATTTTTCATTTTTATTTTAAATTTTTGTAGGGTCATTTTATTTATTTATTTTATTTTTGGAAGTGTAGCGCACGAATAGTGAAAGGTGTAATGGCCCAAAATTGCCGAAACTGGGAAACATTTTAAGTATTCTACGACCGTGACATGCATAATTACTAGCTTCCCCAGCAAACGAACAGCAGCAATAGAAGGAGCAACAGATGATGTAGCAGAACAACTGATACTTTTATGTACCTAAAGAAATACCTGTTACTCTGCGAATGGTAATGTATCTTATTAAATAACTGCGTTTTAATTGGTCGAGTAAATTAGTTAAAATAGTATTTGTAGTTGTAGTATGGTAAGTAAGTAGTGAAATTGAGTAAATTTTTTGTTGCCCTGTAGTCTACTTGAGTGGCATGTATAAATAAAAGATATGACAATCGCTCTTCGGAGAGCCTATAAACAAATTTTTGATCCGGACAGGTAGTTTTCGCCAGTTTTGTGAATATTTTACTTGACAAACCATATCTAAGCTATGATTACCTTCAAGTATCGAATATTTGAACTCTTCATGCTTTCTGGATATATCCTGGGATGAGTTAGAAGAGTATTATAGCCAGGGAAAATTTCAGTCAGAGAGCATACTTGCCTGTGTATGAATTTTTCCTCAGAATACCGCGTTCTTCGATGTAATTTTTGGCCGTGCCAAAAATACTAAGGTCTATCAATTGTCAGGTGACAATAAGATTATCCGGTATTCTTCAAATAATCGCTTCCCGCAACCGAAATGATAATTTTGTACCGTAGCTGAACCCTATTTTTTAACAGACTTCTAGTAAAAACTCATTCATGTTCTCTAAACATGTCTAAGATGGCACTGGGATATATTCGTTTTTTATAATCGACAAATACCTATATTTTTTTCTTTAAGAAACTTCATTAATTATTACTAATTAGGAAATCATAAAATAAATGGAAATTATACATAATAGGAACAAAGTGATCTGAGCAATCGTAATCGCCCTTCATCCCCGGTCGTAGAGGAAGTTTGAAGGGTTATATGTTTTTATTTTGTAAAAAAAGTTATATTATTCCCGACCAGCATGATAACTTATCGCGTGATTTGATCGGAAGTATTTTTTATACTTCTAGGCTCCGGTACAAATGATGGCGTGATAGTAAGCACAGTAATACGAACATCACGGCTCAAATTTGCAAACACTAAGATATGAATCGTAGCCGTGTTGGGAGAAAATAATTTTAAATCATACTTGGTGAAATTTGTAGGACTGCCTAGAAGTTTGAAGTTACACTTCGAATATTCTCCGAGTTCGTGCTAATTCGGAATATTTCGATCACGCTGAAATTGATAGAAGGACATCCTCGGTATTACCCGCAAATCTCTGAAACTATGCCACTTGCATTTTGAGTTTCTAAACTGATTCCCTTCCCGTCGGTCTGTCGGGTTTGTTTGTCCGCAACAAACAAACTGGCTCTATTTTGATCCACCGACTGAGCGACGGGACGGAACCAGTTCTGAAATGAAAGTTTAAATTCGGAGGATAAACTCTTCGGTTCGCGAGGACAACCAGGCAATCTAGTTCCGCAAATTTCAGAGGCAAAGGAAGGGAAACGTTTTTATCTATTTGAGCGAATTCATACGTACTTGGGTACATAGGTTTGAATAGTTACATACATACACAGGTAAATGCGATGCTTTAAAAAAAAAAAAAAAAAAAAACACATGCATCCCAAAATTATTGAAAACACACACATTTTGGCGGGAAGTTGAGGTCGCTATAAAAACGAACAAAAATTGGAAGTTACTTTGAAGAACTACCAACTTGACTAACAAGTATACCGCAAGATTTGTGAAGCATCGCTAAAACATGGTACTCGCTTTTTGCAACAATTTAGCGGATTTCGGGGAACAAAAACAAAATAAAAACGGAAACGCCAGTCGGAAAGCGACACAACCCGGCGGACGAGAACGAAAACGGTTTCTTTTCGCGAAACGGAGCGCTTTTTATCGATTTCTCGATTCAAACGCGAGATCTGTTGGGTATAGCGTTCGACTTCCCAGATCGAAAAAGTATAACGAGTGCGCTTCCCATTCGCAACAATTTATGCGTTCCCATACAACAATCTTATCACCACTATTGCGGTTATCTAATTTAACCACTAATCATCGAAGAACGGAAGCATTTCGTCATTCGTTTACTCTCAACTTCTCGATTTCAATTTACGTGAAAATTCGCCACATTTCCTTTAGCTCCGAAATTGTCTTTTTCATAATATTTTTTCCAGAAGTTTCTCATTAGAATTCTTTCTCGTTCGCGCAGTAAATCAGAGTAGCAAAGTTTTCGACTTTTGCCTTGATTGACAAAATATGAACGTATTCTAGAGCCCCAAACACAGTTTCAACTTGTCTTGAAAGCGACGAATTTTCAGTGTGTCGGTGTTTCATTTGGATTCCTCTAATTTAAAAGTGCTCTACTTTCGGCAATCATTTCCAACCCCTATTTTTCCTTCGTAGTTGATCCGTCTGTCGTCCTTTTTACTCGTTATACTTGAGTTTCGAAACAAACAGTGTTCATAACTGCAGATTCGCAAAATGACAGCATTAAGGCACTCACGGGAGCAATATCGCGAAGCAGTTATTCCTTCCGCGCCTCGAGCAAAACAGAGTTATTACTGTTGAGAGAAAATTGAAAACCCTTTTTGCTAGTTTCCTCAAACATCTCGAAATCAGTCAAAGGAAGAATCCCAGGAGTAGTTGGGTAGTTGAATTTCCAGATTCGTAGACTTCGTATATTTTCACTTCAAATTTTAGCTCTGCGTTGAATTATTTATTCTTTCTAAGAATAAGAATTGAACGGTTTAATTTTTTTCACAGTCTCTCAATAAGGGGACAATTCTTACATTCAATCGTTTTTTTTCGGTATTTTTTCTGTATCATATTGCATAAAAATTTATCTGGAACTTCCGAAATCCTTTAGCATATAATAAAAGATTATCTTACAGATACAGCAGTAGACAAATCGAGAAAACCACGGTATTCGGTATCTACACCAGGATTAAAAATATCAACATTTTAATTAGAAATAAAGTTACGACTTATGTCCATGTTAACGTAATGAACGGAGGTGAATTCGGAAAAAGTTTCATGTTGTACGGGAAACAGATGTGCCACCGGCAGATATGGATTTGACAGCAAATTTCTGACCAAATTTGTCCTGTAAGATATTTTTAACCCACTCTTTTCTCTACTTTTCCCATTTCCCAGACTTTTTCGTGTTTTTGACTTGAACTCAACCCCGTAACTCTTTTGATTGCGGAAGTAAATTAAAATTATGTTATCATATCGTTAAAAGAGCGTCAAATTTCCTAGCAGCAGATGCGATGGAAAAAATCATTAAGATTAGCAAAGTTTTTCAAAGCTCGAAAATTTCATGTTTTTTCAATCAACAGTTGGTTAAAAACCTCAGATTTCCAAAGATCTACTCGAAAACAAATTTGAAATCGACTTTAGGGGCAAAAATAACACTTAGGTCCAAAAATGCGGGGTTTCATTGAAAAATCGAGCTTCTTGGGTGACAAATTTCTGGCATCGAGTTAGGGATCAATGTTTACGTAGTTATTGACGCTAAATCGTATGTTGATACTCCAAAGACCTTCTCAAGCTCTCCGTCGAGTTTATTTTTCTATGTGAGGAAATATTTGCTCTTCGCCCTCAAGCAGAGGCACAATTCAGCTTACTTGCTTCACTTTTATAGAGACGTTTAGCCAAATTCGATTCATTCCCTATCCAATTCCCCAACGGTTTCGTTTTCGTTTTTCTCAGCAAGAACTAATGTACATTAGTAAGGAGATCTAATAATTGCGGCGAATTTTCAGCTACTCAATTATGGATGTATTTTGTGACGTATGTACACCTATTTTTGGTAACTGAAACGATTAACCTGTGAAGGCCCCAGATTTCGAGAAGTCCTGTAATACGTCGTGGGTAGGAAAAATGAGCTTTTGACTTAACGAGCTTTCTTCTTCTTTCTCAATTTAATTTTTTTTCTTTTTTTTTTTTTTTTTTTGGTGCCATTTGCTCACAACATTTAAGCTATATAAACCTAACTAGCTATTAGAGCAAAGCTATTAGAGGAGAAAAAGCACATTTGCAACTTTTTTTCTTGAAACCTTTTTAAACGAACAAAAATAAATACTTTTAATTGCTTAAGCTAAAAGATCCGTTCTGTTGACGCTAGTAAAAATTAATTTTCGGTTATACATTTTCGAATGGTAGATTAATAAATTCATTTTGTAGAGATTTACTTGAGACGCCGTAATGAGCCTTCACCTGCGTATACCTATATCTCTATCCCATTTTTATCGTTGCGGCCTTTCAACTGCGCCAACTTTGAGTTTTGTTTGCTCACTCAATAGAGAGTTTTGCCTTTTACCGGTATTTTTTGCCGGTAGCCGTGAAGAGTATTGGTTGCTTTGTAAAATCATACGCATCTAATGGCTACCGGCATATGGACCGTGGATTGTGGTCTTTATTAGAGACGTATAATTTTAAAAAGGAACCAATACTCCCTATTGTTAGGTATCTATCGAACAAAAACGTGGTGCAATTGTTAGACTGTATTAAAGAACAGCTTAAGAAAATACTTTGGAATTCATCTATTATGTAACATTTGCGGCAGCGGGGGAAAAATATTTATGTTACAGTCCACTTGTTTAAAAATGGAATACAGCATTTCATTGTACATTAAATAGCAAAATGTTTAATGAAATAGATACTCGATCGTGCAACGATTATGGGTAAAACAAAAGACGAATCGGGATCCTTAGAAGGAATATTCGTACAAGGACCTCTCAACGCACGAAGGGAAGAATGCCCTCGGAGTAAGAAAGATTAATGAAAAACAATTGGATTTCTAAAAACATTTTTTTTAAACGTATTTCCAACTCAACAATTGATTCGGATACACGTGGCCATTTGACTAAAGTGAATACTCCATAATATCAGTCGCCTTTCGAATGGTCAGGCGTTGGATCCAATTATTGAATGACTCAAGTTATCGAACACAAATTACTTCCATGTATTGATCGGCAGCTAACAAATCATGAAACCTGGAAATTTTCATTAAAAGCACATGCAAGTTGGAAAATAGTTGTCTGCTGAATTTTCTTCAGAAAGGAGGAAGAAGAAAAGTTATGTAGTACAATTATATAAGCATATTAAAATTGTTCTGAAGCAGGGGGATTGAGTACTAGGCGACTGTTTTGTCGCCCTTTCATCAATCCAAGTCCTTTCGCCCATACGGGCCTCTTCTGGGCAGTATTAGTGCATGAGTACGTACTTAAGTACTAAATGCCGCATGGATATACTACTCTGAAGATACTTTACCCTGGGCGAAAGCGATATGAGTAATAAAATGGACGTAAAAACTGGCAGTCGTGATTCGAAAGCGTTTTTTTCTCTCGATTTTTGGAATCTGGATCATTCGTTTTAAATGCTCCTTAAGTTTCCCCCGGATTAAATTATTGATGTGAGAGTCCTTTTGACATCGCCTGGCTAGGAACCCTTGTCTAATAAAAAATAACGATTATATTTGCTGGCTGTTCTATTGTCCAATTGGGGTCTCCGGTGACCGCTTAGGCGCCCGAACTATTCCAGCGCGTGTGGCCTTGGTATTCTCTGCAAGGCGCAACAACAATGCAAAAAACACAAGCAGAATTGAATGGTTTCCAGTTTTGCAATACTGAGCGTCAGCAGTAAACGGCTAGCAACAGGCAACACCTGAAAGAACTTATTTTTTTATTCAAAGCATTAAATTATTACTTACCCGCGTAATTTAACTATCTGAAATTTTAGTCTACTTTACTTCAGGATATACAGTAAGAGATATATGCTCAGTTCACGTATTTTCAAGGTTCGAGGGCATATCAAGTGAAAATAATGATCAATTTTGCCGGGGATAAAAGTTGGTAGGTTTGTTCATTTTCCAACTACAATCCGCATATTTAAACACCTAAAAGAGTTGTGTAATACGTAATTTCAGTACATGTTTATTTACGTATAACTATTCATTACTCCCCGACAACGTATACTCTGATTATTTCTCGTTGATCGGTGCGTTCGACTCAGGAGCGATAAGTATTTTTAAAAGTAGTTAGTTTTGGTTATGAAACGAGACGAACTTTTCACATTTTTTCCAACTCAAGTAGGTATCTACCATTTTTTGCCTCTTTAATAGTACCTGAGCTAATTTTTAATTTCTTTCGGTCAAAACAAGCCAGTTGCAACAAGCCTAGTTAATGATATTATTAAGTTGTCGTAGGCTTAAAAAAATAAGAAGTAAACTTATACGAATACGAAAATTTCGGTAGTAGGACCGTTCCCTTTTACCTACCGTCATATCAACGTTCTTCTTTTTTAAATACTCGGGTGTCTAAATTCACCTCAATCGAGAGAAATCTTACGATTATCAAAAAATGTATCAAGGTTGCCGATTACGGCGTTTTACGATATTTCTGCATTCAAGAACAAAACGAAATTTCGCTAGCTGTTCACCTGGCTCGGAAGACGGCTCAGTCAGTGGCGGTGCGTGTGCGGCGGTGAAGGAGCTGTACCGTGAATGAGAAAGAGAAAGGCGAATGAATGGAAGAGAGCTACTAGGAACCGGGTGGATATGGAAGAGAAGAAACGACGTGAATCGTGGGTGAATGAGAGACTGAGGAAGTTAGAGCGGCTACGTCTTCGTGTCTCTGTGTGCGAGCCTGGGAGGAGGATAGAGCGAGAGTGAGAGAGAGCGCCAAGCTGAAGAGAGCAGATGTGTGCACGCGATGCGATAAGCAGTCGAGTCAAGCGGGCGTTAGCGCGGGCGCTCGCTCACTGCCGCTCGGGTCTGCCGAACAAGTGGGCACCTCGATACTCGGCAGGCTGAAAGTTTGGGAGGCAGCAAAGTGGGGGCAGCTGGTACAGGGAAGGCAGGCTCCTCCTCCAGGACTGCGCCAGAGATCCCCGAATAAATAGGAAAGAGGAAGAGACGATACATCGGGATGAGAGCTAGACGAGGATAGAAATAGAAAGGAATTGAGGTCCCCGGGGGACGAGGGGCGCACATTGATTCTACGGCCGCGCCTGCGCCCCTCGTCCACCCTCCAAAATATTGATGAAGTATTTAATGGTCCAATTCATCGGCTGCAGAAAAACTCTGCCAGATTCTAATGCATTTAAATCCGTAGGAAACCCAGCGGGATGGAAGTATCCAGACCCAGCCCAGCCGCCCCCTCTCTACTCTACATCTCTTAACCGGTCGGGTTTTACCGAATATGTTTGGCAAAGCAAGCAGAGCTTAAACATTTTTTTACGTTAGGAAAAATAAAAATCCTCTCCGAGAAAAAAGCAGTTGATTTATTATTCCTAAAGCTATTAGGCTGCTATTAACTTGCCGTTCAAATATTATCATTCATCCAGCAGTTAATAGTTCTGTACTCATCATAACGGCGATAAGAACCAAAATTCAAAATTCAGTTACTGGGAAAACAACGGAATAGCGGTCTGAACCTCTCATATTCAAATCTTCATGCATTCCCGAGAAAAGTGATGACGGCTTGCGGCGTGCGCAACGACAGACACAATATCGGTTTATTATTTTTATCGCTGAAAGAAACATCGGTTTAAAAATACCGGATTATTATTTTTATCATCGCTGCAATAAATGTCGAGCCCTCTTCAACCCGATTGCGTGTTTTTAAACTTCGAATAAAAAACTTCGCTGAAAATAATTGTTGCACTCAATGGCCCAATTCTTTTCGTGGCGCATTCGCGCGCAGTCTACTCTGACTTGAGTTTCTTTATTCAAACGAAAAACCTTGATTTTTTTCGAAATTTGACCCTGAAGGAAAATATAATGAAAATTTGACCTCTTGCTCGATTTTTCGTCCTTTTTCTCATCCTCGCATTCCACGATGTTCTGAAATGGCGAGGGGAAGAAGAACCAGGTGACTCTTTTTCTGAAGTTTTTCGTTAGCGAAGCACTTTCACCCATTAGGACATCCTCAGAGCGATGTGGATCCCCCACACGTCCTAAATTTATACCATGATACTCTTGAGTTATACCATCATGATAAAACTCTCAAAATCTCTGAAATTCCACTCAAAAGCTGCGATAGCTCGAGAATCAGTAATGGTATCGATTCTGCATTCATTCAGCGTCCAAAAAAACGATAAAAATTGATATCATACACAACAATGTTTCAAAAACTTCGGAAATTACGAATTTTCCCTCATTGAAACCCCCAAAAAATACCCTAAAATTGAAGAATCAGTTCGGCGTAAGAATTGAGCCATTCTATTCCTATTTATATTTTCAAATTGTCTGGCGCAATAATCCTATAGAGCCAGCGTAATTCCTTTCTTTTCTCCGTAGCAGCAAATCGTTTGCATATAAATCTTGGCATCGAGGTACAAAGGAAACGGACCCCCGCGGGAGCGGAAGGTGATTGGTTCTGCGAACTGAGCTGAGCGAGTGCGCCACGCTCAAGTTTCCTTTGAGCTAGACGGCAGAGAGACTTCGATAGTGTTCAGCAATTGAATAATGCTGGAGTAGACGAGGTAATTCGTTTATAAGGTACTAACTCCGCAACTAATACTGCACAAGTGCTCCGACTTATTCCATCTCAGATTTTCCAAGAGCATTCAAAGACCCAGACACTTTCAAAAGCACCATCCAGTTTATTATAAGTTGAATTGGAACCGAGCGAGAGAAAAAAAGTCCCACTGTCGGATTATAATCAACTAACTCCCATGCGGGTATTGTATTTGAGATCAGCACAAAGGCTGAAAGTTATTTCAATCTGATTACGATTATTGAACAAAAGCGAAAAAAATTCCATACATTGTCGGTTATGTTTGGCTAAAAATATTGCACGAGGTAATTCATTTTCAACAACTGTAGGAGTGTTCTAACTTTGATGTGACCTTCATAAAAAATTTCTTACTTTCATAATGATCTATATACATAAGTTTCGTTTTGTTTTTACTTCCATTTTTACGTGGTAAATGGAAGTATTATGATCGTCCGAAAAGTGGAATTCGGAATGCACGTGAATTTGGAAGAAATTTTTACAGCAGTATAACTCAGATAAACTTTCCGAACTAGTGTAAGCGCTGTGTGTGTTATGAGCTTTTTCACTGTCTCACTAGTGTGTATTTAGTATTTTGATTTTTACTTCCTTGTAATTCGCATTTTCAGTTATTTTATTTGAGCGCTATTGTTTTTTTTTAGGGCTATTTCCCATGAATTGACCTTGTTTACATACAGTACATCCGCTTAGTTTTTGTATTTGGAAATCTTCACAAAGTCAATATATTTGAACGATTAAGGTCGTGAAATGTTTCTAGGCGGGTGAATGATTGATTTTTACCAATAGGGTCTCATACTGTACTTCCACATTATCGAAATATCGTTTGTATTTAGAATGGTTACGGGTTGATTCATGCGTTGCTTAGTTTTTTTATTTTGGGCCCCTGGCTAGTTTTTAAATAACAGTTGTTGTTTACTACAACTTTACTTAACAAGTTGATAAAATTTGGGCCACCTAGTGTTTACTAAAAGATGTGCTAGATGGGTCCTTCCAGAATATTTTCCAAGGACGTCGCGATATCGCCGATCGTCCGCAGATAAACCCCTCGAATTTTATTGTTCGTTCTGAGGCACCTAGTATAAATCTCATAAAGAACTTGCTTGTAGGACTAACTATATTTCTCCAGGGATGTAGGCAAACTGACGACTGTGGGTCGTTTCCGTAGCTCGCCGAACTTCGGGTAAGGTTTTCTCGACCCTTGAACACCAAGTTCTGTAGGTTAGCCCTTTGCAATGGACGGAACACTCGTTTCTTCTGAGTCGCAACAGCTGGCTCAGCTATATGGCCGTTTCGCCATGCTTTTCTTTCGAGGAGCCCTGACGATTTGATTTAACTTCAGCGGGCATTGAACCAACCGGAACGTGAACTAAACCTAGGAATAAGAAAAACGTGATTTTTTTTCCTAAATCACTCGCGCTGAGATTGTGGAATCCCATTTCACTAGGATAGAAGACAAAGAGATTGTGGCGAATTCCACTGATTTTTAATTAGTTATATTGTTACATCGATTTCGACGTTTAGGCCATCATCAATAATGTAAGTTGTAAGATTGTTATGATGATGGGCTAAACCTAAGTCGATATAACTTATTTAAAATCAGTTGAGCTCACGATAATCTCTTTCTCTTCTATCCTTGTAAATAGCTAACAGTTTCAAAAATGTATCTTCTTTCGAAAACACGCCTCTGACAAATACGTTTGCCTGCTCTATGGTAGAAATAAAATATCAATAAAAATGTAAAAGTAAAACTGGTTCAATAGTCTATGTTCCGGTTCAACGATTGAATACAGGAAGTATAAACGAATAGATTCCGGTAACAGACTGTTACTTCTGACACGGCTGGTGGTGACGGGGTAGTGACGATGACGACAATCGTCTAGCCTGCACCGTAAGCTGTCTCGATCAGAGCTCAGTATTTTCGAAGAAACATCTAAATATCCGAGTCCTCAGTTTCGTAACAAGCTGGAATAGTCATAGGGCAGCAGGAGACAAATAAAAGTTATTCACGACCATGAAACTGAGTTAACGAATTGTGCGTCTTAGCGTGACCCTTTCTTTACTTCGGCTGTCGATAATGTGTACGCTATTTATGTCATGCTGTTCAATTGTTGCCTTCCGGATTATAATCCGAAGATAATTGTAACCTTCCGAGATCATAACTATCCGAAAGGTCGAATACGGAACGAAGGTGAGTTTGGAAAAAGAACTCAGAAAGAGCCTGAAAAATGTTTGTGGTTTAATCATCTTATTTCGTGAAAGCGTATCAAATTCCAGAAGATTATTATTTCCAGAATTATTATTATTCCAGAAGATTATTAGGCGGTAATTTTTGCTGTTATGGTGCGTTAATCGTCGATTGAAAACGAGTGCAACAGTCCAATTATTATCCAATTATTATCCAATTTATCTTCCACTTCGCATTAACAGCTGTTTAACAGATAAATCTCGTCGAAACGGGTAGTGTACATTTCGCGCTTTTTCTTCTGTATCTGAGAATATTTTTGAGCTTCGTAGCTTTCTGAGGTGCTTCCACTCAGTTAAATTGTGATAGCGTCGAGCAATGATGAATTTTGCTGAAGCTTCCACAAGGCTTACATTTTTATTTGTAGGTCAGTTACATTTTTGTGAAATACTCTTATTTACCATTGTCTCGTAGAAGTTTATGCTCAGTTTTAAAATTCCACGTTAACTCGAAGAGATGTGTAGAATACTTAGCTTGACTATGACTACGAGAACGTATAGTTAGCTCCTTTGGTGCAAAGATACCTCAGTTCTAAATTTCCCTCAAAAGAAAACCAAAATTTGAATATTCGAAGAGAAGCAGGAAAAATTATTGGCAACCACGTCAACAAACGCCAATTCGGATAATCGTTCGACGTTCAAACATGCATTGCAACTCATTATCTAATATCTCAAGTTTAGAAATTATGAAATTATTCTACCTTTTTTAAGCTTACGTAAAAGGCAAATTAGCTGAGATGATTGACTCAGAAAGTTACCTATAGGTCAGGGGTCGGCATCGTTTTTTTGTTTATAATTTTCGGGCATCAGACCCAGCCCCCTCTCATAAATTTTCGTACTCCCGACATTCTTATCTGGAAAATGATAAAATGAAAGAAAAAAATAATAACCTAGAGTTTTTTCTTGAATGCTGGCAGTTTTATTAAGTTTAGTTCATTAAAATTAATCAAAAAAGAGCCTTACCCAAAAACAATTTCTCAAAAGTTGGAAATGATCTTGATGTGCTCGATACATGTAATCTAGGAGATCACAACCGTATGAGGTGTGGCAAACTTTTGAGGGCAATAAGAACCTCGTGACTTTCGGACCATTTTTAGTTTTTGGTTTGTTGAACATTAATAAACCATTCTAATTTATCACTTCAAAATGGCACGATCTAGCAGAAAGCTTAACACGAACAAAATCGAAGGGGATTAAATTCTCAGTCAATTGATATCCTAAAATTCTTAATTTTATCGACTATTGACATTTTTGCTCGTAAGAGCCGATTGCAAACAGTATATTTTTTTCCGAGACCATGGAAAAAGAGAACTTGTAATTTTTGAATCACCTATAACTTGAAAATGGGATGTAAAATGGAAAATAAATACCTCAATTAAGTTGTAGAATATGTATCACTGATTTTAAAACTTTGAAATTTAACCTGATCCCTAAGAAATCTTTTTTCGATGGGGTATCGCTGCTGCCTACTGGACCAATGGATCGCCAATTTTAAGTGGACCGGTCGAAAAGTGGTAGAGGGTGGTAACTGGTAAGCGATGTCGAGGGATGCTGGGTGTGAGCGGGAGACTGGCTCAACAGTTGTTCATTCATAAATCGCACGCGGTTGAATGAAGTGGATCAACAGATATCTCCGTAAGGGCCGTAGCTTCGTCAAACATTTTGCTTCTCGTTCTGTCTCTGCTGATATTCATCAGCATACTAGGTGTCTAGTACTATTACGGACATTCGTCAGTTGAAAACCAGTGTGTGGAAAGATCACGCAGTACTTCGTTATTTGAGTCGGTAACAGTAATAACGAATTATAAATAATCAAGAAGCTCCTACTAAGGGTGCAACGTTATCACTCTACAACTGTTATTGAAAAACTAGCTAGGAGAACCCAAAAAACCAAAAAAAAAAAAAAATCGCACCAATTAGGTTAATGATGCGGGAGTGCAGTATATGAGGCTACCATAACGATATAAGCCAAGTTTTGTAAAATGGTATAATTTCTATGAACCGCCAACGACAAAGATATTGAATTTTCAACGGCCTGAAAAATCGAAATACTCAATAAACCGCATAAGGCGGAAGTAAGGTATGTGATCCAATCGATACATAACACGTTTTGAAAAAAAAATTTCATTTTATCGCCATAATGACCATTTTAAGACTAAAAAGTTTTAAAATATTGACTTTGATAGCCTGTAAAAATCGAAACAGAAAAAACGTTGAACGCTTATATCTCGGAAAGTTCTGCGTGTTATTCAAAATCCAGAAATGAGTAATTTTACTCAATCAATAGGGCGTTCTCAGAAAAATTTTTTCAGTTTCGTTCATTTTTCACGGAGATAATATTATACATTGAATATTGATTTTGCGGCAATTAAAAGTCTCAACTGCAAAAAAAAGTTTTGTGAACGTGGTCAAAGTTGATCATATTTAAAGCAGAGATCCGAAAATTACAAAAGTGCTCGAACAAAATAACTGAAAATGCGTTTTACAAAGAAGTACTGTGTGTGACACCAATAATAAAAATCAAGCGATATTCAGCTGTCATAAAGAAAAATTGAAAGTCCCCCAGCGTTCAAATTTATTCATTTTTACGGTCTGCAAAAATCAAAATATTGTCATTATGCGAATACGCGGAAGTACTGTATGTCACCCACTTAATAAAAATCAGGCTACATTCAATCGCCGTTCCAAACATTTCAAAACCTTGAACTTTCAAATATGTTGATTTTTCCGGCCTGTAAAAATCAAATGACAAAATATGCAATAGTGAAGAAAGCTCATAACGTGGAGGTACTGAGTGTGGTCCAATATATACAAAAATCCAGTATCATCCGCTCGCCATAACGAACATTTTAAGACCTAAAACGTAAAAAAATATTTACTCTTATAGCCTGTAAAAATCGAAACAGAAAATATTTTGAACCGTTATAAATATATCAAATGCACAGTAAATTATCCAAAATTCAAAAAAGCTTATTTTGCTGATTCACTAGGAGAACATTTCCAAAAAACGCCATTGAGTTTTATACTTTTTTTTTTTTTGGGAAATATGGCGATTTAAGTCACTTTTTGACCACAGATATGCGGACAGACACTTGTTCAGAAAGTGATTCTTAGTATTATAGTAGGTACTGTGAACATTTTTTTCAACACGACCTTGGTTCCAAATTGGACTTTTCATACGATAGCAATACTTCCATTTACTATGTAAACATGGAAGTAAAAAGGAATAATAGACCACTGTTCAGTCGTTTGCAGCGTTTTTTACCGCGAGCTCACCACAGGCAAACAGAAGTACAGACGTCCGTTCAAGAAGTGTTTCAGATGTGTGTTTCAGACCATGGGACCACATTTTTTTCCGAATTAGAAGATTGATCTGATTGATCTCAACAATTGGTTATACAAAGTTAACGAGAAATAAAATAAATATATGTCCAACATTTAGGAAGACTTTCAAATGAGGAAGAACGACAGCTCTTGACGGAGAGAACTGGGTGGGAACACCTAGATGTGTATCGGAGTGTCAACACTGCCCGTTGCCGTGTACGAAATGTATGTTTTTGTTGCTATCAGCTGTCGGGCGAACTGAGGGATAGTTATTTAGAAAATGGTCGTTTAAATTAGTTTCGTTAGGTTTTCCAGTCTTAGTTAATTTATGGCATTAGTTGTTTCACTCTCGCCAAACTGCTATGTCACTGAAACTCTTATCCGTTCCTTCGGTCGTCTGAGCCCTGGTCGACCACAAAGTATGTATCAACCGTACTGGAGCAGACTAGATTTTAATTTTAGAGAGCGGAGTATCCTCGCGATAATTGTTTTCCGAGTTAAAATTTCTGTTTTCTAGCGCAACGTCTGTGAAACATGTTCAAATTGAGTTTTTTGACACGGGGCGGTTCCCCTAAAGTCGTGATTGTGTCTGATCTGTAAACAATCAGTGGATTACCAAATCGGGGTTACTAAATGTACGATTGTATCGGTTGACGATAAGATATACTTCGTGTCGGTGGTGTTAATTCAGATAATTTGTTAACGCAATCGTCCCATGGCCGAATATTTACTAGATCGATCCTCGGCATTATTTCCTTGTGGTTCTCGGAAATGAAACGAGGTCTTCTGGGTTGTTGGAGTATTCATGAAAACAGTTACTACATTTTGACGAAACTAAGGTCCTCAGTCGCAAGCAGTTCTTCATCAAGAATCTGGTGTTGTATTACGATAAAAATCCTGAGATTATTTCCCGTTTAACAAGTCACTCATATATTACAAACGATTCTTAGCCGAGCAAAAGCTTGTGCAGCCTCGTACAAAATTATACCTTACTACTAGAAGCCTTCACTGCATAATTTATGCTATATATAATTCCTTCACAACTGATATGAAAAACCCGACACTTTATTCTCGCTCCGTGTACAAAAAACTAGTTTTAATTGGCTCATCAATGTCGGCTGTGAGTTCTGTGGTGAATTAATTCGTAGCGATATACCTAAAGTCCTTAGATGACATCAGTACTTATGGATATCTTTTTATTTCAAGTCTAGGAACACGACGTAATTGCTAATTCAGCTAACACTCTTCTTGTCATACAATACGGGCCCCGCCTAGTGCCAGGCAATATTATTCCATTTAAAACCATACTTTTCGTTTTTCTAAGTACGAATCAAGCAGAATATTGTGTTATTTTTTCCTATGAAAAATCTCTTCTCTCTCTCTCCCTCTCTCAGCTCAGGCCCCTGGTATTGTAGAGCTACCACCTTGAAAACGCGTAATTTATCTTACCCTACCAACACCGGTACTTGTTTTTCATTGGGCTTGGTAATTTATACAAAATGTTAATAACTTTTTAATTTCTGTCTTGCTCCAGAGGTCGATGATGTGTCATCCTGATAATTATTAGGTCTCTCTATGATCATCTAGCATCTTAGTGTTGGAAGTGGTGGATTTCTCATGGTGTTTGTCTGCTGCCCGAAAAATGAGGCCAATAATAAAATTTAGTTATGCCCCGTTTTCAGTTTATCATCCCATAATAAACAACTTTAATCAAAATCACTTTGAAATTTGTGGCTTTTTTTGCAAGGCTTGCCTATATTAATAAAACTAAATTCCCGTTCGCTGTTAGCGTTTTTTTTTGGGAGATACTGAGGATGCTGTTTGCGTTTCTATATGTTGAAATTCTCACTAATATGGATGTAGTCATTGACAAGAAGTTTCCTTGTAACTATTTAGCCAATTCGAAAAAAGTTCCTGTAGGACGAAATCCCTGCATAAGAAAAAGTAAAAAAGGCATGCTCGATAGGCTTGATGAGATGTGTGAAGCCCACAACGTTGTTTAGGACATTAGGAGTACTTCTATCCATCACTTTTGAACATTACCAACAAACATGGATGTTTCTGCCCAAGCCCACTCTTTTCCTTACATCCATTTTTTCTCAAACCTGGTCCATTTTCTCAGGAGCATTCGCCCAAATCCATTGCGTTTTCTCATTCTACAAATCTCTTTGACGTTTCTCACTCCTCTTGATGATGCAACATAATATTGCTTGCATTTCAGTGCTAGGTAAGGGGTTCTTGGACACGACAACGATACCTGGGCGTTCTAATAACATCTGAATTTTTACTGGGTCATGGGGTATATTTTTATTTGTTGCTAGCCACAGGTCTGGGTCTTAATTGATTGTTGAGGAATGAAAAAGTTATTCCCTGAATGATTCTTAAAGAAAGGCTCTGTTGTGTCAAGTGTTTCAAGTATAGTTAATTGTAAAAAAAGTTTCCCTGTTCCACAAGGGTATCAAACACCATTTACCAGTGGTCATTTTATCGATACCATTGATGTCAGCATCACCTCCGAACATTGATTGGGGGAAACACCAAACTTTTACAGTTGATTGTGCTAATGTTGATCATGAACTTTTCCCAATGCCACAAATGTTTTTGCATCCCCCGCTTTTCTGCAATTAGTCCAGAGCTTATTTTGTGTTATATCCAGTGCTTAACTATTAATATGATGAAAAGCATGGTAGTGAACGTTGTGCCATGATTTGTTGCAGCCACTTGGATATAGCAACCACCATGTTTGGCTAATGGAAAATCAAGTTTTACGATCCCTTCAAAACGATGGCCGGGAAGGCGATCTTGACATGCAGGCCAACTTCTCATCCTTTCCAGGTACTGTTAAATGATGTTGTAATTGTATACCACATGCCTGTATTGATATTTCCAAAGTAGTTTGCCGGATTTTGCTTCAATGTATTAACTGCGTCCTCATTTTTTAACCATGGGTACATTTACTGATTTCAGGATCGTACCCTCAGCCTCGAACATCCTGTGAAAATTGGCCGCTCAGTGGCTCGAGCAAGGGCAAACGCGCAGAATGCTATATTCGACTGCAAAGTTCTTTCAAGAAATCATGCTGTCATCTGGTTTGCTGATGGCAAGGTAAGCAATCCATACTTGTGTTGGTGTTCTCTTAATGTACTATGGGCGATCCTAAATTAATGTGAGTCTTGTCTAGTGCTGCATACATTGAACGTTCCATTAAATGCCAATCGAACTATTTTCTTCCACTGCTTACTTTTGATTGTCAGTTGAACATAGAGCTGCAATATTACCTTCGTTCAAATGAAAATTGCACTGTAGTCTCAAATGATTTCGATGTGGGCACACAGCCAAAACACACAGGCATCCAAATGCTGCATATGACTGTATATTGGTTGTTTATCTCCCTTGTCTTTGCTTGGTTACCTCTAAGAAGAATAATCATCTAACTGGGAAAATCTCGCATTTATTTTCGACCCAGGTTGGAAAATTCGAGGCATTTTCAGCAGTAGGAGTTAACTTTGTTTTTTCATGCCTTTGAATTGCATTCAGCTTTTGGCTTTTTGGAGCGGGTTTTTAGCCAAAATCAGCCAGTTTTTGCCAATACTTGTTAACCTAGGAACTTCATATAACTAAATTACTCAGAAAGGGCTACAAAAAACCTACATTTTCATATGCCCAATGTGTTTGGGATGATGCGTTACGCATTTTGATTGGCATGGTGATAGCGTTCCCGCGTCGGATAGTCAATCAAAATAAAGAATGCAGTAATGTAAATGGATTTCAGGCCTGTGACCCCTGTTCCACTTAACGGTAGAGTGGGCAAACTGTTTGTTTGGAAACGGTGTCCGAAAATTGATTTTACTCATTTTGCTATCATGGTTTCTGCTTATTTGTCCTTACAGTTCTACCTTCAGGATACCCGGAGTAGTAATGGGACTTTCGTTAACAATCAAAGGCTCAGCAAGTCTGGGGAAGAAAGTGTGCCCAGGGAAGTGTCATCTGGAGATATTGTGCAGTTTGGAGTTGACGTCTTGGAGAGTACAAGAAAAGGTGTTACATATTATCTCACTTGTGATCGTCATAAGTTAGAGCTCACTATTGAAAGCTCTTTATTTGATGGACTAGTTGTGATATAATCTATTTAATTGCTCTACTCAAAACTATCTTGTTGTTGCTGAACAAATTTGTAAGACTAAAATCTGACTTTAAATT
Source organism: Tupiocoris notatus (assembly GCA_037159825.1). NCBI lineage: Eukaryota > Metazoa > Arthropoda > Insecta > Hemiptera > Miridae > Tupiocoris > Tupiocoris notatus. Next base: position 178,251 of record JASJUZ010000474.1, read on the forward strand.
TAGTGAATTCACTGTTTGAACAGGCATTAAATTTTATGCTGAATCTGTCAATGTATGGCAGAGTTTTTTAAATATCTCGTTTATCAACCATTGACACACAACTCTTATTTTGGCTACTGTTTCTAAGTACGGGACTGAAATCCTCCCATCATCTTTCATTTCTATACTAATAGAAAATAATATTTTCTTCCTGAGGTGTATCAGAGGCTTTTGTGAGTTAAATTCACTGAACGGTATTTGATTATGGGAAAATATAAAAATTACATAGTGCTAAACATGCGTATAAAGGTTATTGATTCTTCAAAGCACAATGAAGATTGTTTCTCACAACTTGTGACTGTGTTTCTCTGATTTCAGTTACACACGGCTGTATAATTGCCAATTTGAAGTTATATTTACCTGATGGCAAGGAGGCAAAGTCAAGGTAATTTACTTTTTTACTAGAAGTCTCACTGTCGCCCCAAGTTTCGTTTTTAATAAATAAAATCTGGACTGGAATCACTCATTTCATGTATCTTTTGACAGCACATCGACTGCAGTTATATCGTCCAATTCAGTTCCTGTGGAAGATTTGTATGAGCTTCATCAGTATATTCAGGTTAGTTGATGTGTTCCAAAACGATTTTCTCTCTTGCCTGTGTGGAGCATCTTCAATAATTATTATAATATTAATCAAACAATCTCTCCAACTGTAATAGTGGGCCATCAATTTGCCTATGAATTAATTTCCATAAAAAGAACAGTTTTGAAATTTGTTTATTTCGCTGGAGGTTTCTCTCTGGCTATGTATCATTAGTTGAAAACAATCACAACTGTTTTGGTTGAAAATAACTATTATAATTTGACATGTGAACGCAATTTTCTCCCCTAATGTTTATGAAAGCAAAGGATATTAATAGCATAAACCACTGAACAATCATTTTTACAGCATTTGTAAGCTGTGTATTTGGAGAGTGGATGTTTTTGCAGCCATCCATGGTTTCTCTGTACATCTGAGGTTGATTTTTCACTTTACTACAAAATTTTGACCTATCAAATCATAAATTCGATTTCAGGAAGCAGCACAGCGAGAAAACCTCCTCAAAACTAAACTGCTGGCTCTCCAGGGTATGCTTAACAACATCAAAGAAGCAGCTAATGAAGGATGGAAAGCTCTTATATGTGAAGACCGTTTGCTGACTCGAGTTGAGGCACTAGAAAACCAACTTCAAGCATACTCGAAGGTATTATGATTATCTATTTATTATTCATTTTGCAAATTCGCCTGAAATCAGACAGTAATCGTGGTTGATCAAATAATAATATTATTATGATCTTATTATATTTATTATTAGCTGCACATCATTATAAGCTGCTTTGTTAAACTTTATACAGTGATGTCTATTGTTAATATTAATTGATTAATTTTCTAATGATTGGTATCAGGATTTTCAATTTTGATAGCACTGAGTATTGTTCTTGCTACCATAGACTTCCATAGTGTTCGAAAATCGGCTGTCTGGTCGAACTTTCAGTGTTTCTAAACATATCCGATTTTCTGTTTTCAAGAACTTTGGTGAGGAAAAACTGAAGGATGAGCTGAAAAAACTGCAAGAAGATAAAAACTCATACCAGACTGCTGCCAAAGGGTTTTTCAAGAAAGCTCTAGATGAGAAGTTGGAGGCTGTACAGAAGTGTCAAGAAGTCAAAAGGCAAGAAATTGTCATTTATTCGTAGATAATACACTGTATGTCTGTTAGGTTCCTACTCACTTTCCCTATCTCAGAAAACCTACTATAGATCCTCTGGGACTTGGAAAGAAACAAGATCGAGGAGATGTCAAATTTATTCAGTGGAATAAATTATGAGACTAATGACCAAGAGATAAAATTGGCGTTTCAAGAGTTGTCTTGAAATTATTGAAAGGGAGTGAGGCTGTATAGGAACTGCCCTTATCTTTGCGTGAATGAGCTGAGATTTGAGGTGAAATAAGGTGATATTCATACTGATATGAGGCTTAGTGTACACCTGTGTAAGAGACCGCTCTCATGTCAAGGGAAATAAATTTCTCTTATAATAACCTGGATTTCAACTCAATTAAACACGTTTCATCCGCATTTAAATACCAATTCCTCCTGTGATTTGCAAAATAAATTTAAATGTTATTATTCTGTTGGAAAGCTGAGTTGAGGATGTCTTTCCTGGAAACCCTATTGATTTTTCTTCACAGAAGATAGGTGAATATCTCTTAAGAATTTTCTCTAAAAACACTGAAAATTACATAGTTTGATGCTTGTTCCTGAAAAACGCTGGTAAGGGACTGGTTTGAATATGTTATTGGTATCCTATCTTATGGGAAGTTTAATGCTGTTTCCAACAATATTTTTTTTTTTTTTTACCTATTAAAATAGTTAGCAATTACGGAAATCCCCTGCCACAAACCAATAGTTGACTTATCAAAAGAAATTTTTCAAATACCATTTTTCTTTACCTGAAACAGTCATAACATGGGTAAAATTACTCGTGGAATGTGAATTTTCTATTTAGAAAGCCTGCCGAATCAAGAAAAGAATGTACTACATTTTACTTCCAGAATGCATTTGTTTAAAAGAAGCCTCAATTTGTTTCAGGTCATTGATTAATGCTGAAGCACAGTGCAGCAGCCTGAATGAGGAGCTGGCAAAAAGTCGAGAACACGTTCAAGACCTGGCTCAACGTCTCAGTTCGCAGATCTCTAGGAATGAAGATTTAGAAACCAAACTTCTGGCAAGTCTACCATTTCCAGTTTTACAATATCGTACATTTTTTGTACTGCAGTTCAGTGATACTGAAGTTTCTGAAGTTTTCCCTGAAATAAGGCATTGGTAAGATTGGAATTTGTTGGAGTAGCGATTAAATGAATTTTCAGTTGAAAGGATATCCAATTATAATTGTATTTTTATTATTCCATCTCTCCTTGATGCTTGATTAAGTTTCAGTTTTCTTCTTGAAGCTATGGCATTTGTCTCTGTTAAGCATGGTTCACCACATGATAAGAGTGTGAGGCCCTAAGGTCTTGTCACTTCACCACTGGTGAACCCGTAAAAATTAGCTATTCTATTGTTTTATTAATCCAGAAGGAAAATTGCCCTGCCCTTCAGATAAAAATGTGCTTGGGGTCAAGGCAAACTCTGTTTATTCAGCAGGAAGTAAAACTGAAGAGGCTGGAATAATCTTTCTACAAGATCCTTCTCTTAGTACTGTCTTATTTCATGCTAATTTTTCTGTAGGAACTCGAGGAACAGAACAAGGAGGCAATGGGCCGAATGGAAGCAAGAAATCGTGAGCTCGAGGAAATGTTGACACATCAACATGCCACTGAAGCTTGCCTTGAGAAACAGTTAGAGGAACTAAGAGTTGCTGGGGATTGGGCAAGCGAAAAACCAGTTACAATCGAATTACAAGATGTTACTCGGCGCATTGGTAAGCATGTTATTTTAATTATATTTGTGCACACTTTGCAAAATACGAGCAAACAATCATAAATCATTTTGATGATTGTAGCATATCACATGAGCCCAATGTTTGCTTATTCTTTCATTATCTAGCTCTTAATGAAAAATAACGTGTACAAATGCATGGAATTTAGTTCCTCAACATGTTTTTCCAGTTCTTGACATAAATATTTCAAATTAGACGCCATTCAATAGTTGATAAAGTTAATAATATAATTTGGAAAAATTCAATCATTTAGCGATACTTTCTGGGAAAATTTATATTTATGGGCTAAATTGAAAATCAATTATTAACTGTGGTTGCTTACAAATTTACCTCTCTTGATTGTCCATTGTTAACAATATGAATGTGATAGGTACTGAGTTTTCTGAAGAGGAGAGTGAAGATTCTGTTTGCAAGGATCCAAAAAATGCTGTAGATGAACCTAAGTACTCAATCGATCGTTATCCAGATGATCAGGGAAAGAACGAGGAAGTCATCGAATTATTGAAAGGTATTGAAATAATGATCATAATAATTATATTGACTATAATTTAAGTGTAAGATTCTTAATTTTGTTATTATTAACCTCCAGCAGAATTAGGTTGTGAGTTTAACATCGAAACTTTGCTTTCAAGGGTCACTGTGAATACCTCATTATTGAAGCGTTTTAAGTTATTTATACATTGAGGTGGGAATATATAAATCCTAAGTTTCAACTATCAGCCGTACAAATTCTTGCTCTAAGGCAGACTTTGACCTTGCTCTAAATAATGAATGAGTAGAGCATTTTTGAGTATACAAACTCTTCAGCTGGAATAGTTTGAGCTACTTTTGCTCAGTTTCCTACCATCACATGATGTACGTCTTCTCATTGCTCCAGAATTCTTTCATTTTTGTTACTATATATTTCTTGATCCTTATAAAAAATAAATGAAAAAATGACAGTATTGTGAAACTGAAGATTCTGGTCCAAACGCTCTGCGGACACTTAGATAATGGCAAATTTACGCCTGGTGGAAGTCATCAGGTCAAGTCTGCATACTTCACTTCTTTGTATGAAACTTTTTTTCTTATTTTCCAGCACAACTGGGGCTACTTGATAGTGAAAAACTAGCCAGCCTTCAACAGATTAACTCAATTCAAGGTAACACAAGATGCTTTTTTTCTTCTTTTTTTTTCGTAAAAATATTGTTGCTCTGGAAGGCTTGATATTGCTGCACCTTTTGGAAAACTAGTGGTGTACATAGATCACACAGCACTTGTATGTTCGAGTCGGTAACAGTAATAACCAATTATAAAATCAAGAAGCTCGTACTGAGGGTGCAACGCTATTACTCTACAACTGTTGAAGAAAAACTAGCTGGGAGAACCCAAAAATAGAAAAACACGCAAATTAGGTTAATAATTTAGAAGCCAGAAGCGCAGTATGTGAGCCTAACATATGATACAAGTCATGTTTCGGCTCTTATAGCCTGTAAAAATCAAAATAGAAAAAACTTTGTTGCTGTGCCACGTTACTTTCTTGACTGACTACTATAGAAATGATTCCTGTATATTCACAATCCCAAACTAAAGATGGTGAAGGGTTCCTTTGCACTCCAATAATGTAAATAAAAATAACACTCCGGTTTACCATTCCAGACAATTACGAAGTATACAGTCTGAAGCAGCTTGAATTAGATGAAGAATGCCAAGGATTGAATACGAGGATTGAACATCTCGAATTGCAACTTCGTCAGAAAGCGGTGCCACTGGTGTCACCGGATGGCTCATCGGTTAGTTTTTTGTACAATAAGTTTAAACACCATTTTTGACAGTTTAATGTTATAATGATGGTGTCATATTATCCAGTTATTATATTGGGGTAGGCATCATGCATTACAGGAATGTGATAATGCTACCTCAATTTTTATCATGGTATTTCATGGAGTTAGAACATTAATTTTGATTTAAGTGATATACAATTAGCAATGCAAGTGAGGACACTCTCTTCGTACTGTAAATATGTGTGTTATTTGTTGGTTTCAACTGTTTAAACTTGTATAAAAACTAACATAACGTTTCTGTTTTAAATATTCCTTTCTGCTGTGCTCGTTGTTTTCATAGTTCTTACAGTTTCTGTGAAATCAAAGTGGTGAACCGTAGTATTGTTTCAATCCTAAATTGCCTGGCGATTCACGTATTTCTTTTTCTACAGTTTGAAAATCGGGAAACTAACGGTAAAATGGTGAATGGGTTGAACAATGCACCTTTGGAGCCTTTGGAATTGCAGTTGAAGGAATTGAAAGGTACAATGCTCGGTATGTTCATCATTACTTACTAAGTTTTGAACCGGTTTCTAATTAGTTATGTTTGCAGCTTCACGAGTTGAGATAAAAAATAAATCTTTGGCATGCGAGCGGAGAAAGAACTGTTTGCGGGAGGAACTGGACCTTGCCAAACGAGACCTCAGCAAGACAACAGATAGTTATATAACAACTCAGGATAAGCTACTGGTGAGTTTTTTAGCCTTAATTTTGTACTTCCATATTTTACCTTAGATAAGAATGATTTGGTTTGTTAAAATAAATTAATCGATAATTATTCTCAAGAACATTTTACAAAATGTGAAACAAGCAAATTCATTTGCATTTCTTGGTCTATTGTCAAAGTAATGAGTATTGCATGATATTTCAGAAGGCACAAAAGGAATTGGAAGAGAGTTCTGTGATCACAGATTCCTTGACAGTTGGTTTGAAAATGCAGGATGAGTACAGCAACGATGAAAAATACTCGTTTCATGACAATGACCTTCAAAATCAGAACACCATAAATAAAAAAGCTCTAGAAAAAGAAGACGTTCTTCAGTTGAAAAGTGAGTTCCATGCGTAAATTACGTCTTATTCTCAATGAAACTAATCTGTGTAAATCAGACAGAATGTTCGTCCACACAAGGCAAGCTGGTAAGCTGCGAGGCAAGCTGAATGCTGAAGACAGTGCTCGATAGCATTGCAATACTTCTAAAAAATCCAACGTCGCCCTGATTTGTAATAGAGATTTGATTATTGGGCTTGTCCAAACACATTTGATCTATTATTAGCTGAGTTTCTAACTGCACCTTTAAAATGGTAACTGAAACTCCATTTTTTTTTAAATTTTTTTTAGTATTCCAGAAAAGTTGCATAAGTTACAAGTATATATCTGGTTAGGATTTGAATTTCTTCCATCGGCGAAATGGTTTTTCTCTACTTGGTAAAATTTCCAAGTTCCAGCTGTTCAATGTTTTTTAGTAGCCCCTAACGTTCTAATGTATCTAGCGAATTAAATAATATAATTGTTGATTGTTTCAGAGTCGCTCATAGAAGCCCAGCAGCGTGAAAAACAGAGTAAAAATGAAGCAGCTCAACTGAGAGACAAGATAGAAGCGTTAACTGCCGAATTGGAAAGTCGCACTCCAGCTTCGGACGACAACAAAATGGCTGAAGAACTTGAAGAGTCCAAACAGGATTGTGCCAAGTCTAGAAACATTATTGGTCGTCTAGAGTCTGAATTGAAAACGTATGCTTTATCCAATTTATTCATTTGGTGCTTAGAATTCTTCAACATCTTGAGGGATTTTTCATTTAGTAGTTGAGCAATCTATAGTGTTGAGTTGATTCGACAAATATTTAGTACATGAATGAAGGGGACAAATATATAAAACGCACCATGGAAAATATATCAATGAAACAAACATGTAAAACCATAATGTCCATCTTTTTTAGTTTGAGAGAACGTTTAAAAGAAGTCGAAGAAAGAAATGTTTCAACAGACGTAGCTGTACCTTCCCAGTCATTTGAACAGAGCCACCATGATGCTCTCACCAAGGTAACCCTCAATTAATTCTGAGAAATTTGGTACAACTATAATTAAACTTCATTCGCCTAATTTTGTTGGCACGTAATCTTGGGAATGTTGGTTTTGCTTTGAAGTGGAAGTGAATTATTCTCTGAATGGGCAGTTCCTTAGAATGACAGATCCAATGGACAGTAGTTTTTCTGACTCACCTTACAAGCAGTTGTGAAACTGCTTCCATTTTAGTCTGTTAGGGGCTGAACCACGCTGGCCTAGTCAAAAGCCCGCAGAGAGAGAGTATTTCAAAAGTCGGAATACCAGGCATCTGTTTTTCACATTAATTAAAATCTGACCTAATCCAAATATACTCATTAATTATAATAAAACTCATAAAGTTGACGTCGAACCCAGTGATCAAATTGACCCTTCCTAGGACCCCTGTTGCTATCATATCCACTGGGCTACACTTAACTAGTCTTTCACAGCTGTGTGAGAAAATCATTACTTATCCCCTATACCAAGTTTAATGGTGAGTTATTTCCTCTGCTAATGCGCTAGGTCTTCAACCCTCTAGCAGACCATAACAGAAGCAGGCCAGCGTCTGCCATCAAGGTCTTGTTTTCCCTGAGTTATCATCAAAATAATTGTCATACATTTACGTGTCAGTATTGCAACTAGTGTAAAAAGTCAATTATATTTTCCATATCATGTTAGATCTGGTTTGAACAAACCCCTTCAACTTTATTAATGTTATAGTACCTATTGCTCAAGAGCACTTCCATGCTATGAATTATTTGGACAACAACTACTATGAAGTTACCTCAGTTACCCTGTTCCTCCCACAACCGAGCGTAGAACAGTTTTATTAGAAGAACTTGACTCCTTGTGGCTAGCTAATGAAAGGGGTCACCTCAAACGGAGTAATGAAGCAAATAAAGGATCAAATGACGTACAGTAATGATATTATTCTTTGCCATCTTGTTGAAGGTTGCTGAACTTGAAGAGAAACTCATCACTTTGGGAACCAAGTATATGGAATGTAGTGAAGAGAAGGCTAAATGTGCTCAGCGTTTGAAAAGTTTGCAGTTGGATTATCAAGCAATATCTCACCAAAAATATTTTGTAAGCATCTTCACTATGTTTCTTATTAGTTTGAATATATTTATGTATTGCTAGAGATTTAATAGAGAAGCAATGTCCTTATCACCCGCTAAGAACCATAGCGCTATTTTTACTGTGTCACTTGAGCTGAGATTGTGGAATTCCATTTCTCAAGGATAGAAGACAAACAGATTGTCACTAATTTCACTTATTTTGAATTGGTTGTATTGTAATATCGATTTCGGTGATTAGGTCATCAACAGTATCAGTTGTAAGATTCTTAATGATCCTGTGGATCATCGATATTAAAATACAACTCATATAAAATCAGTGGAATTTGTCAAAGTCTCTTTGTCTTTTATCCTTGTACCTTGGCGTTCCTTATAAACCACGAATTTTGTAGTTATGACCAGCATAGTATTGCTGAAAGGTTCCTACAGATCCTCATCACTAAGTTTATTTTATTTTTTGTCACTGTACTATTTTTATCTGTTGCAGAATTTATTCTTCGCTCTACCTTGTATTCTATTGTTGCTGGCTCTCACCGTTGCTTTCTACCCAACTCTTTCGTATCTAATGGGAACTGCTGATCAGCCTGATGGACCTCATCCTCAGTAAACTAAGGGCCCAAATGCTACATACGCTGTCTCAAGTTCTGTTTTGACGCGTTTATATACATTGATAATGTTACAGTTCGTTGCTTCTTTTTTATGCATTATTTATTTTTAGTGTCCTAAATCAAATTTCGTACCTTTTATAAATTTGTAATTTCTATATTTTCTATTGCATCAGTCAATATTTAGTTTTCAGATGGAGATGGCAACCTTTCATAGAATAATATTCACATTCAAGTCTGATTATAGTATTTATAGGCGAACAATCATCGCATACAATTTAGTTGGTAATATACCATGTAAAATGTTTCGAGCTCTTCAAATGGCTGAATACCGCACTATATTTCTTTTTAAGTATGTTTTGTACTCAACCAAATCGCAGACGCATGTCCCTCGGTTGCCTCCCAGAAGCAGCTGATGCTGGTTTTAATACATTCTCAATTTTCTTCTCAGCCCAACTCAGTCAATTTACCGATTTGTGGCTTACATCTATCACAACTTTCCGAGTTCATGTAAGAACAGTAATATTCAGTGCAGCTTGCAAAACTAATGGCATCCAGTCGAAGGCACTTTCCTGAGTGTGCCTTGTTGATGGTGTGGTTTCTCGTTTCTGCTGTTGCAGTTAAGCGGTTGTTTCAAAAATTTTGTTTGGTACCTTTTGCCGTGATGTATGGTTGATTAAAATCACTTGGTTTGTAATTTGTTTAGTGTTGTTCGCTAAGTACTATAATTATAGAAAAATTCAAAATTAAGTAGATAGGTACTATAGTTACAGACATCTTCGAAAAGCAATAGTGCCTTCCTTACTAATATCAATCGATCTCATCTCTCTGATTGTATTGCTGTGCGTACTGTGTAGCTCCATTTTCTACAGTACTTGACAATGCAATGTCTTATTGAGTTAGCCAACTACCAGTATAACTCATCAGTGGCCTTATTAGCATCGTGCCACCTTTTGTAAAGGCATCGGTTCAATTCCCACTGAAGAATTTGCCTTTTTGTTTCTCTGTTCTAACGAAAGCTCACTTTGTGTTGTCTAGCTATAAATCTGGCCGTACCCACTGCAACACTTGAAGTTCCTGAGTCCTGTGGGTGTTGTCTAGCCCACTTCGATGTCTAAAAAGCCTTGATCTATTCAAATAACCAGGTTGTACAACGAAATAGCATAACTCGCGAATTTGGGCTGTATCCTCAGGTTTGAAACCCTTAAGCTGTGGATTGCATTTTAACCTTTCATTTTCAATCTGCCTTGCCTGCAATTTTTTTCCATAAAGTAATCAAGCTTGCTGTTCAAAACTTATTGGTCTGGAAAATGCAGTATCCTTTCAAATTACATGATATCACTGTGCATCAACTTCATTGATGTAAAATAGCTAGCTCAAATCAGTGGGAATAAAAATTATACTTTCAGTATTGCGAGAGTAAACATTACCACATTGAATTTTCAAGTTACAAACAATGGATTGGGGCTCAAGACGTTGTTAGCTCTTCTATTTTGATCTTGTTCCATTCTGTTTTCTTTCATTTGGTGTTACATTCTGAATCTACCTGCAATTAATGTTGATCAACCAAGCAAACTGTTTTTGTTCTTTTTGGTTGTTGATAATCAACCAATTAAGTTGACACGATTTGTTCCTATTCATATCACAATGAGAGTTCTCAAGTGGTGCTTTAAGCTTGAAGTTGCCGACCAGCACTGATAATGAGCATTACTAGCCTGTATGTATGAGCCGTTACACAATTGAAAGCAAAAGCTTGGATTGATTTTGAAATATCTGTAGGCTGTACCAAAAAGCATTCTTTGTGAGCACTCCAGCCCCAGTTGCTCTACGGTTCATGGCTTCCTAAATAGTCTTTGGAAAGCTGTCAACACTGTAGATGAAGCTGAAAAATCAGGGCGCATGAAGATGAATGTGGCTGATTCCATGAGCTGTCATTATTGGTTCCTTTGCCCAAGTTGCCAAATTCTCCATTTCAATGCAAAATAAAAAGATAGTTTCCTTAAAAAGAACTGCTAGTAGCCAAACTAGCGTCATTGATGTCGAATCTTTTATATAATCTTTCATATAGATTCAGTACAGTGAGCTTGTTCAGAATTAAAAGATGCACAAGAAAAAAAAACAGAAAACAGCGAATCTGGCATTGGCTATATGGAGTTGATCAACATTAATTGTTAAGATCTTTATTACTGTCTGGTATTTACATTCATCTAATTTTTATCGGCTATACGTCATTTCTGAGCTGTTTCAAAGTTACAGTCTACTTTTGAGCTGCACTTATTTTTGCCCAACCAGCTCATACAGGAAGAAACAATGAAAATTTCACACAAAAATGGATTTAACCTGCAGTGAAAGGGGAAAAGTTTTCAGTAGACTTGAAACGATCTCTATTGATTGAACGTGAGGACTTAGCACAACCAACACTGACCGGAAACTACTAAAAACGAATCGATATAACAATTCAACATTGCTTAGCCGATGAGTCAAGTTTCAAGAGAAAAAAGTTCCAACAACTAATATTTTCAGCATGAAAATGAAACCTTTTGATACTCTGTTTTTATTAAGATTTCTTGTTATGTTGGTGTGGATATTGCCCTTATTGAGGCTGACGATGTACAGGTATTGTCATATTCTGTTAAAGAAGGGAATGTAATTAATTGTTGCGTTGTAGGCTGGCGAGCAATTGAAATTGTATATTTAATGTTCTAAGATCATAACCAACGCAAGAAAATGTTCAGTCAATGATCTGAACCTGGCTATGATTCACGTTTGAGCCAATGTTCATAGAGAATCGCTCGTGCTTCAATTGTAATGTTAAATATTCATTTTGCACATGTTTTCATGAATGTTGCGCAACAGAAATGACGTTTCTGCTAGTCATTCAACTCTGAGAACACTCGCCGAATCAGAAACAGCTGCAATCAACAATCTTGTCTCAATATCAACCTATTATTTTGAACGTTTATTTTCTGCTGATTGTATTGTTGGAAAAATGTACTCGGCCTTGTTTCTAATTTAGGAAAATGGTGATCGAGATGTAAAAATTGTAAAATAGCTTTCTGCAGTTATGACGCTGGCAGTGCATTTACGTACGGATAATGAAGCTACCACTATTGGCTATCTGAATTATTGTATTTTATGAACCTAGTGAACTCTTTGCTTTTTTAAACTCTGCGGGTATAATATATTTTAAGATACCCACTGGCCAGTTTAATTGCGTAGTTTTAGGTATGTTTTGACATCGGCTGGAGGCTGAACTTGTATGATAGCTAGATTCTCGCAACATTGAGCGTAGTTTTTTTCAACTAATTGAGCGGCAGCAATTAAATTCGAGCAGAGGTGACAAAAAAAAACAGAGGTGAAACAGGTTACTGAGTGTGTACGTTTGAATTCCAGTCTGTTATAAAACATATCTATTGTTGAACATGATGGCTAAAAACCCGTGCTCACTTTCGATTACTTGCATTTCTACTATAGTTGCCAATCACTTTGATAACTAGTTTAGCTTTTTAATGAACAACTGAGCAATTGCTGTAATGTACCATTGTTTCACCGATAATTTGCCCTGCAATAATAAAAATGATCCATAACTGTTTACCTGTGACTGAACTGGCTATGATATCAGACTACAATATTCGCTGTCGAAACAATGGTTTCAATATTATTCAAGTAAATTGATCAAAATTGAGTCCACTCACTATTTTACCTATTTGTGTTGCTATACTCCAAGTTGCATCATCACAGAATTATTCCATGTTAAAAAGCTGAGATGATTTCCAAATTTATGTGCTGATAACATTAATTTAATTTTAAGTTCAAGTTATTTTTATATTATTTGTACTTCACAGATTTAGTTCGAGCCAATATTCACGAGCGAAATAAAGACTGATCAAAGTACAAAGAAGAAAGTGAAGTTTGATTCAATTAAATTATACACCATTTCAGCAGTGCGATTAGAAGACAGATCAACATCGTCTATAATAGGAACACCTAAAAAGGTTCGATAAAATGTCATTCCCTCAGTGCCTGATTGATTTTTCCTACGAGAATTTGAATTTTTGATCCTTCTTTCCGAAATAGATAGGGTCAACCTTTAGAACACATAGTAGCTGGTTTCGGTGTTTATTCAATCAATGTATTCCCAATTTCTGACAGCGCATGGTTGTAATGAAAGTTCAAGCCGTACAGTTAATCAAGTTCTATGGAAATTTGCCAGGATTGTTTGAACAATTACCTTTTAACTGTAAAGTATGTACATAACTTGTATTGTGTAGTTAGCCTTAAAACAATACTCTTTTTGTATAAAAATGAGCGGATATAAATACTCCTGCTTCACAATTCCATTGTTTCATGATCACGAAGAATTGCGTCATAAATTTATTTTAATTTTTTATTCTGTTAAAGTAAGCATCGAAACTCTAATGAGAAATGGTGTCAACATCATCCAATAATTATTGTACTTCGGCCAAAATGTTTCCCTTTGCTTTTGAAATTTAGTAAAACTAGCGTTACCTCATGGAAAATTACAAAAATTGTTATGCGATTGATTGATAACGATTCCATTGTTCATCTGTTTATTCATTATTGTATTCATGAGTGTGTTATATATGTAATTTGTTTAGTGCCATCTTGTGTTATGTATCGTACTTTAATTTTCTCATTAATTCACCCAATTTATGTTATACAGATCAAAGCACCTACTAATGCTGTTGTCTTCTGTGATATAGTTACCAATAGCAAATGTTCCATGAATAAATGGATGTGAATTCATTGCCGTTTTTTAATGCCCATTTTAGAAGAATTTGCAGTGTTTTTTAATTGAAAACTAATTTTCTCAACATTTGGCTCTGATTTATTTTGACAGCTGTAAAACGTTGTATTTTAAACACAATCTCTTCTGCCCCTCTGAATTTTCCCATCGCTGCTTTTAAGCTCCACAACATTATTTTCCAGGCTTCTATTGTACTTTGCAATACACGTGATATGAATATACATCAAATCAAAAATAATAAATTGGTAACTGTTATTAAGTTAGTGCTGTTGCCAGATTCACTCTTAAGGGCTTCCAGAAACTGGGACCACAAGACCTTTTGTCAAAACTGCAGCAAGTTGTTTAACTGCATCTCTCACCTGAAAACAATCAATGGATAACACTAAGAGAGTTCCTGGTTCAATGGTATTGCTAATTGATTTAGGCAACTGAAAAGTGAATAATGGTTACAGGAGTTACCAAATCGTCAATTTTGATGATATTGGGACTGCCCACCTTATTTTATTTTCACAAAAATAAGGTCCATCTTGGAAACCCCACACCAAACAACTACCTTGTCACTTTGGAGTGGTTGGCAGTGTAATTCCTGCGGAGCAGTGTCAGCCCAGTACCAGATATTCTGCTAATTGACGTAGCCGTCAAGGTGAAAATGAGCTGAGTCACTCATGAAAACCATTTTTCATCCTCTATTATCTCCAAAATGGGATGGCTGAACTGAAGTTTTTTTCAACCGTAGGTTCAAAAAGTGTGTAAACTCTACGCCTGGTCGAGCGATGAGGGCTGACACGTTCCACATTCTTTGGTGTACTTGCTGTTCATGGTCTGTTCCTGTTCCTAGCTGCACTACGTGAACCCGTAGCAAAAAACTTTCCAACCCACTCCAATATTGTGTCTCGTTTAGAAACGGTACTTCAAGAAGGAATATTGAAATGACGGCGGAAGGCGACTGTGACCACAAAAAAAAAAAAAAAAAAACCCGCAAGACAACCATAGTAACCTCCTCCTTGTTTGAAGTCGGTTAAAAATAGACTCATTATCTTGCAAAAAGTGCTCTACTGTGAAAACAAGTTGTTCATAGGGTTTAGCCAGATACGTGGGTTTTGTCATATTCAATGCAGCGAATTCGAATAATAATTCAACCCTTCCTTTCACATTTAAAGTATAATAAAAATTCTAGATTTATATGGATCCAAATTGGAAAACAGAAACACCATGTTCACAAATTCCTCAACGTCTTAGGAATTTTTAATATAATACCGTGAGAACCAAGAATTTTCCTCGCTAAAAGAACATGAAAACGTAACCTACTCTTCTCTCATATTACTCCTCTCTCATATTATTTCTACACTCCTCTCTTTTCAAATTTACCTCCTTATTCGGGAGACAACTTACTTTAACATCAGTATCTTGCGACTGCACTAAACGCTGAACAAGATTCAGTTGTTCCAAGGCCACATCCTTCTGTTCAAGATAGGCCAGATGTGAAATGTAGTTGATTCTTATCGTTGGGTCGTCAGCATCGAGTTTGATTGCTTGCTCGAAACATTTTGTCGCATTTTCATGGAAAGCCAAGCGTTGGAGCACGACTACAACCCAAAATTCACCAGTCAAATGAAAAATGTCACCGAAGCATACTGTCAAGCGTCATTGAGGCATATTATTTCATTAACACTAATAGCAACTAAAAAAATATTCAGATAAGCTGCTCCACCACTGATGTCAATGGAATCAGTGCTATTCTAATGGATCTCTCAAAGCCAGCATCATGTTTGGCAGAGAAACTGAGGCCTCATCTATTGTGATCTACCTTACACTTCATACTTCAAACAGAAGCTGACAAGTGGATTCAATCTTCACCAATTGGAGTACCTAATTTTTAGAACAAAAATATACTTCAATGCTGGTTTAATGTTCAATAATAAACCATACTAATTGCCCGAAAAAAACGTTTCCTAGCCCTACTAAAAATTTGATGTTTCTATGTTTTGTTTCTAAGCAGGTAAAATCTGAAAAAAAAAGAAGCAAATGATTGTACAGTGGTTCCATCTGTTATAGTAATTGTACCTAACATTCAGGGGGGATTCAGGCGTGTTGAGGTTTTGTATAGAATTTTTTATGTTGAATCTAATGAGACCATCAGCGGCTTGAAACCTTAAATATCTTGAGTATTCACAACTTTTGTGAGCTGTGATTGAGAACTAGTGTAATTTGGCAGGATGATATTGCTTGAATATTTCTGGAGTAACAAAAATCGTTCTACACTCGCTGCAGTGCACATCAAACATTCTCTTCAGCTATTTTGGCTTTAAGTTTAGAAATTGAGAAAAATATATTCTGGAATATAGATTTTCGTAAATTAGCTGCTCTTATAGTTACCAATGTTTCTAGGTGGGAACGTTCACAAATGTTTGAGTTATTTACCAACTTCAACAAGGGAATGATCTCAAACTTCAGATATTTTTTTCAGCACTTTCATTTCCAAAAATTGAGGACTAAAGACTCGACTAAAGAAAATAAGGGCGTACTTGATGAAGGATTTACCTACTTGCTAACAGCATGAATGAAGAAGCGTTTCTATTTTCAAGTTTGATGGCGGATGATAGGAACTGAAACGCAGACGCATATTGCTTTGTATGAATGTGTAGCAGGCCCAAATTGTAAAGAGTCTTCCAGTCCAATGGGTCCAGGTAATTGGCACGTTTCAAACAACTGATTGCCTGCAACACATTTAACATTCATCATAACATTATTTTGTGACATAAACATTTTTAAAAAGTGGATAGGTTTTCTGAGCCAAATGAATGCGTTCTTGGAATACTCACCTATTCACTTGACAACAGAGCTAGAAAATATTGATTGATTAGATAAATAACGGTGGAGTCATGTATTGGTATCAGAAGGGTGTCATAATAATTATTTTAGCTTCGGAGCTGTCAGTAGACCGTTCGAATCGGCAACATCTATCTATCTGAGACAGCTTGACATTTCAAACATTCATGTGTGGTAAGTCACTTTTTATTTTGAGCGCCTTAATGTATGCTTGATGTTATTAATGAAAGATACTGGAAAATAAACCATTATCACAAATTAGGCAAACCTGGCATGCTTAGGCTGGAATATTTACAATACGAGCCAAGTGAAACAACCAAAAACAGTACTGAATAAATTCTCAAACTTAATAAGGTACGTTCAATGAGGTTTTTTACCGCAATATGTTTTCCTTTGCCAAGAAAGCAAAGTCCCATATTGTTCCACAAGCTGACTGATTCAGGCAGTTGCTGTCCTGCAATTTTATATTTCGAGAGAGCCACATCATATTCTTTTTCTTCCTGAAAAGATGATGAGAACCAGAATGAGACAAATGGGACTGGCTCAAAAATTGTTTCTTTGGTCATGGTGGTCATATTGTCATGGTTAGTGGTGAAAACATTTTTGTTGTGAAAAAAAATGTTTTCACCACTTCAGTAGAAAAAGTTTACTTGACAAATAGATGCGATGCCCAAGAGAGGTTGAGTAGCCGTTCTGTTCATTGCGAGAGCTTGACCAAAATAGTTGAATGCTTTTGCCGTCTCTCCAAACTGCATGTAAAGTCGTCCCAGCTCTGACGCTATTTCCCAACTGGTTGGAAACAACCTGCAACATATTTTGTTTATGACAGTAGACAATTACAGAGAGAAGTTCCACAGTTTTGTTGACAAACCTGTTTTTGACAATTTTTAGACCGAATAATATTTTAGTGTTAAAACGAAGCAGTCACGGTCGTGGAAATGGTGAGTGCATAGTGATGATATTTCTCCAGAGCCCTTCGACACTTAAAAAAATATGCTGAATCCCTAAAGGTGTTTTTCCTGTATTTAATGCTCTAATTAGCAAAAAGAAATTATTGTTATTAGAAAGAGATGCGTAAATTTAAACTACTCACTCCAGAGCAACTTGATACAGATCAAGAGCGCTGTTGATATCATTTTCCATCACGTAAAGCTGCGCAAGTGCTTCATAACTCACTTGCGTTCTACCCAAATGGACAGCTTTTGTAAGATACTCACGAGCCTTTCCGACTCGTCCAAGGCTGGAATAGCAAAGACCTTGAAACCAAAATATCATTTTGCCATAGAAAACAATGATTGATAAAAACATGAGAGGGGGAATACGATAATTACCTAAATTATGGTAAATGCTCCAATCTGGTGTTGCTGCTAGCTTTTCTGCCTTTGCGAACGCCTCGATTGCATGGTATCTCTGGCCAAGGAGAAACCTAAATTAAAGGACACGATGTTTCGGAATACATTCTCCAAGCTACAGAGTAAATTCAAGAGAAAATAGGGATACGTTTATGACAACAAAATTCAGTAATTAATCCAATAATCAATAATTAATTCAGTAATTAATAGGTTCAGTTGAAAGGCTTGACAGCATTGAAAAAAAAAATTGTCTGGTACACTGAGAATGTGAAAAGGTGAGGCAACCAGACTATTAAAATTTGTATGAGTTGTCATCTGTGCAGTGTCTTGTGTTGAGTTATGGCACAGGTATTCTTTTCGTCAAAATTTAACTCCCAGAGACCTGCAAAACAGGGTTCCCCATTTGAACACCAAAGGTCTAGACCAATTATGATAGGGGTCAGCTGGAGTTAATGGCAGACGAGAATGTTCTCGCCAATCTCCTACTGTAAAATTAATTCAGTAGCTCAAACCTTCTCATTAATCGATTAAGTTTCAAAATTATCTATGCAAAAGAGAAAACATTGAATTTTTCCCTACAAAAAAACCACAATAACCTCACCATGAACGGCCAAACATGCAAATGTTGAATATGCTGCGGGGGTTCAGTATGCAAGCTTTCTGGAAACTTTCCAATGCCTCCCTGACGTTACCTTGACGTTGGTGAATGAGACCCTGAAAAACAAAATTTTGGTGGAGTAGGGAGGCATAGATACCAGTAAAAGAAACAGTGTAATATTACCATAAATCACTAGATGGCCTCTTCATAGAACTAAACTACCACCTCTCGCTAGGATCAGAGTACTGAGCTTCGCGCTTAGTAACAAACTCTTGTACTCCTTCCAATATGTACAAAAAACAAATGCAAATTGAAAGTAGAATCGATTCCTTTCTCATATTTGAGGAAAGAAACTATAAATTAATTTTTCATCACCTTTCCCAAATGAGTCTTCACCACCTTTACCTACCTTCAATGGCAAAACCAGCCTTGTCTTCAGCAAATGATGATTCGACTCCATTAATTGATGGTGTAATTACCTGGATAAAATTAGCATATTCATTGCTGCCTTTAGTTCTGACTAGATCCTCCTGAATTATCAGTTGGCAAATATCAAACTCCTTGCGGACGTATCGGACGTGGATAAGCCAATTGTTGGATTCGACTGGCACAAACTCTGGAGCTGAAAAACAAGGAGGTCTATTTCATATTACATTGAAAAAGTCAACGATTAGTAGCAATAAACTGAGAATTTGCTAATTGTATGATGTGTCGTATACATCAGTGGTTAACAAAAGTAACATTTTTTTTCAAAACCAAAAAGTAACATTATTTATTGGCTGGGCAAGCACTTTCGCCCATTCAGGCATCTTCACGGCGACGTGGAGCCATAGGGTCAATTATGGCCATGGAGCGGCAAACAGAGATTAAAACTCAGCACTAAAGAACGGAATCATCAGCTGTGTTGCTCCTCGAATGACTGCAACGGCGTTATGTCGAATACTGGAAGACGTATTATAGTTCAGTTGCTCCTAGGCTGAGCACTCAACCAACTTTCCTATCCAAGGTTGAATTCCCAAAGAATTAATGTGGCCTAATGCAGCCCCTCCAAGATCCTAAACACATCCCATTCTCTGAAGAGCTTGTTACCCGTCAAACAGCTTGTGTAACACAACACATACTTCACCTTGGTTTTGAAACTGGCAATCCCTTCCACAAAGCTGAAGGCAGACCGCTTGAAACAATACACACCCAATACCTCAAAGACGGCTGGTTGGCAAATGCACAGATGGACCAAATGATAAAAAAAAAATTAAATCGATATATGTGAAGTATTTTTTTCAAAATTGACTTTTCACATTAGCAAGTTTCCCTGCAGCACCCTGTATTATACAACTGACAAGCTGCTCTTCTCATGCTGTACAACAAAGACCCAACAGCATCAAGAAACGTTCTCAAGGGTAGACGCCCCAAAGAGCAGCTGCTTGATAGAGGAATTATGGACATTGCAGTGGATTTCTCGGCAATTGGCAATCTGGGGTAAAGAGCGGGATGATGACCTAAGCAGCTGGATTTAGGTTAAGCCCAATACCATGGTATGTTTCCCAGCTGCCAAAGACCTTAAGAAAACCGTCATCTATTGCAGCAGGAAGCCCTGCAATAGTTCGTAGGGTAAAAAAAAGAAGTAAAATATATAACGCGACAATTTTTGAAGCTATAACAATCGTTCTACATTCGTAGAAATGCTCGTCAGACAATTTATTCTATTATACGATACGGTGAATAATTAATTTAACAATCGAGTTACGACATTTTGGAAACATATCATTAATCATTAAAACTAAGATATTTGCATAGGGGATATCATTTATTCGAAAAACCGTTCACAAATGTTCGGCTTAGTAACTATTACAATTATGTACATCATGATTAAATAATAATAATTGTAGCAGAGATTATTAGGAATAAGAAACCGCCAAATGTTTTTTGGTTTTTTATTCAATGACAAACCATCGTAACCGCACAAGAAAAAAAATTGTATAGCCCCTTCTCAAAATTTGATGTTTTACGCTTCAAGGCATGTAGAATCCAAATATCCACTTTAAACAATTCCGCCCGTCCACCGTCAATACTTTTCTGACGAAACTATAAAAAGCTAAACTTCTGAAATGTTCACCAACAATCAATCTTGGCCTGACAATGGCTCAATTCTTTAATAAAATCGCTAGCCCAATTTTGTATGTATTTTTGGGGGGTTATGAGGGGGAGAAAATTCATATTTTACAACGTTTTTCAGAAAAACGTGTATTCGGTATCAATTTCTATAGATTTTTAGATGCTGAACCGAATGCGACCATCGTTGGGTTCATAGCTTTATTGGTTCTCGAGCTATCGCAGCTTTTGTGTTGAATTTGGGAGCTTTTCAAAAATTTGGCATAACTCGAGAGTTCTTGGTGCTATAAAAATCGTTCTATACACGTTGGAATGCCCGTCGAACACTATTTTCAACTATGACACAAGGCGAAAAATTTAGCTTTTAATCCAAACTGTTGATAAGTTGAAACTTTCACATATTTTTGGACTTGTGAACAAATGGATAACCTTCTTGAATCATTATTAAAGCCTAATAATAATAAACGACTGCTTAAACTGCTAATAATAAACCACTGTATAATAATTTGCAGCATTTTTTACCTTTGCGCGGTCTGACAGTAGCAGGTCTCGAAGATGAGCTGTTTGGCGTGGTTTGAGGGGCTGCCAAACCACCATTCATCAATACTTCTTCGTTACCGCTCATCCTAATAACTTGCCAACGTTTTTAAACCTTTTCAGTTCACATTAGAAGGAAATTATTACGCCGAAATACTCAAGTTTCAAATTTTTTATGTTCCATTAGGCCTTTCTAGTGCAAAAAGTGTATCGGTAGAGCACAAATGAACGTCAACTTAGTCGTTCGCTAGAAGCCGAGCTATGCTACGACTAACTGTCAAACCCCGGTTCGTTGCTTAGCAACGATGACAGTAGGCGAACACAATAAGCGGCAGCGGCACGTGCACGCGCAATGGCTCACGAGTCATGTGTAATATTGTATAGTAATAAATTGAGTCCGGTGACCAATTGAATTGGACGCGAAATTGCACGAACATTTGAATTTTTGATCAATTTTTTCGGTCCGAGCTAAGCTAATCAATTGATAAATTGGGCAAATGGTGGATTTACGCGGGCTCAAAACATATCTCAATGTTTCGCACCGTTTTTAACGCTTATTCTCGCAGTGATTTCCTTGGTGATTTTTTTGATGGTGATTTTCTTTGTCAGGTGGGTCTTTGTCGCAGATAAATTAAAAAAATGAAAAAGTTGCGCTATTTTAGTTTAATGTTCAATAATAAATAATAATGGCTCACAAAAAAATTGTAACCCCCTCCCCCTTTGATCATTGCGGGGTCGATAGCTTTTTTAGTTCTCGAGTTATCACGGTTTTTGTGTAGATTTGTGGGAGATTTTCAAAAATTTGGCATGAGGGTATAACTTGAGAGTTCTTGGAGCTATAAAATCGTCCTATACTCGTTGGAATGATTGTCAAACTCTCTCCAACTGTACCGCTTAGGTGAAAAATTTAACTTTTAATTTAAAAATTAAGAAAAATAAAAAATGATTATAATTACAATAGTTGCTACGGAGTAGCTATTGTTACCAGTCTGTTTTTAGATGGAAATGTTCACAGATGTCCCGACAAGTCATTTTCACAATGGATGGTCTTCTCACATTATTCTTGAAGCAAAGTAATAGTGAACCACTGTACAATAATTTTTTTCAAGTCGATTGGATGTTCACCACGCCACCAACGCTGCGACGGCAAGAAATGGCGCCACAATGTTGTGTAATGACAAATGAGGTTGAGGTTGCAAACAAAAATATTGGATGACGCACGCTGTCAATGATTATTGTGACAATCAACACGAACTATAGTCGAGTATTTTTCGCTTGACGTAAACTGTCAGTGTTTTCTACGAGTGTCATTCCTAAGGTGGTTTTCGTGCTTTCAGAGAGCACATAATTCGTTGCAGATCACAGCTTGTCTTCCTCAATGGTATGCTCTCATATTCGTCGAACAAACTTGGAGAAAAAACGATGCTGTTACTGTGATTTATTATTTTACTTGCTACAAAACCCGAGTTAAACGCAACGGTCTCTAACGCAAAATTCATAGCTAAACGATCACGTTATTACTATTGCGGTCGTACGAATCTAGAAACAGACCCATGTTCACGGAATTGGAACAGTTTTCTCGTATGTAATTCTTCCTTCATCTGTTGTGGCTGTTTTCTTCTTTTTTTTTAAAATGTAAAAATTAGTTGAAAAATAATTTTCACCTCAAAACACTAAGAATAGATGAAGTACAGTCGGTATTGAGGTTTGACAACTAAAAATTCTCAATATCAGCCTTGTACTCAGGTCACAGGAGAAAGGTAGGCTTCACAATTCTGGAGATCTAGTAAGTGTCTATTTGCTGAGATACATTCCCTCATTCAAACAATGAGAGGAAGATTTTAAGCGGGTGGAGAGTTCAACGCTGAACAACTGCGTTTTCTGACTCCCATGTCTCGATCGTCAATTTGGCCTAGGAGCTCTATGCCACGACAATTTCTTTCTCCGAGTTAGACTCAAGATGTCAGTTCAAAAAATGCTGCAAATGTTTGTATAGTGGTTTATTATTCCTGTGCTTCAATAATGATTTAAGAAGACCTTCCATTTGTGATGATAACATGTAAGAGCATTGGAAACATTTTTCTTGGGTGATAACAATGGTTTATTATTGAATAACATGCCAAAAATGTAAGTTCCATGAACGTCACTTATGGATTTTTGGTATTCAATTTTTCATTTTGACATTTTACAGTTGGGTGCCGTACCATATGTGGGCCCAGTGGGCCAGCCTATGGGTCCTGGAGTCACTGCGAGAATCGTCGGTTCGGTACCTGTTGGAGGAAGAAGGTTCGTCCTTGGGAAATTTGCTGTGTTTTTGCGATAAACAATTTATTCATGTCCAAAGAGTGTTAGGGGGAGAGAAACCAGGCGACTCATTCAACAATTCATTATTTGCTGGCCGTGCACTTTCGCCCATTTGAGCATCCTCTGGGCGACGTGGAGTCATATGGTCCACAGCCTATGAGGATGCCTGAACGGGTGAAAGTGCACGGCCAGCAAATAAAAAATCGGATAATGAGTCGCCTGGTTTTCTCCCCTTAACACCCCCTGGACATAAAAAAATGCGATGACAAGGAAAAAAAGAAAAATTTAATATAGAAAATTGTAAAAAAGTGTAGAGTATAGCCTCTTAAATTTGTCAGAATAATAACCCCTTAAAATTCTACATACAAATAATATTTGATGTCCATGGGGTTGAGGGGGGAGAAAAATCAGGCATTCTCCGATTCTTTATTGCCTGGCCGAGCATTTTCACTCGTTCGAGCATCTTCAGAGCGACGTGGAGCCATAGGGTTCACAGCCCCATTGACATCAAGAAATGCGACGACACGGAAAATAAGAAATATATACTTCTCTTTCTTGACGTTGCATTTTTTTATGTCCGTGGATTGGGGAGAGAAACCAGGCGACCCATTCTCCAATTGTTTATTTTTTGGCCGAGTACTTTTGCCCGTTCGGGCATCATCACGGCGACGTGGAGATTTAGGGTCACCTAGATAACATTTCAGAACTCTAAAGTTCAAATATATTGTTATTGGGGACTTACGATTTTTAAATACGTGCATTATGATGAGGAATCATGTCGCATACCCTTGGCAGAGTATTGTAAATTTCTATGATGTTATAATGTTCTGATTTATTGATTATCCATCTGAACAGGTTCCACGTCAATTTCCAATGTGGCCCATCAATCAACCCAAGAGATGACGTGGCTTTTCATCTTGGAATTGATTGTGAGATGAATAGTATCACCATGAATAATATATTTGCAAATCAGTGGGGCCCCCAAGAATATCAAAATGGAACTTTGAGTCTTCAACGTGGCAGAGATTTCACATTGGATATTATTTGTGAAACTAATGCATTTCAGGTGAGGAAGTGACAAATTTTCTTTCAATTGCTTGAAGATCTTCTTTTTTCTTTTAATAATTTTTTTCTTTCATAACTTCTACTTCTAAGAGCAATATTGTTGGTTCTAGTGATGTTGTTCCTTTTTTTATGTGACGTAGTTCATGTCCGTGACAGCTTTTGGCTTATTCTGTATTTTATTTTTCAATCACATGCTGAACACTCCAAAATTAATTTGCAGTAGTACATATGGTAATATATCTATTCCAAGCACGAGCAGAATGATTTATTTGGCTGTCAGTCTTGCTATCATTTTTCCAAAACAAGTGAACAATCATTTGGAACTACATTGAGTTTCAGACAATGGATGAGATTTGCTTTATAGTTATTAGGTGTCACCTACCTAGAATTTTTCGAAGGCATTGAATTAATTGAATATTAAATAACCCATTAGTATTTCATGTATATCATCATCTTCTGCCCTATACTTTTTGTTCCTTATTTACATTGGGTTTTCAGGTAAAACTAAATGGTGGTCAATGTGCAAAATTCGAACACCGGGTGGAACCGTTGAGAATCACTCACATTGCAATTGATGGTGACATCACAGTACATAGAGTTGAAGTTATTGGGGGCCAGGTTCCCGGCGGAGTTCCGATTGGTTTTGCCATCGGGAGCTCTCATGCGCCTGCTCCGTATCCAACGTCTTCTCTTCCTCCCTATCCCACATCTACTCCGTCTGCTTACCCTCTTCAAACTCCATCACCGTGCAGACCAACGGTCCCTTGTCCTCAGCCAACAAATGCATATCCTCAGCAACCAGGAGCTTACCCACTGCAACCGGGTACCCACTCAGGACAAACACATGGTATCTACCCACAGCAACCAGGCGCATATCCTCAACAATCTCATGGTCTCTACCCGCAGCAACCTGGATCGTATCCTCCAATTAACAATGCCCATTCTCCCTCTGTAAGTATAAATTATTCACTGAACTACGACGAGCTAGTTACAAAAATAGGAGGATTACACTTGCGTTAAGAAGACCATAGATTTAATCTTGATTAAATTAAGAGTATAATTTATTTCAGATGCAGCATAAAAATAAGAAAGGCCTGATGGACAAACTTGGGGTTTTGACTGGAGGTGCTGTTACTGGAGCAACTGGTCTTGTCGCAATGAAACATATGGTAAACACAACCGCCTTCTTGATTAACTTTTTAATTATATAATTATATTTAGATGATCTTCGTGTTTTCATTGTTGCTTAATTGTTGTTCAATTGTTGCTGGGAGAAAGGTTATTTCTAGCATCTGCTCAATTATTGTAGACTGTTTACACTTGAAATTATATTGATTTTTTAATGTTATTTTGTTTTAGAAAAAGCATGGGAAATTGTCCAAAAAAGCCCAAAAGAAAGCGTTGAAATATGGTCTTCCAATCGCTGGTGCCGGTCTAGGTGTCTACGCATTGAAAAAGACTCATGGATTTGGCGTGTTCCATAGCAGCTCTAGTAGTAGCAGCAGCAGCAGTAGCGATAGTGATTGAAATAACATCAACCATACACTTTCAAGTCCAACTATATCCTTAACTTCTTTGCCTCAAGACTAAAATATTCAACCTCTTGTACCAGTATAACTACCATTG
The DNA here is from genome assembly GCA_037159825.1 of Tupiocoris notatus. Taxonomy (NCBI): domain Eukaryota; kingdom Metazoa; phylum Arthropoda; class Insecta; order Hemiptera; family Miridae; genus Tupiocoris; species Tupiocoris notatus. The sequence goes on from JASJUZ010000474.1 coordinate 204,428, forward strand.
TTAACAATTAACCTGACAACCTCTTGCAGGGTTAGACTGAAAAACAGATCCAAAAAGGGTTTCAAATAAGGTATTTTTGTAAACTGTTTCGCTTTAAAAAAATCAAAATTACTTAGGGGGGCCAAGAATTTTCAAACCAATTCTAGAAAACCTGTTTTTTAATATATTAATAGCTGGATCAATGGTTTCCAAAACGTTATAGCCCACAAACGTCCCTGTCAGTCTGTGTACCTACCTGAATTCTCACAGAACAAAATAAAAAACTCCAAATCCCTGCATACAAGTTCAAGTTTCGGAGCCATGGTATAGGTTCTTTCTTAATTGTTCAATTAGTTTCTCATTTCTGAAATGCCATAGTCATCACCTCTCATTAAGTCTCGGAAACCTTTCAGCTATTTTATTCAAGCTAATTAGTTTTTTTTAGAAACATAATGTTGTCAATCATTGACTTTAAATACGTTCAAGATGGGAATGGTTTTTAAAAAAACTCAATTGTTTGTGCTAACATTGTAAGATTTGACTGAGAATAAAATCATCATCATTTCTCGCGAAAAAAAAACATAATGATTAAATGTTTTTACCACATTTGGAAAACTGTTGTGCTTATCTCAAAAAGTGAATACTATTGTAGGAATTCAAGGCATCTGGTTCTAATCGACCAAGATGCATAAATATGTTTGTTGTTACCGACAGTGAAATACTTTAAAATTCTTCAGAAATTATTCAAACGTCTAATAAATTTCACTTTAGCATTACTTGTATCTTTGCTCAGTATGGCTCTTAGGGCACTTATCTGCTCTACAAAGTGTACGGATTGAGCTTCTGATAAAATTGAGATTTATTTTCAAAAAGCGTCCCATCTGAGCTTCCGATTTCTTCTAGTGCTTCTGCTTTAAAATTAACCTGCTAACGTTACCATTAGTCTTCTACTACTTAAGTTATTCTGATACTATTGTTCAGCTAATTTAGATCTTTGTCATCAGAGCATGTCTCTATGCTCTCTCATTGATGTTTAATACTCAATTGATCTAAAATCAGAATGAATGATAAACTATTTTAACCATTTGACATTTTTGTGCGTCCTAATTTTTACCTCACTGTTTGTGGATTCTCATTATGTGATGCCTTTGTGCACAAGAAAAAAATGTTTTGTTTGGAGAAAAAATTTCTTGCTTTTAATATTATTTTTGAGTTGATGCCTGCCTAATATTTTCAAACTTACAACACAGCATCCATAGAGGATTTTAATGATGAAATTTAAGTATGTATATTTTATTTTTTGTGTCTATGGCTACTTTTACTCTAGTGGGATCATCAACTTCCTATTAATATAAATTTATGTGCCTTTGTCATCAACTTGACGTCAGCTCTTCCTTATTACTGTAATGGCATTTTTGCCCTACCTACTACAATCATCCTAAAGTTAGCTTTTCCAGATTATCCTTCATATCAAAAGAGGATTAACCAACTGAGTACCGACGCACAGACTGTAAGTTTTGGTGAGAGACCGAAGAAATTGTTTTTATACGATCATTGGCGAATAATATATTTTTGTTGCAATTTTCTCCTGTTGAATATTTATATCCTATCTCATCGCTGGCTTCTTACTTGTAAAATGAGGCTGAACAGTTATACTTCTTATTCGAACGTTATATGAAAGGTAATAATGTCACTTAGTTTCTTGGCCGATAAATCTAATAGTTGGTATGGAAAGTTTGGGACGGGCAAACTAAAACAAAGCCGGAAAAATCCTCCAGGTAAAATTAAATCCTCTCGGCAAATTGGCGGACGTTCACAGGAGAAATAAGTAATAAAATCGCTAAATTAATAACCCTATTCTTCAGTTGAACGGTGCGACGGCTCGAGCTTGGATCAATACGTTTGTGAAACTGGCAGTAGGTAATAAAATTTAATTTACTCAGTGATTAAAGCGATTTTTTCGTTTTTCACGGGAGCAGGAAAATAGCAGGTTAATAATTCAAGGATCAGGAGAATGGAATAATCAAGAAGGAACATTAACTGACTTCAACATGGAAACTGGATTACTATTATAATTATGTATCGCATATTTACATTTGCAATGGCTCTATTATGTACAATAAATAATGAACAAACGGCAGTTGCGTGTACCAAATCGATACATCTTGTTTTATTATATACAACCCTCGTAGAAAATACAATCAGGTTTATGTTCGTAAGGAAATATACAGCATTTCTTAAATTATTCTTAGAAAATAAAATAAACTAATTGGAGCCCTAAATGATAGTTGAAAACATAGTTACACAAATCTACTTTGAATTGCTGAGAAGTTCTATTTATCCTTCATACGAATGGTAACACTTGGTTTTTTATCTGGTTCGGTTCAAATTTGAGTTCACTAACTACAAGCATGAACCCCTAAATGAGCAAAAATTGCTCCACTTGCTTTTTCCATTTTAAACTTCAATTGAGTTTTCTAATAATTGAAACCAAAAATGGCCCACGTTAGCAATTAATTTTCGGTTTCAAGAGTGTTGAAAGTAATTTTAATTCGAGTGACTAACAATCTTCACCCCCTGTCTTACCCGGTTCAAGTCCGTAAGGTTTGAAATAAATAGATGTGCGAATCTCAGTTGTTATGAAGTGAGAATGGGCTGTTGTGAAGATGGGCCAATGCAATGTATGTATATAATCAACAAAGGATAATTAAGATTGTCCATTAGTTGATAACGTTGTCAGAAGGGCTACCTATATAGTTCATTGAAAAATAACTCAATATTTTGGTTATTTGAGGAATGAAGAGAGACAAGTGCCAACATGTTTTTCAAGAATAGCCAATTGTATTAGCTAGTTGATGCCTGACTTTAGCTGAATACGCAAATTCTAATGTAGTAACTGCCTGCACCGATGACAGGATTTTATGCAAAAAAATAAAGAATGATTGAAGCACATGCGTGAAAAAATTTGGTTGTTCCCGATGTATGTGAATGATTAAAATCCACGGATATAAAAAAATGCGACGTCAAGAAAGAGATGAATGATTAAAGTTTCATTTCCTAATAGGTACCAATAGAAATTATAACTCAACGAGACAAATTGGAAGCATCAAAATAATCCTCATTCATTCAACTCAAAATGGTTATAGAGAATAACGACGGCCAATAGTACGGTCAGTACTATCGTAATAAAACTTATGAAATCACTATCTCTGTTGGCCAAGAAGCAACTTAATCCTACACTTCGATATAACACTTAACTATGTTTCACCGTCACTCCACCTATGTTACAGATAAATAAATGAAATGTTCATAATTCTGCATAATTCACAATGAAATTGCATCCTTTGGAATATTCTGAATTGAAAGGGTCTGGTTGTCCGATTGAGGCCACGATTGGCACTTGTAATACTACCTCCTTTTTTTTTGTAATTTGGAGTGTTTGCAATCTGACTTTCAAAATTCACATTGCAACAATTATTTGCAATTCACTATCTACAGCAGAAACACAGAGTGGATTAGCCTGTGTGAAACATACATTTTTTCATTATTTAAATTGAATAACGTACCTGATACAATTTTAATTAAATTATTCCATGTGCCGTTGATGTCAAACTCATCTATCCAACTCATGTCTTGAATAGCACAGATATTGCTAACGGAGCAATTAATAATTCAAATTAGAATTTTTCAAAATTTCTAATAATTCCACAATCAATTACATGTGACGAATTTGATACATTGAATACATTACAGGTTCATCATACTGGATTTCGGGCTAGGGGGAAAATATGACCTGTTAAGTAGAATTATTTTTTGCGTTTAGTTCTGTGGTTTCTGAGATGATTATCAGGTGGTTTGAAATTATTTCATAGTAATTCAGAAATTAATTTTGAGATTGTAGCACATGTCACTTAGTAGCGCTTTATTTTAACAACAACAGATTTGCTTTTCATTAATCAACAAAAATGTTAGAAGAAGGCTTCTTCTTGGCTAAATGTGAAAAATGATTTCTTCAACTAATTTATTTTACTTTACCCAGAATGAACGTTTCAAAATGACAGTAACGTTATAAAAGTTCTGTAAGAACAAGTAGAACTCGACCTGAGATTAACATAGAGGTCCAATTTTCTGTATTTATCCATGAAGCATAACCAGTTTAGAGAAACCTGTCAATTTGGAAAAAAGGCGAAGAACAAAAGAAAAATAAAAAATAGTAAGAGAAATAAATAATCACCATATTGGTTTAATTTGTTTGCAATGAAGATCGACTGAGAAGATTTTTTACGAATCCCTAAAATTTAAACACTAATAGGAAATGTTGATTAGGACTCTGTAAATGAGTTCTCAAACTCAAAACTAATGTGCGCTCTTGTAGATTTCATCAATAAAAATAATCATTGCTAGTTTCCCCATGGGAGAAAACGGAAGGAAGGAGTTACATCTTTCTGCGAAAGTGAGGAATAATCAATGCACGATGCCTCAAAATAATAGCCAAAACTCCAGGTACAGTTTTCATGAACGAAAATACATCATTATTACGATTCTAATCGTACTTATTCACTAACAATTTACATAAATATGGTTACAATTGAGGGAAGTATCAATAAGTTGATCTAATAATTGATAAATAGTTATACCGAGATTCTCTTTAATAACTGACTATGAACTAAGTCTAAGATTCATTGATAAAGGCTCTGCGATGTACACCGAGCTGTTCTATGCCAAGAAGAGCGGTCGGAAAATGTTAGCGATCAAAAACTTATTGCTTGATAGTTTCTAATCAACAAGCAATAATTTTGAAAATATCAAAATTTACTTAAAGCGTGTATTGAACACAAGGTAACTGATTTTACAGTTTACAACAATAAAAAATTACCTAGACATTAATTGGAACAGAAAATCGATCAATAGTTACTTTCTTCAACATTTTAAGACCAGCGTTCTAGGCATTGTAAACAACCTCTTGTTGAATATAGTAAGTCTTAGGATTGTCTTTTTGCACTAAATAATCAATGCACAAATACATATCACAGACCGAAAGGCATTTTAAATTCACTGCAAATGAAACGCAGTTTAATTCCTGAGTGCAGCCATCTTTTTTTGTTGTAGGATTGCAATAATCCACTATTAATAACAAGCTAACGTTAATATTCTATACCATTGAGAGGTTTTGGAGAACTGATCAAATCAAAATAGAATTTTCGACGGTTGGGAGGCTTTCAAATGGGGAGCACTGAGTCTGGTTTGCAGGCCCGTGAGATCAACGAAGAAGAGCATTAGTGACTTCTTTCTGCGGTGTTATTTCAGGGAACAAAATTTTCACCATAGCCATCATACATTGGAGAACTGAAGAAGTTATTAAGAGTAAGTAAAGCCCTGTCAGCTGAAGAAATTGCCTCCATCAGTACTCAAGTTTCAACTCATCCTCAATTTAAGCAAAGGGTGGTTGACACTATGATTTCAAAATTAAGTCAGATGGAGTAGAATATATCTGTTAAACAAGGAAGGAAAGCAACCAAAAATAGTAGAAGCAGAAAAGGGGTTCAGAATCAACTGGAATGGTGCGTTTATCATCACGTAGATCACCGGGAGCCCATTATGACAGGTGTTAACAAAAAGAAGTTCCTTCAAATGCGGAACAATTGTTTACCCAGGAAAATTCACATGTTTTCTAATCAAGTGACGATATGAATTCAAACATGATCTTTTTTTTCTTCTCCTTCACAAGCCAATATATAATGCATGTAGTGTCGCCCATTTGAGGAAATTCAGATTCACTTTCTACATCAACTATGTGGACCCAAACATACAGATGAGGCCGAAGTTACCAATTTCTCTACCCCATAAATGGATTACTAATGGAAGTTGTTTTATCTTTTGTTCTGACTATGGGAAAGAGCACAGCATTATCAACAACCCATTTCTATCTGTTATTTTTTAATGGCTTGGTAAGGCCCCGAGGAAACCATTAGGATCAGTTATTTCTGTTTTCACTGTGATAGAACGGATTATTTCACCAATAGATCCATTTTTATGCTTTCACCAAGTACTGGTTGTCATTATCGTAAAGCAAAAAAAGATCAATACCCATTCTTATGTCCCTCCACTAATTGAATGCTGAGATTTTGAGACTACAGAAGTAGAAGAAAAAAGAAGTTGGGTGATTTTGGAACCATCAAAAATCATCACCGCCCATACCAAATGCGCAAAAAATCTGTTTCAAATGGCTTCATAGTCGGAAACCATGGTTGGTAGGATCAGAAAACCAAAGGATTTTTCATATATCTGATAATTTTTTGTTGCAAAGTCAGGAATCCTCAAAGGCAACAAAATATCAACATAGATTTTCAATTGTATCAACACGTGATTGACCAAGTTGATCCGTAGATCAGATCAGTTAACACATTCAGGGCAGCCATCAATTGCTCCACACTAAAGGGGACATTAAGGTCTGAATTCAACAATTAATGAGAGAAAACCAGAAACTGATGAAATGAAAACCATAGGCAGAAATGACAAGTAATTAAAAAGAACCAACTGCTCTCAGACGAGCATAAAAATGAGCCTAAGGCCACAATGAACACTACAAATAGCCAGCATTGCTTTGTAAGAATGTTTGTCAACATTGTAGTTACATCAGTGGATGAGAATAAATGGTTGACTCAACCATTTATTGACAACAAAACATTTCAGCTTTTCTTCAGATAATCTCTACTAAAAAAGCAAGGGGATAGGCTAGCCACTTGAAAGATAAGCAAATTTTGTAAATCATGCCCCAAATTCTAGTAGATCAAAAGCACAATTGATAGTCTGACCACAATGCCAAGCCAACAACTGCATGAGGGCGATCTTCGACATAAACTTAATAAACATAATAACGTGACTCTTAAATAATTTCATACAAAACTTAAAGTAAATAAAATTCATCGAAATCAACACATTATGGCATCAATATTGAAAAGGTTGATACGAAGAATAACACATAAAAAGATACAACTGACTTGTGCGCAACATAACCCAATGGCAGTGACAATGAGTCTTTGAGTTAAAAAAGTAAAATTACTGAAAGTGAGCTCCGTGGAAGAGAGTTACATTGAGTTGGAATGAAAAGGCAATTAATGAAATGAATCATTCTTAAAAACGCTCTGAATTGTAAAAAAAATCATATTGACTGACCTGATGTACTTTCTGAATATGTTAAAAGAAACTATGATTTTGTGTGAAGTGAAATATACTCAGCACTCCATACAATTTGCTTTCATGATACTTCATTTCAACCAGTTTTTAATTTTCCAACCCCTACTAGTACGATGAATGATCAAACATTAAAGCCTTATCATTATAATTAAAGGAAGCTGGTTTCGTCAAAAGATTCCGCAGTACGTTTTAGTGATATGTTCATCGATGGTTCCAAATAATCAATTTTCAAAGCCGTTTCAGAATGGAGAGGAATCATATACAGCCCATATAATATCGTTATAGAATTTAATGACAATAAGTTTGAATTCTGGCTATGGAAGAACCAAGGATGAGTTGTTTAATAGGTGTGTTACTCTCTGAATGACCTAAATTTTCATAGCATCTTAAGCTTCTTAGCAATCAGAACAGAAGTGTGAACACCTTCATTACATCAATAGTCATTTGATTCTCTATCCAGGTCAGTTAGTGAAATTAATAATTGTCAGACTCGTCTTTTTGCTAATTGATTATTGGCAATATGGTCAAGTTCCTAGTTCTAAGCAAATTGCAAGGAGTACCGATTACAAGATGTTGTTACACATATTTCCTGGACAGGCTTCAGTCAATCATTGGTAAATACAGCCAATTGTCAATTTTTTAGTAGATAACTAAAACCTATATCTACTGACAGAAGAGATGTTCCCAGGAGAGCTACACATCATGTTATAACTCATACGAGGAACAAGTAAAGATGTTGATAGGAATGCAAAACGAAAGAGCTCAGCTGAATTACTTTAAATAAAAATTAACCCTGCTACTATTGTCGGTACTAAGACATTTCTATACGTTGCTGAAACGAATGGCGGGAGGGAGGTTAGATTTAATGTTCATAAATATCCAACAAAATGCATTTGTACAAAAAAATAATTTATCAACAAAATGTAATAATAATAATAATTTATAAAATATCCTGGAAATTGAACGATGCGCTAGGTTCAAAAGAATTCAGAAATTCCTGTTCTGTAAAATTGGAATTGTCACTAGTAGGAAATTGCTCTAAAAAATCCAGGTTGAAATCAGATGGTAAACTGGTTTGTTGGAAGGTGGCTTGTTGTACTTGTTGCACTTGATGGGTTTGTTGCTGCTGTTGCTGAGGCGACCCAGTCGTCTGATCTATAAATGGCGACGACGTTGCGTAATGGTTTGTTGGTCCACTAGGTACAAACTGAGGGCTGCTAGTCGGAGGGCCCAATAAACTACGATTCGGAGGTCGATGTTGCTGCATATGTGACGGCTGAGACCTAGTGTTACTCGTCGTAAACACACTGCCAGTATTCATGTTCTGGCTCATTTGTACTCGCAGAGACATCTAAAAATGACGAAACGATGATTATGAAATGCAATACAATTTCCACCAATGAACCATGTTGAGTACTCTACCATATTGAAGTCTTTGAGTGAAATTGATGATTCACTTGAGCTTTTGATAACAAGGAAGTAGAAACTTGTTAAATAACTGCTAATGAATGAATAAATTCCTTTGATTTCTGTATAGAAAATGTTTGGTGTGGCAAAAATTAAGATACCTACCTAAATCAGCGAAATAAATAAATAAGGATATTATCCACACAAACTTCATGAAATTCCAGCAATCCTAGCAACACTCCAAAATTTTTGTTTTACAAAAAAGAATTTTTTTTTAGCTGCAGGCCAACAGAGGTAGAAGTGAGGCATAGAGCACCCTAGAAAACAAAGGTACTGGACAGAAAAATAACATACCTAATCACTCATGAATAAAATACAGGTTTTTCATAAATAGGCATTAAAATAATAGTGACTTCAGACCTGATGAGTATTGAAGTGCCAATCTACTTTGAATGACTATTTATAAAGAGGGCATTCAAAAACTGTAACACGAGATTTCTCTGTAAAACAAAATCAGCGTGACTGATCAGAAATTGAGTCATTAACTTACCGTTGGGTTAACTTGTTGAAGCCCCAAAGTTTGCTGATGCATTGGCATGTTTGAATGTTGAAGCTGACCAGCAGAGAGTTGATTGTCAGCCGAGGAAAATGAAACACCTAGGAATAAGGAAACGAAATTCGACAATGAACAGATAATGATCGCTTTTTAAATACAACCCAGACAACACTGTACTTTACCTGAATAAGTTGACCAAATTAAATTATTATAATAAAAATAGCAGTTGATTCAATTGTGCGAAACGAGAAGGCTGTAAAAATGGAGGGGAGTTTGCCTCAAAATTTCTCAACTTCACATGATTTCTCCACCATTCTTGGAATTGAAAATCTGGATAATTTTTTCGCAAAGACAGATAGCCAGCTAAAAGTTTCTCATGAATGGGATTCAAACCAAGCCATCACACAAGCTGCTAAACGCACTATCCACTCAGCCATTGGCTAACTCCATTACAGCCTGAAACCTTCAAATTTTCAACTTCCTATTCTTCTCCCAATATAGCGTAAGTTAATCAATTTAATTACCTTGGGCTTGGAGAAATTGCGGTCGTGGTTGTTGTTGCTGAGGCATCATGGGTCTCCAATTAGGATTTTCAGTACTATGGCCTGCCATAACATGTCTCGGTTTGCCCGAGTTATATGGATGATGCCTTGGGTGAACATTGTTCAAATTTTGAGATCCAAGAAACTGGCTTTGAGATGCGCGCATCATGGGACCTGAAGTAAAGGTTGGAAGTAGAAAATGCACGTTACATTGATTTTATACTTTGAATACATTCTCTAATAAATCATTCTGTAGATCACTTTATGTGATCTGAAAAATAATACCTACATGAGAAAGCTTGAAAATGAGAAATAAATAGTCCTGGTAAAGGATGGTACATTTGATAATTGTCACATTATATTGTACTCACCAGATGGTGGCATAGGCTGTACAGGAACCATGCGAGGTTGGAACCGTAACAGAGGAGGCATACCAGGCCTGGAGCCCATATGCTGCTGACCCATATGGCCTCCCATCACGTCTATGACCTACAAATTAGTAATAATAGTTTTTGCCATTAATGACTTCAAATTCATTTTGTTCAAAGACAAGACATATACACGCAGAAGCTTAGAAAAACACAAGTGTTTTACCAATGACATACATTAAGTCAATCAAACCATAACATTTATTCTATCAAACCATAACATTTATTCTGGGTAGGATGTAAATAAGTAACATAGGCAAATGCACTTACTCAAGTCAATTGAATCGCCTAATGGAAGTGATTTGGGCTAATTCTTCTGTTTCTTACAATCCGCGCTTACAATCCCTATACTAGAAACTTGAACTGTATTAAGTTTGAATTAGATCTACCTGTGGATGAGATGGGCGCATTCCAGCAGAGTGAGTAGGCTTTGTTGGAGCTCTCTGTCTCAAACTCTGTTGAGTAAAGTTGATAGTTTGTGATTGAGTGGCTGTTGCAAAGCTTGACTGGTTACCACTCATGAATACCGCTTGCTGAACAGCCAATGACATATTTCCACCTTTCATCTCGCCATTCAGCGTCTGAGCCATAGATACCTGATGACAATGAAAACATATAATCAATTCAGAGTGATTATGTATATATATTTTTTTAAAGAAAGATAAAAACCAAGAATTCTTGAGCACCTTGAATTCTACTGATTACACCGAAGGCTAAGGTCATTTAAAACTTCCCATTCAAATGATTTTCCAGTAGTCTAGAAACCCAATCCTACAACCCTAAAATACATCAGGGTTTTCAAAAGTCCTTTTTAAAAACTCTTTTGTTCAGTGCACAAACAATAATTATAATACACGACAAACCAAGGAGTTTGTCCAGGTGTTCCAGAAGCATTTTATAAATTTATCATGGAAGGATTCAGATAATTGCTTGCATGAATTTTTCAACAAAGAAATTCATTTTGAGTCACAAAAAAAGAAGAAAATAGTTGTCATAACTTCTTTGAAGAAAGAAAGGTTTGATGAAATCAGGCAAGTGATTATTAATCTGACCAATGGGGCTAATTCCACAAAAGAATCAGTCAGTACCCACCCACCACAAATTTCAAATGCAAATTGAAGGTACTCAAAGATGATGTGGTGTCGTATCAGAATTTTCGCTGCAACAGTTAAACCTGCTAACAACGAGGTCAAATACTTTACTAGTAAGTGTGTGACCTCAAACTGAATGACCAACAGTTAACCTCCAGAATGAAGAACTAGATTTCAAATGACCCTTCATACGAGATAAAATCCCAACCATAAAAATGTGAACACACAAAATGCACTGGCTGTGCAAGTAGGATAACAGACTGAAACACATGGTTTCTATCTCATAACCTGAAAAACCAAACCTTACTTCCAATAGAAACATGGGTTCCATAGGCCATGGTTTGATGTAACACCAAATGTGCACCAGAGATGATTTGAGTTTTCAAGGAAAAACGGTGCACTCTTTAACATTGAAAACACTTCAAATTGGACTCTTGGTTTCACAGAAGTACAACTAATAGTATTATGTACAATATTGAGCATAATGGTTACCTGAGCTTGGCCTTGCATTTGAACCTGCTGCACTTGGCTGGCTTGGATGCTAGTAGAAGTGAACTGGTTGGCTCCTCCAGAAGATGGCGGCCTTGATGGCTGCTGCTTTGATGGTTGGGGCGTAGGCTTTGCATTATTCCCACACGTCGCCTGTTGAGGCTGAGGCCGATTAGGAGGGAAATTGGGAGCATTACCTGGTGGGGGTGAAGCGAACTGAAACTGGGGTTTATAGTTGGCGTTCATTCGCACATGTTGAGGTGATGGGATCTCTCGTTTGGGACTGAATTCCATTGGTGAGTTTTGGTTGGAGAACACTTCTTTTTTAGTGTCAGTGTTGAACATTGAGCATGGTGGAGACGCCATAGACGTCTTATAGTTAGGTTGGTTGGATGGTGAATTGGCACTAGGCGAGAAGTCGTTGCCGGCTCCAAATTGAAATTCATATGGTTTGGGGCTAGGCCTTGGTGCATTGTAGTTCATTCCCATCTGAGTCTTGTGCTGGTGCTGCTCAGCCATTTGTTTCAGAGTCTGAGCAGCAGGGCTAAGTTCAGCTTTGAACTCTACATCAGGATTGAAATGGAGTTTGTTAGGTTGACAATTAGGCGGAAGTGACCGTACGTTAGTCGGCTGCGCTTTAGTGAGAACATCAGGCTTAGGCATTTCTTCATTGCATTGCGGCTTAGTGTCCCCACCATCGAAATCAAAGTCCTTCATAAACTCAGGATGGAAGTCAGATATCTCAGAGATCAAGTCATTGAATGTTTCAGAGGTAATAATTGAATCAGACGTCTCATCGCAAATGAAATCTGAAAATCCTGGGAAGGAACTGCCACCAGCTGCGTCTTTCTCGACAGCAGCTGCACATTGCTCTAAATCGACAAAGTCCACATTCTCTGGTTCTCGTTTACACTCCACAATATCCACACTCCTCGGAGTCGGGGTTTTAGGAGAACGAGGGACATCACTCTTCACCGAACTGGTGTTCAGAGTGTTCAAGGCCTTCACTGTCACATTGGTAGATATGTGTGAATTAGTCGTACTTGTCGTGAATTCCAACTGTTGAACAATTTCAACCGAGAATTTAGTCAAACCGTCGTTAGATTTCTGACCAGTCTGTTGGTTCTTTGATGGGGGAGCGTCACTGACATTATCTCCGTTAATTTCACCATCTTCAGAAGCACTTCTTTTGATGGAAAATTTCTGAAACAAGTGAAATTCAGAAGGTCAGAATAAATTAGAGTGAACCTAGTAAAAGCATGAAGACAATTAAATTGGAAATTAACACATTCAGTGTGGCCGTCCCAAATCCGGGACTGCAACAATTCACCAGCCATGTGGGCCGTCCCGTGCAGGTCGCCCGAGATTCGAGCCGATTATCAACTCTAATTTTATCATCAAGGGTAGGGGGGGGGGGGTCCTCAGAAGAGTAGAAGTATCCTCAGTTTTAATTTTCACAGAATAAATATTAGGAGATAATTAGGTTTAAGTTAACCAGTATTTAATGCAGGTTGGCTGGAATTTTTCCGATTAGCGATCCCCAGTGAATGTGTTAACTCATAGCAAATAGGAACAAATTACTTTTAATATTCGCTGTATTGCAATAACGTATTAAGGAAACGAGCTTCAGCAGTGATCCAATTGTTTTCAAATTACAATGATCCAGTATTCTCTCGGCTTTTCTAGCAAGTAATGGTAAAGAGTATAATTTGTCAACTGTGAAATGACAATTACCAACAAATATTGGGGTATCTATCTACTGTAAGCTCTATACACTCCTGTTTTTCATTTTATCTTCAGAGCGTTCGAGTGATTTATTACTGAACGGTAAAACACTAAGCCATTGATCAATAAGAGTTTATTTTTTATGTGCAATTATTTTTTATAGCCAAGATTATCACTTCTTGATAGTTGAGAGATGGAACCTATTCAGAAGGTATGATGAGATGGTAATACAGTTGACAAAATATTTCCAAGATGATTTCAATACACTATTTTCAATTAACACAATGGGGAAGACGCCTATTTTTTATTTTCGTACCTAATGGCCTGAATTCTGTTATTTGGTGTCAGCTGAAGACGGAATGACCAATTTTTCATGAAAATTGTGAGTTTTCGCGGAGAAAATCGCTAAGGAAAATCAGCGGTTTGAATAAACCCGGAAATGTAACTCCAACCTATTGAAGTAACTCCCTAGAGCGCTCTGCAGACGGCTGAAAGACAGACAGTAACAACAAGATGGTCTTTAAGACTGGAGTCATGCTAAATCGAGTAAATGACGCTAACTTCACTGCTACTTGTTAGGTTTTTTTAATCGTCGAGTTAGTACCGCCCGAAATGCCTCGTAAAGCAAATAAATTGCTGAGGGGGGTTTGGTAATCTACAGCAACCTCAAATTATTGCTCCTAATGTTAGTTTATTCTCCGAAGATACAAGCGCTAGTGTCGATATTCACGTTCGACTGACTAGTTATGACGTAATAACTATTCATTTTTCGTTCAAAATCATCGGTTTTCATTAGCGATTTTCTCCACGGAAACTCACAATTTTCATGAAAAAATTGGTCATTCCGTCTTCAGCTGACACCAAATAACAGAATTCAGGCCATTAGGAACGAAAATAAAAAATAGGCGTCTTCCCCATTCATTGCAATGATCAAGCATAATCAATATCTAAATAATTAGAAAAGTAAATTTCGAGTTTAATAGGTACTATGAAATATTTTTGCTAGAAATAGTTCAATAGACATCTGAATATAACTTCTCCCGCTATTCATGCATGCCCCTTGATGGGGATATACCTACTAAGATTTCACCACGATGAGAAAAAATTATATTAGTAGTATTTCAATGTATTTACGCGAAACAACCAGTTAAAATAATTGGCGTCGAGTTTCTTTTGTGCGGACTTTTTTCGCTATTCGTTCCTCACTAACGGTATTTCAGACTAGAATTTGACCAGTATTTAGATTTATCGATCTTTTGTTGATTACCTGCCAACCCTAAACTTGAAAGTATTGTGTGATCAAAGCGCACCAATTTATATTTACATTCAAAATTTGACTAGCGAACGCTAATACCGTTATCTATTGAATGGACTGCAACATTATACGAAAGAAACGAGCGAGTTTCGTTTTTGGGTAGTCGCTTCATATCTTCTTGGTTTTGAAGTTTGCGGGGGAGAAAAACTGGGCCCTTGCAGGACGACCGCAGCAAGGGATAGGGACCAGGCAGACAAAAATGAAATATTTTAAGCCGGACTTGGCCGTAGCTACCAATGGTCCTAGGTGAGTATAATTTATTGCTACCTATAAGCGAATGCACCCTAGTACCTCCATAATTAATAGTGATCTTCATGTATTCCATTGTAGAAAGCCCTGATGATGCCCGAAGGGGCGAAAGTGCTCGGCGGGCAATAAAGAAAATGGAGAACGAGTCGCCCAGTTTTTCTCCCCCGCAAACTTCAAAACCAAGGAGTTTCGTTCGGTATTTCACAAGAATACTGGTAGTATATACTCAGTTCAGGATATTCGGGCGGTGTACGGATTGTTAGTGTGCAGTACTTACAGGAACGTTATTTTCAGACGGTTTCTTTTCCGATTTCTTTATCCCTCGTTTGGCTTTGTTCTCAAGGAACCGCTGCTTCAAAAGGAGTGTATCTTGCAAGTTCTGTTCGACTACGCCGTTGAACGTGTGGTCAAACCTCGGGATACAGTCGCTTTGATGCCGTCGGTAGCTTTCGATTCGCCGCCGGAGCCTCTCAACGACGGCTTGCTTCTTGGGAGGCAGCAATTCACCGGCAGGAGATACGGCAGCAGGTCCGCCTCCACTACCGTCGGCCGTCGTCGCCGCCGCCCCTCCGCCGATATCGTTCAGAGGATACGACGCCAGTTTTCACATTCACGCATTCACCTGTCCTCCGCTTTGCCGATCGGAACCGTCTTCACCCGTCTTCCGTCCTCTTCCCAGCCACCGTCGCACCGTTCCCGATCGTTCGCCGTTCCCAACGCACAACGCTAACGATCACGACCAGGGTGACATTCAACAGTCGTTCACTACCACATTGTCTATTGCGCCCGTCCGAATGTACAGCCTACATTGCTTGTTTACTACGCACACTATAACATAACCTGATGCGAAACTGTTCTCAGTCTGAAAGGGAAGGTTACGTAAACCGTTTCGCACTTCAAACCAGGGAAGTAGAAATTCAATGGAAGACCCCAGTTTTATCGCTTATCAAGAGGTTATGCAAACCCAAGGTGACTAGAATCCGATACTAACCCGCACGATATGACGTCACTGGTATAAAGACTAACACTAGTTAGATAGCTTTTCACTAACCTTTGGCATCGGAATTTCATTACTTACAATTAATTATCATTTTTTCTCGATAAAATTTTTTTTAATCTATAATCATACTTAAAATTAAAAGAAACAAAAATAATCTGATAGAATTCAAATAATTTAAAAATTGACTTTTAAAATACCTACTTAATCGTAAAGATTCAGATATTTTATTTTCGAAACACTATTTTTTTCATTTCTAACGTTCTTCACTGATGAAGTTAAAAAAAAATCACCGTTGGAAAAAAAGTGGGGAAAAATTATTGATATTGACGTTTTTACATCAGATGTCTATAAATTTTATGTTATTTGACTCAGCTAACAATGTCCTTTACTTTTGGTTTATTATTCAATAATAAACCATTGTAATCGCCCAAGAAAAAAAATTTTCTAACCCCCCTCAAAATTTGATGTTTTACGTTTCAAGGCATGTAGAATCCGAATATCCAATAAAAAAAATTCTGTCCGTCCGCCGTACACCGTTAGCAGTTTTCCGGCCAAACTGTAAGAGCTAAAAATTCGAAATTTTCACCAAAAATCAATCTCGGTCCTACGACGGCCCAATTCTTGAACCAACTTGCTCAATTTTAAGGGTATTTTTGGGGGGTTTTGAGGGGGAGAAAATTCATATTTTCCAAGGATTTTCAGAAAAGTGGGTATTTGGTATCAAATTATATAGATTTTTGGACGCTGAATCGAATGAGACCATCGCCGGGTCGATAGCTTTATTGGTTCTCGAGTTATGGCAGCTTTTGTGCCGAATTTGGGAGATTTTTAGAAATTTGACATGAGGGTATAACTCGAGAGTTCTTGGAGCTATAAAAATCGTTCTATACTCATTGGAATGGTCGTCAAACACTCTCTCCAGCTGTATCGTTAGGCAATAAGTTTAGCTTTTAATTAGGAACTTAAGAAAAATAAAAATGATTAAAATTACAATAGTTGCTACGGAGTTTTCCCCTATAGTTACCATCTGTTTTTCGGTGGGAACGTTCACAAATGTTCGGAATATTTAAAATGACAAATGGATAGTATTCTCAAATCAATATTGAAGCGAAATAATAATAAACCATTGTACAATCATTTGCAGCGTTTTTTATTGGATATTCGGATTCTACATGCCTTGAAACGTAAAAAATCAAATTTTGAGGGGGGGTTAGAAAATTTTTTTTCTGGGGCGATTACAATGGTTTATTATTCAATGATAAACCAAAAACCTATCATAATAGCAATTTATCTACTCTGTTCAAACTTCACCATAATAATATCGAAACTCTTGAGAAGAATAATTCCGCAATATTCCTTGAAAATACCGAGTAAAAATGCTCTATTTATATTTGAGCCTGAGGAAGTATCGATCGCGATACCGTACAATCGGAAAATCCTATCGGGCGCTTGCCGCTCGACTCCTTCAACATTGGCATAGGCAACGCCTGCAACGGCAGCTATGTATTGCGGGTTCGGCTGTATTTCATATGAAGGCGCTCGTAACGATTTATTTCCCTCCGCTGACCCAGCGTTTCGGTCGAATTTTTGGGACAACTTGGATCCTCTTGAATAACTTTAAGACTTTTAGAAATGTGTAATTCTCGTTTTTTATTAATTATTTGGTGGCTAGAGGTAGAAAAACCTATCACAATAGCAATTTTTCTACTCTGTTCAAACTTCACCATAATAATATCGAAACTCTTGAGAAGAATAATTCCTCAATATTTCTTGAAAATACCGAGTAAATGCTCGATTTATATTTGAGACTGAGGAAGTATCGATCGCGATACCGTACAATCGGAAAATCCTATCGGGCGCTTGCCGCTCGACGCCTTAATCATCGGCATAGGCAACGCCTGCAACTGCAGCTATGTATTGCGGGTTCTGCTGTATTTCGTATGAAGGCGCACGTAACGATTTATTTCCCTCCGGTGACCCAGCGTTTCGGTCGAATTTAATTTATTGGACAACGTGGATCCTCTTGAATATTTTTAAGGCTTTTAGAAATTTGTAATTGTCGGTTTTTATTAATTATTTGGTGGCTAGAGGCGGAAAAAACCTATCATATGTAATTGTAATTTTTCTACAATTAGTTTCTTCGTTATAATTTCTTTTTTTTCATAGATCAGTTGTTCGGTATTTAGCATATTTTTTGAAGCTTTGATGATCCTCAATTTTTCCTTTCATTGTTACCCATTTCGAATTAGTGTAAAATTTTCGCAACCAATGTCTCTTGTGATTTTTGCCGACTCG
Organism: Tupiocoris notatus; assembly: GCA_037159825.1. Lineage (NCBI taxonomy): Eukaryota > Metazoa > Arthropoda > Insecta > Hemiptera > Miridae > Tupiocoris > Tupiocoris notatus. Next base: position 222,701 of record JASJUZ010000474.1, read on the forward strand.
GTCAATTCTTTCAATTTTTTCTTCCAAACTATAAAAAATTCAAATCTGACAAGTTTTTGCGTGGATTTCAAACTGGATAAAACGCGCATAAAACGCGCAACGTGCATTTGCGCGATCGTTTTAAAAATGTTTTTTCAAGGGACCCGAAAGTTTTATTCTATATTTTTTGAAGTCCACGTCTACGCCAAATTTCATGAACATTTTTGACTCATCGTGACTGGGGGGGGGGGGGGGTGCTCGCCACGCGAGAGCGTTATAATACTTATTAACGAAATATAAATTATTGATTATTATAATTTGGGCTTCGTGCCCAAACGGATGTGGAAGTAGAAGCGTGTCAGTTGCCCTTGGAGGTTGAAGAGTTTTTGTTTGAAAAAGAGGATTGTAAAGGGCCACGTAAGTTCTTGACGAAGATTTTGGAAGTTATGAGCGAATTGACTGACAAACTCTCAAAATAAGATTCCCATTTATGCCAGTTTTAGTTTATTGTTCTCCTATTACGTTAATTTTTGATAATAAAGTTTTTAGATACGTAAGATACTCGAGTAGGTTCTTTACAATTCATGGGAGTGTGGGTGAACTTCTTCCTCATACACGGCCCAGGATCACTGCCTTGAAGGAGAAATTCAATGCTAAAATATCTAGGGAGTTTAAAAAGTTTTTTTACGCTGTGACTTCATGTTCAGTGCCGACAGATGCACGTATTGACGACACATTGTAGAACGGTTCACTAACGACTGCGACGACTTTAATTAGGATATATTTAATTATAATTTTGGTTTATTATTCAATAATAAACCATTGTAATCGCCCAAAAAAAAAAAATTTTACAACCCCCCTTCAAAATTTGATGTTTTACGTTTCAAGGCATGTAGAATCCGAATATCCAATAAAAAAAATTCTGTCTGTCCGCCGAACGCCGTACGCCGTCAATACTTTTCCGGCCAAACCATAATAGCTAAATTCTTGAAATTTTCACCAAAAATCAATCTCGGTCCTACGACGGCCCAATTCTTGAACCAACTTGCTAGCTCAATTTTAAGGGTATTTTAGGGGGTTTTGAGAGGGAGACAATTTATATTTTCCACGGTTTTTCAGAAAAATGTGTACGTGGTATCAAATTATATAGATTTTTGGACGCTGAATCGAATGAGACCATTGTGGGGTCGATAGCTCTATTGGTTCTCGAGTTATCGCAGCTTTTGTGTCGAATTTGGGAGATTTTCAGAAATTTGACATGAGGGTATAACTCGAGAGTTCTTGGAGCTATAAAAATCGTTCTATACTCATTGGAATGGTCGTCAAACACTCTCTCTAGCTGTAGAGTAAGGCAAAAAACTAGCTTTTAATTAGGAAATTAAGAAAAATAAAACTGAATAAAATTACAATAGTTGCTACGGAGTTTTTCCCGATAGTTACCAATCTGTTTTCGGTTGAAATGTTCACACATGTTCTGAATAATGACTATCTGAAATGGATAGTCTTCTGAAATTATATTTAAAGCGAAAGAATAATAAACCACTGTACAATCATTTGCAGCGTTTTTTACTGTTGATATCGATCCAATTTATATTTGTCGTTGACTCGACTAACAAGTCTCATCTTAGCAGTCAACGCCAGAGTCAAGTCCTTCTCCTCCGAACCCAGATTAAAAATCGATTGCTGTAAATAACGTAGAACAATTTAAAACTAATTCTTATACTAGTCTATATATATTCAAAATATATAAATTCAACGGAGAGGAGCTGAATTTTTTCAATTAAATAGTTGAATAATTTAAACAAAAAATACTTCTGGAACAAAAGTTGTCACGCATGAACAAGAATACCCAACAACTTTGTCATTGCCGCATAATTTGCGATGTTAAGTGACTTCTGGAGATTCTTTTGTTTCGATACCAATTTGAAGTGTTGACGATTTCCTCGGTCCACTAGCCAGACAGATGGTGTTTTTCAGATGGTGTTCCTACCTTGCAAATTGGCCACAACCACAGCCTTCCTCTAGAGCGAGCCATTACTAGCCCTCCTTTCGTTCGTCCTTATAAATATAGGAATATCAACTTGCACAGCAGTACGTAATGCTCATTCAACTCATCGCTGTCTCCTCAGGCTCTTGTTATTCCTGCATTATAAGGTTTGTCACAATACTTCCATACTACTGATTTTATTTTATAATTAGAGTACCTAGTGAATTGAAAGCAATTTTTTTGAGGTTTTCCGATAACGTACGCCTAAATGCGAGCAATATTTTTTTGTAGATGCGCATCATACTCATAAAATTATGATTATAATTAATTTGTACTTTTCTGCTCTTGTCCCCTTATATTTATTTGAGAGTTCTCTTCGAAAATTTTCCATATTACTACCAAACGGGCAGAGTTACAGAACACCTACGAAGCGTCAAGTCTTGCAATATCATAAATCAAACGTTTGTACGCTGAATGAATTGTTCAACTTTTTCTCGTTTATTTTTACGAACTATTTGGAATCAAAAGTACATATATGTCGAGAGAACTATAGTAAATGAACGAAAAAAACGTGTTTATTGCCGTGTATACTCGATCATTAATTTCATTGGTTGATTAAATCCAAAGTCGTATAATTTTGTATAAGTTGAATGACTTTGGGCGATTGGAATATTTGGCAGTTGTTGTAACAATGATGGTTTGTCAGTGAATGATTAAGCTGCGTGGATTAACTGTCACCGATGCATTTAAAGCAAGTTATTCGCTGTTTTTGAACTTGAAAAATATTTAAATTCGTCGTCGAATAATTTTTTCGTGTACAAATCTTTTTTTCATGTTGGTGTACGAAAATTGCCGCCGAGTGTTGCTTGGGGGTAGTGATTGGTTGTCGGTTGTGGTACAATATCCGAGGGTGTTCAATTCGTGTAGTTCTCAGCGTGGAGACTCGTATTTGGGTTCCAATGCATCATAGTTCCTTTTTGTACCGTCACTACGTTCTCAACAATAACATTATTTATGAGCCCAAAAACGATTGATAGATTTCTAAATACAAACCTTAGGTTCAAAATGTAAAAGCAAAAATACTGTGCCATTTTACGACATGGTGCTGTTCAAATTTACTGTTTTATGACTAAGCTCACCTTACAGCTCTAGGCGATATGCTTTTTTTAAATTCTCATATTCTAATGTGAGCCCAATGAGTTCCATGGGTGATGAATCCTTAGTCGTTCTTTTATGTGCAGATGATTGCAACGACGAATCGTTTGCTATGTTTGCTGCTTCTGTCGGCGACTGTCGTCTCTTTGGTGGCAGGACAAACGTTGAACGGCTATATTAATCCGATGTGGATGACTGACCGTCGTCGCACAGATGGTAGGACGATCGGCGGGTTGCGAAGTGACTATTACCTGTCTTCAAGCGATCTGAATTACAGGTCTGAGATTCCTCGCTCGCCAACGATGCTCGTTTATCTCGACGACCAGGGCAGGTAAGATAGCATGTTCGTGCAGTTGAGGCATGAAGATCGACCGCAAAATTCTATTAACTAAATGCTTTACGGACGATGAATGAATGTTTAACTGACCAGCTTCACAGTGAAACGTCAACTTTGGCCTAGATCTTACATTAAATTTTCATTTGTTCCACCACAACTCCAAATTGTCCTATGTTTGCAGCATGAAGAATCAAAAATCTTTGTAAACACGAACGTGCATTTTCTTGGGCCATTCCAATTTTTCGATCCCTATTGACTTTTCCTTAATAGAAGATTTCACTTCTTCCGGGGTTTTAATAAATTTGCCTCACCCCCCAATGAATTGCAATTGTGTTAAAATTTTGAATTCCCGGGGAGCAGTCACTTTGGTCAGTGGATAATTTCAATCAGCACCAATGTCGGGGGAATTTAATTACCATGCCAACAATTGGTTAAACTTTGATTACGAAGGCCCTTCGGGCTAGTTAGGTCACTTTTCATGCAGTGTTTCAGAATGATACTTTACTAAAAATAGTCGTTTGTTTATTTCATACTGTTATGTATCATCATCCTTTCGTGCATCGTCAACTTGCTCATAGAATCTCTATTTAAACCATGGTAGGGAAAATTGCGAAGAATTCAATCGTGCTTTATTGTGTTTCTCATGTCGATTCCACTGCCACGGTGTATAATATTAAACTATCTCTATGGTAAATCTTATTTTCAATAACACAATTCACAATATCGATTGGCGCATTTCTACAATCTGTCTTTCTTGTTTATCTGCACCAAGGTATCGACCCGTTTACAGGCAAGAACGGCTTTTCAGAGCCACTGATCAAAACTACTACAGAATCTCGGAGCCTCAACAATTTTTGCCTATGCCATCTGAGCAAACGCCTATCATCTCATCATATTAATTCACAGGCAACGATGTACCTATATTGAATTTATATTGCAGAGAATATTTCAAAGAAACAATTGTATAAAACGATTGCAAATAACAATTAAAACATAAGCGTTATCTTTTAATACACTACCCTGACAAAGCGTGGAGAACCATGGTGAAAGTAACGAATATTGGTTATTCTCATTAAATGCCACCTGAAGACCAGTTCATAGCTTGGACTGAAAAAATAAGTAATTAGAATAATTCAATAAGGATCGATTTCCGTGAGTGAATAAGTAATTAGTTTTTCGTGCAATATCTATCGATTGAGGTTCTCACGTTTATATGGAAGGCAAGAAAGCCGTTGGTTGCATTGGCACCAATGTATATTTGTGCGGTGCTATCGTAGCTAACCACTACGATTTTGCCAGTGCAAATATCTCCAAGCTTAAAACCTGACGCAACATCGCAGTACGTACCCGGTGGAAGACCAGTCTATGTGAGGAAACAGAATGATTTTATAAATAAGTTTCTGATAGTTTTTATGAAAAATTAACAATAAGCGCGATTCGTGCGTAACGCAGTGTTTTTTTTTCTCTTTTTTTTTTAAACACTGATTGAAAACTGTCAATTTTTCAAGCCAGTTGATTCAAAAATAGAAAAACGCACGTGTAAAATTTCGAACTAGGCAAATAATACAGAAGTACAGTATGTGATTCAATTAAGATGTAAAACTTTGAAATTAATTGAAACGATTTTTTTTGCCGCCCGCCGAGAGCACTATATACTTTGGCTTCAAAACATGATATTTGAAAGACAGTATCTCCAAGAGTATACAAATTGTTTGCGCCTCGAATTTTGCGATTACTAGCTTATTGAGTTTGTCAGCGTTATGGCGTTAGCCTCTGAACAATGTAACACTATTTTTCGGGAGCTTTAACTCTCAATCTGTTTGAATGCCATTTTCATATCCCGTTTATTACCTCGAACAACAAATAGTCCTCGATCGGATTTTTTAAAAAATTTACCCAGTTACAATCTAATAAATATAGTCATATTTTCTGAAAATTTCACCTTCTCAACGACCTCCCGAAGAAAAAGAAAAAAGTAAATCTGATCTCTTGTCTATCTTCATTTTTTCTTTGATCGTCATTTTGTTCATTTCGTTCGGTGTCGAAAAAATATATTCTCTTTGATTCGTTTTATAAAAAGTAATATTTTGTAAAGAAAGCACTTACGATTAATCGTTCATTCATATCGTATAATTCCAAGTTGAAAGCAATGAACGCTATGTTCCCTTTGGAAAAGCTAATCTGCTTGTTGCCGTTGCTCCAAAAATTCTTCATCTCGATGTCTGGAACAGAGTTGGGCAAAAATTAGTTCTGAAACTAAAACTAAATACTAAAACTAAATTAGTTCCGAACTGGAACTAAAAGATGAAACTATTAGTTTTTATTCGAAACTTCAAAACTAACTTTTGGAACTAAATTAAATTTGTAACTAAGTTAGTTTTGAAGATTCGAATAAAAACTAAAGTAGTTTCATCTTTTATTCGTAGTTTCGGAACTAAAAAAAAAAAAAAAAATAAAAAAAAATAAAAAAATACGACCTACCCTCAAAAATTTTTTTTTATGTTTCAAGATGCGTAGATTGAATCTACATCTTGAATCTTGAATCTTTTTCTCATGTTTCTTTAACTCTCCGATAACTTCTTGTACTAAAGCGAGGCAATTTATATATCGACTGCAATTAGCCTTTTTCATTACATGCTATTTGGAGAACAAGTTCCTACTTAAGAACGTAAAAACCAGTTGAGAAAAGGAAAATGGATGATATGGAAAATTTACCTCGAGCTAGGTTAGCAAATTCAACCATTCCGTAGATTTCGTACCACCTGTGCTCACAGACCCAACCTCTTGCGCACGTTATGCCATTTGGATTGGCAAAGGCGTGTTCAACAGAAAAGTTGGAATCATGAGGTGGACCTGAAAATATAAACCTCAAACAATACCTGCAGATCCATTTAATTAAGAAATAAATAATATCCACATCCAATAGGATTGGGATAGGGGAAATAAGGAAACGCTGAGATCAAAAAGCTATTACGTTGGTTCGTTTTCTATCTGAAAACTTATGACTCAAGAATTGTGTCTGAATAAATGCGCCTGGTAATATGATTTGTGGACCAGCTAGCCACTTTTGCTCTGTTGGAGTGAGCGGGGCAGCTAGGCATTTCGGATGATCTGTAACTGGAGACTTTTTTTATATGATACGCTTTGGTATTCGTCAAACTCTTCTCTTTCTGTGTTGGTACGACATCAATAACTATTAAAATTTAGGTTAACCGAACGAAAGATCAAAATAACGAAAAGAAAGGTATTCGCGAAAGAGTTTGTTAATTGTTTACAATTTTCGCTCGGTTGATGATGTGGAAATGGAAGTTTCATGTGGAAACAGAATAAATATTTATTGAAAAAAGAAGCTTAGCAAAATTTGAAATTCTGATGATAGTTATTGAAAAATGGTCTTTTTGGATTTGTGTTGTAATATCCGCCGAATTATAAAACTGTCATAGCTTAAAGTTTGTACGAAATGGAATACTATATAAAACAAATGCTTTGAGATTTAAAATAATCTTGAAATAAGATAAAATGGTTGACCGAAAAATGTACCTTCACTATTCGAAACCAACTCGTAATAGCTGGACATGAGTCGGGGAGTTCCATAGTTCCAAGCAAGCATAAAGGCGGTCGCCATCTGGTGCAGATTCCAACAATGAGAATATAATTAGTTAACGTTAAACAAGTAAGTAGTATAAAATATTAATTCAAAGCCTGTAAACCAATTTTACCTAAGCGTTAACCAACAGCTTACTCAGCTCGTTTATCATGCTTGAGATATATATAACAATTATAGTGTTTTGCGTACTTTTATTCACAAAAGATACCGATTTGATCGGTCACGATAACCACGATTACCAAAAAAATTGCTTCCTTTCACCAACCTTGAACTTTTTGCTGTTGATGTAATTTAAACCATAGCCAACTCGTTGCAAAACGTGATTGTCAATAAACACGAGCGCTTTCTCCGAGGGTAATAACGACCAATCCTCGCCTGAAAAGCGTAAGATTATTTCGATAAGCGAAGGGATGAGCTGTTGAGTTCATGAGTATAACGAAATAGATTCAAATCGAGCATTGGCGTACCGTTGTAGTTGAACTGAAAAAAGAAGCCCTACTATCTTAAGCTTGTTGCTTAGGCTAGTTTCCTCACCGAAATTTGCGATCCATGAAAGAGCAATATAACCGTAATACAAGTCGCCAAGTTCCACTGAATATTTGTATTCTGTTACCATGCCTAGTTGAAGGTATTCTTCTTTTCCTCGACTCTTTAATCGCTCGTCGTGCCCTATTGGAGAAATGTCAGAATTACGAACGTAATTCAGGAACATGAACAGATAGTGGTTGGTAAAGTGTTCAGTTCCTAGAATACCTATTAGTGTTGATGGCCATTTCAATTTTATAATCCACAAGCTGCAGACACAAATATTACATCAACGCAAGGGGTTATCAGACGGTAGATAATGAGACCAGATTTTGCTAATTAATTATTATGCATCCCTGATATCACTATTTCCAAGTGAAGTAGAATTCGTAAAAAAATAAAATTAAAGAAATATAAATAATTGACGGAGGAGTCGTTGAGAAAAAGATACTCATTTGAAAAGTAGCACGAGACTGAAGAAAACTGCTGACATAGACAACGTGGTGGCTACAACGTTGAGCCATTTACAAACTTGACAATTTCACTAGAATCTGTTATTTTTACGAGTGCTATTTCAGACCTTTTAGCCATCGTGCGACTATCCGGTTCGCATTTACTTCGACCTGTCAGATCATATTATGGAACTTCTTTTATTACTAGCGCATGCAGGAAAACAAGCGATCAACCTTTGCTTCGCGTTGGCATCTACCTGAGCTAACGATGTCATGGTATATGAAAGGTTTCTGTTCGTATGAGGTATTCTTCAGTTGAGAGTATATGGTTTTGAGATGTTTTGGACTGATGTACGCTGCGTTGTTCACGCTGAAAATAACCGACGAAACTCATTACTATCTGTCGCATATCTGAAACTAAATTGCATTCCGTTTATTGATTACCAGAAGCCTGATGCCCCAAGGTCGATTAAACGATTCATGAAATCGACGATCTTCTGACGCACGTACGGTTGACTATGATCCAAATCGGGGTGTTCATCCCATTCACAATTCCAAACCTGTAAAGGTCAGTCTACTTCATAGCTTTATTCGAGATTATTTGAAGCGTATCTATAGAAGAAAGAACTTATTCCAAGATTTGAAAGAAAACTGATCTGAGAGGAAACCTATCTAACGGTAATAATCGCGCAGTTTTTAGATTTTTTTTGTAAGCACGATAAGAGAAATCAATAATCATGCACACGATCTTTGTTTCAATGATGTCACGAATTATAGAATGCATTTTATTTAGAGTATTGCGTTGGAACCGTTGGATTAAATATCCAGTCAAAACTATCAAGTGAATTTGTAGTTAAAACAATGCATCATTCAACTTGGTGGCCTGTCCTTCTTTATTTATTTATTTATTTATTTGGTACGAGCAATTTAGGTGCTCAATTTACAAAGTTAACGTAGAATCTGGCCGGTGATCGTAATAAAAAAAAAAACAAAGAATTCAACATAATAATAAATAATACAATGCTAGCTTGCAAAAAAAAAATAAAGTAAAATAAAAAGTGGAAAAAAATAACCAGCTTTTGGGTTTATTATAATAGTATACCATCCTAATCCCATGACTATTATTTTCCTTGAAATGCCGAATCGAATGAAACCTAACGGGGTTGTTTGTCTTGTTAGCGCGAGGTTCTCGAGTGGAAGTAAAATAATAACAATTTAAGAGTTTTCGAAACCATAAGAACCGCACTATACACTTTGGAATGGTCTTCTCTCATACTTATGAAGGATTGTAATTAAACTTTTAATTTAGACATTTTTGAAAACATTTACGCAAAAACCTCTCACAGCGCAGTTATTAGAGTCGCCGATTTCTCGTGGTGCGGAAACGTTCAGATGCGTGAACTGAATTTAACTGAGGAAACAGCGGAATTAGAAGAAAATGTATTCGAACAAAACCGAACTCACTTCTGTGTCATTCTCCCAATTTTCAATGGAGCAGGTGTCATGAAAATGCTCGGAACTATAAGGGACACCTGGATAATACTTGGCAGTAGCATTGGCATCTGACCCTGCCACCCCCTTTACGTCGACAGCATATTTCCTTGCCATGTGGTTGATTTCAATTTCCACATAAATCCTAGATGGGTGTAATTACAATACAGAACATGAAATGAGTTCTACACGTCCTATTGAAAATTAGGGAAAAGTCAGAGTAGGGGTTACAGTAGGAGGCCCTCTGATTGACAAGATTATCTGAAATAAAGCGTGATTGGGCTGTAAAAAAAAGGCGCGGGTTTTTTCCGAACCGTATTAGATTACATAGGCTCAATCGCTAAGGAAAATAGACCAGATTATCTTCAATCGGAACACTAGATTCAATGAAGAATGAATGATATTTTTACGAATCAAAATTGTGCCTAAATATGCTACGTACTGTAGGTTTCAATAACCTGAAAATCATATCTGCTCTACTCACTTCACACCCGCTTTTTGACAACGCTCGCACATTATTCTGAAGTCATTTTCATCGCCGGATTTAGACATGATTTTGTATGATACCGGTTCGTACCGCTCCAATGAACCCACTTCTGTACTTCTCACTAAAACATGCTCGTTCACCGGTGACACCTGTTCGATTCATAAAAATTCGCGAATCACTGTCAAACTCCAACTCATTGATGAGCGCGGAAATAATACATCTTCCAAAGGAACAATAACCATTGTACATGCATTTGCAGTTTTTACTTCCATGTTTACGTCGTAAATGGAAGTATTGTAATTTTCCAATAAGTCAACTTCGGAACAGAGGTGAATTCGGAAGAATTTTCCATAGTACTATAATACTAAGATACTTGTTATACTTTCTGCACAAGTGTCTGTGTGTCCAACTGTCTGTGATAAAAAAAAGTGACAAGACCGTCATATCTCCGTGAAAAATGAATAAAACATTATTCACTAAAATTTTCAGAAATTGTTTTCGCAGTAAATGTGCAAAATTAGCCGTTTACGGACATACACAGTACTTTCGAGACATAACCACATCGTAACCGTATAACCGTGTCATCCGTTAATTTTTTGTATTTAGAAATCTTCCAAGTCCCCAAAAGTCAATATATTTGAATGCTTGAATATATTTTAAGGTCGTGAAATGGCATCTAGGTGGGTGAATGCTGATTGCCTTTTTACAATTACGGTCACATACAATACTTCCGCTTTATCCAACTATCGTTTGTATTTAGAATGTTTAGGGGCGCTAAAATCAATTAATTATTTGAACCCTCAAGATCGAGCAGTTGACGCTCTATGAAAAATAAATTGAAATATTACTCTATGACAGCTGAGCGTCGCTTGATTTCTATTATTGGTGTCACACACAGTACATCTCCATAATTCGTATTTTCAGTTATTTTATTCGAGCGCTTGGTATTTTTGGGTCTCCGTGCTATTAAAATTATAGAATTCTACAACACTTGTACTGTATCGATTGGATCACACACCCTACTTGCGCAATATGCCGTTCATTGACTATTTCGATTTACATGCCGCAAAATTCAATGTAATTATTAGAACTGTTAAGATCTAGCTGATGACCTTTCATTTTTATCTGTGGGTCACACAACGTACTTTCATGAGATGAGCTTTTTCGAGGCTACTGGCAGTAAATGCAAATATATTTAAATGCTTGGGAATTTCTAATGTTTACAACGACAAGTGAGTGACGCCTGATTTCCGCTTCAAGGGTGCAAAAATGATCCCATTTCACAAACCTTGGCTTGTGTCGTTTTGCCATACTGCCAAATCATGATTCTATTTCGTGCGTTATTCTATTTTTGGGTCTCCTGGCTAGTTTTTCAATAACCGATGTAGTGTACTATGAGATTCCTGATTTTATAATTGGTTATACCTGTTACCTATTCAAACATGGAAGAACTGTGTAATCTATGCATATCACTGGTTTCTTTCATTACTCCTCCCTGCTACTTAGACGTTGTACTGTTTTTGAGTTTAGTTTAAGTATTATTTGTAGTATTGTGAAGTCTACATTATTTTTCAGGTAAGGAATAAATATATTGTACCTGAACGGCATCAAAACCTAGCGGGCCGAGAAAAGTTTCACACTCTTCAGCGATATCGTCCAATCGCCATTCAAGTAGTTCGACGATCCCAATCCCTTCGGCGAGTTGCGGGGCCAGCATTATAAGCATGAGTATTCCTCGCAACGCCATCATGTTTGCATTAAATATCTACAGGCATTAAAACAAGTAAACTTCAGGCAAAAATTACTCAATAATTTGGTATCGTCCGTTTACAAAACCGCCGACCTACCGAGCAGTGAATTCGACCGCCGACGGATTTCAGCGAGCGGTGCGCGAATCAATTCATAAGAGTGGGGCGAGGAAAAAGGAAATACAAAACTAACAAGATTGATTGTTTGCGGTGGTCAAAAATCACTGAACAAACGTTGGGCGGACAAAGCTTCAGTCTATAAGACTTCCTCATTGTTCATTCGCTGACTGTTATTTCACAGTCCACCAAGCATTGACATCCAGCCTTGCATATATGCTGAAGGTCATATGCAAAGGTTTGAATGAGCTCTTTAATTAGTAGGGAGGATGGGCTCTCTAATAACTGTACACTTACTTTTAACGCCTTCTATTTGGATCTTGAGGAATCAAAGATGACACTTCTGTATTCAGGCACTCGCCGCTGTGCGAAAGAATTCATTCCTAACATTTTGGGAAAATGTCGAGTACAATGTGGATATGGTCTCTGGACGAAAAATATTTGGAAACGTAAAAGGTAATTAGGAGTCAAATTTGTATAATATACAAATGTTATTTTAGAATTTCAAATAATTTTTGGGAACAATTTTGACAGTTTTTGAGTGGTTTGGAAATCCGTACAGTCGTATCCGAGAAAAAAATAGAAAATAAAAGAATAAGCTATCTTGAATATTTCTGTGGACTTCATGGGAAAACACGTTTTTTGACGTTCGTATCTCGAGAGCTATTATATACGCTAGCCATTTTCTTATTTTTAACGGATTCTACATTAAATTTCCTTCATTTTCTTCCACAGCACCTAATCATTTCCGTTTCGGGAACGTGACGAAAAAAATTCCAAAGTTGAAACTTCAAAAGTATGAAAATCGAAAAAAATATTATCAATCGTTCGAATTCGATTATTTTCACTTTAAATTCGAATTCTACGTCTAATTTCCTGTAAGAATCATTAATTAATCACATTTGAACAGTACTGTAAGTATTTGCAACGGATTTTCAAAGTTGAAAAACATGAAACCGCGTACTAAAACTGGGAAAAACTATTGTTGGTCGTGAAATTTCCGCTGTTTTGACGTCATATTCGGATTCAGCGTTAAATTTCCTATAAGAATAGCTTTCAAAATCGCTTTAAAACAAAGATTTAATATTTCACCCTTACCGATGCCAGCGGAGCTCGAGAATTCGGCCGGTGAAAAAGTCAATTTACGGAAAATAATTTCTCTGGCTCTGTTTAAATGTTTTTCGTCAAATTTTTTGCTATGTACGTGTGTAAGGCGTTCAAATGAAGACTCCTGCATATTTAAACAATTGATTAACATTAATTTTGACCCCGAAAATCACGGTTAAAGTCCAATTTTTGAGCTTTTAAAAACCGATTTTTTTGGACCACTCGCAGATTTTTCCGAGAAATAAAAAAAATCACAAAAATACATCATGGTAAGACACAACTTTCCTGAAAATTTCAGATTTTTATCTGTACTGGAAGACGAGTAAAAAATCGTTAACTGTTCGGTTGAAAAAAATCGCAGGGGTACCCCTTGGATTTTTCGCGAAAAATTTTTTGAAATAGATTTCGCTCAAATTCAGCATAATGATAGTTGATGATGTGTATATCAATAATATATGGTTCATTCTTTGTTTCTTTCGCAGTAAATAGATGAAAATAACGTTTAAAGTTGAAAAATGTCATGTTTTCGTGTATCGTCTACTAATATTGTTGAATAACGCAAAAACGGTTGAAAAATGGATAGGTACATTACATTAGGAAAATGTGGAGAGTTAAATTACCTATCTTTTGGTATATTCAAACATCTGAATTGACGACTTTTTGTTTGAGTTATCCACTGTGCAAGTTACAAATCTTGGAAAACTTAAAGTTGTTACGTCTAATTCTGCTACAACTTTGCTCCACTTGAAAAACCCAATACTTTATGATACAAAGTACTCTTACTCTTTCAAACTCTCAACACGAATAATTGAAAAATTGGAAAACAAAAGATTTGATGTCTATACAATATTTTTATAAAAAAAAAAAATAAATAATAATAAAAAAAATCGAATTCTACTATCCATTTTAACTAAGCATTGGTTTTTAATGTGCTTGAAAACGCAATTTGTATTCTTCAAGCCCGACGAGGTAAAAATAGTTTCTGATGATGATTTCTCCAGTCACGTGCGTTTGAGTAAATCGTCTTGATAAATTTTCGTAAGTTTGAAGCACTTGAAGGTCAGTCAAATGCCAGTTCAGAAAATGAACGTTTGGTGTTTCGCTGTTATTATTAAAATAGCACAACAGCTTTTGCCGGGTCAGCTAGTCAAATCTTTTAGTTCGAATGGCAGATTATTCATGATTTGCCACCCATATAAATGTCCCTATTTTATCGAAAATATTATCGGATCCCATTTTAAGCTATTCAATTATGTCCAAATTAGCCGATCAACGCTCTCCTAACTAAGATTACAGTGGCAGTAGATGCAAGTTAAATATTCCTTCTATCCGTTTGTAGTAAATGCCTAGTTAGTTGAATACTATGCATTAGGATCGATGTTTTTCGCATTGGCGGGGCAGAAGTTGATGAGTGAATGAATTTTGGGATGCTTTTCGTGTGGGAAGAGACGACAGAGGAGTCCCCTCCAGCGGCCAGAAAGAAAGGGGAGCGTCACTTTGGAAGAGCAACCGGCTAGAACTTGCCAGTAGATCCTGGTCCTCAGGCTTGGAAGCTAGCTATCTCGAGCTCGTTATTTCGTCTCAGTTGTATCTTTTCGCGTCTGTGCGTGTTACAAAGACGCTCGCGCGTGTTTATACTGCAAAAAGATACTCGCACGCTGCTACGGCGCTTCACTTTCGACACATCTCCAACTCTTATGATGAGGTGAGTCAAGAATGTCGTATTTATATGAAAATACTATGCTTCAATTAGGAGAACATAAACACTAAAAACGCTGCAAATGATTGTACGGTTTATTATTCATTCGTTTCAATAATGATTTAAGAAGATTATCCCTTAGTGATAGTAATTATTATGAAAATTCGTGAACGTTCCCACCGAAAAACAGATTGGTAACTACAGGGGAAAACTCCGTAATTTTAAGAGTTTTTATTTTTCTTAATTTCCAAATTGAAATCTGAACTTTCCGCCTTATGGTATAGTTTTAGAGAGTGCTCTATGAGCATTCCAACGAGTACACAACGATTTTTATAGCTTCAAGAACTGTCGAGTTATGCCAAATTTATGATCCCGCGATGGTCTTGTTCGATTCAGCGGCGAAAAATCTATTAGCGCAATATACACCTTATTCTGGAAAACGTTGGAAAATACGAATTTCTCCTGCTCAAACCCCCTCAGAGATACCCATAAAATTGAGGTAGCGATTCGTCAAAAGAATTGAGCCATTGTCAGACCAAGATCGATTTTTGGTGAAAATTTTAAAAATTTAGCTTTTATAGTTCGGCTCGTTAGTATAAGTATTAGTGAGGTTTTTTCGCAGAGAGATTTATTATTGTTTTGTGAAGGAATAGTGCGAAAATCAGGTACGATGGTTAGTCTCTCCCATTAAATGACGATTGACCACTAAGCTCTCTCTTCCAGGGGTGAAAATATATGTAAAAATATATTTTATAATTTTTTAATAATTTTTTTTTCACCCACGTTGGGGTTCAGGGGTTCCATTCGTTTCAGTCCAGCTGTCTTCGTCTTCCACCGGTGGAGGTTAGGGGATGCAGGTCCTTTCCAAACTATCGTCATGAAACATGATACAGAAGTGTTATGAGACAGATAGGATTTTGTATCAGTCGAGAAAGTGAATCCGATATCGATCAATGACACTTGAACCAATATCGAGAAGCTGACCCGAGCTAACTTTCTGCCAATCTACGAGTAATTCATACGCTCAAATAGAATTGGTGTGATATTGAAACCTGTTATGGTTCCTGAAATATCAACAGCTCCTAATGGAGACGTATATCGCATACTTCACATACTGAAAATTATTTGGAAGACAAAAACGTTTGCTGTTCTAAGTGTACGTCAAGCGAAGGTGATGATCTCCGGCATGGCGGGGGCTGGCGAGAAAGCGTGCGGTGCTTCGGAGCAGTGGTTTGTCACGGTTGGAAGCTGAAGAGCCAACAAGTGCTCGGTGGTGCGGCTCTGGCGAGCTGGGTTCGCTGAAAAAAGTCCTCTCCGTTGAAAACTTCACGGTTGATGAACTATCGACTATGTAAATACAAAAGTAAACATTAACCCACGAAAGTAAAAAGAGTACTATGGTGGTAATGTCGAGGGAAAGTTTTCCTGCTATTTGATCGATACGCTACAACACAATCTTCACTCTCTAGACATTTTCAGCACATTGAAGCGTGCCAAACCAGCCAATTATCGCCTATCATGAGCCTATTTTTGATAAAAAGCGTGCCGGCCATGAGGAAGAGTCGAGAGATCTTTTTCATTGATCAAAAAAGTTACCTTTCGAGGTCCATTCGAATTGCTTTCGAAAAACGACAAATAAATTGTGTTGTTTTGCTCTAGGTATTGACAAGAAAAAAGTAAATTATACAGCCCTTAATTGGAGCCGGTTGCCATTTCAGAATCTTTGACCATGAACTAGGCTGTTATAAATTATTTCGCCGAAGAGATGCGAACAAAATCAACAATGCGAGTACGCAATGATTTAGTTCAATCTTGAAATATACCACCCTGTCGTATTTTAAATTCTAACATTTTTCAATCTGCGTCAACGTATCGATTTCGTTACAATTCATTTAGTCAGCTTACCAAAATCAGTTGGAATAGACAAATGAAAGATACAAAACGTCTCTATATTCTAAATCCACTCTAACTCCGAAATATATAGGTAAACGTTTCTCAATTTAATTTCTTCATGTATGAAAATAATTCCTATTAGGACGGATATTCACCTAGGAGTTGCGCTTGTAGTTACCGATTGTTGTAAGATAGAAACGTTCGCGTAACTGCTCGGCTGCCATGTAAATGATCTTCTTCTTCAATTATTTATGAAGCAAAGGTTACCTATTAGGAATAGTGAACCACTGTGCAATCATTTGCAGCGTTTTCGTATGAGGATAGCCTCTTGTCTGGCTTGCGTTGATGGTCGTCAGGAAATTAATATCTGCGGATCGCTGCCGCCTCGCGGTTGCTCTTTCGGTATGCCGTGTTATAATGAAGTGGTCCATATAAATTTGCTTTGTCGTCCTCTAGCATGAAAACAGGTTCCAGACGTCAACGGAGGGAGTGCCGAATTCTCTTTGTCAAGTTGGTATATGAGAACGTGAGCGAGTTCGAGCGGCCGAACAGGTCTTGTGGAGTTTCTGAAGGACGCTCCTCCAACCTTTTCAGTCGGCCCAATGAAAGAGTTTTTGAAGAACAGATTGCGAGATTAGAAGCAGATATTTGAATACATAGTGGGTCTAAGTTTGACTTGTACAAGGAGTTGTTTACGGCGAATAGAAGACTATTGCCTTAAAGAGACCAGTCGGCAAATAAATAGACTCAAAGTGATTCCCTTAGTGTAATGCACCAACTGCAGCTACTTAAATAACCAGTGGTTGCTGCAATTTCTTTCTTGGCGGGTAGTATAGCGTTTTATGAGTACAAACTCCATGCATAGTTGTGTGAATAATAATCAACTGATTGAACGTCTGATTCGCACTTCCACGGGATAATAATTGATCTTATGATGATCTTTTAGCTGACGTAAAAATTATTTTGATTGCAGTGGAAAACAATTGTAAGGTAAAATGTGAGAATATTGAAAAAATTGGGTTTGTCTAAGGATGTACATAAATCTAATTGGTGATTGCATGTTACTAGCGTCGTTCCATTTGTATTTACCAAATCAAATTTTAACTGATTTTCTCGTAATGTTCGTATTGAAAGTACAAAAATACATTAGATTTCTAAGACACGAGGAAAAATCGCAAACGGTAGATCATCTATGAGAGAAGAATTACAATCAATCAACGATAACCGACATACAGGAATTTTTTCTTCAGCACTATTGCTTCGAGTGTTCGTGATAACCTATAGAAAATACAGATGAAGTTCAGGACCCCCCGTTTACAGTTGTAGTTCAATCCACTGCCCGAATGAAGAAAATCGGTGAGCCATTATCACAATAATATTAATATTGAATTTAACAGAAAAAATAAGTTATTGAGAGATGATATGGTTGGAAAAAATACATTAGTCCAGCCTGTTATTCTCATCGTATTGAAAAAATTTTTGTGATTGGATACGCAGATTGAAATTCACTATTTTGCAGCTACTACATTATTTAATTCTCGGTTTGTGATATCGAGTGATTAGTGAGTATCAAATTATTGTACTTTCTTTATGAATCACGGTGTAATAGATAAAAACTACAGGTGTTATTTGTAACAAAATTATCTTCGAGTAAACCGAAATGAATCCTTATTCTTCAACAACTTTTCAAAGTTCGGAGTGTTCCTTCGAAAATTTTCAGATTAAGAGGTACAAATATTATAGGAATTGAGATTGTATGGTGTGTCAAATCAGTGTGTGGTGAGCTAAGTAGTCTATTTTAATTTTTAGAAAACCCTGAATTGGAGGGAACCTAAATAAAGGACCAAATAATTCAAATGAAGGTTTGGACTGTATAAGAAAGCCGTGAGTTGAGTGCAATCTATACAATTCGTGTATTTTTCAAATGAAGTCTATTCATACCTTCAAAGTGAGCTTCCTCTTATACTCGTTGAACTGAGATATCGTTAAGAATTCGAAACACAATTATACAGTTAAGAACCAATTAAATAACCTTTCATATTCTTTAGCGATATTTTTCTGAAGACAATGTTGAAATAGTTAACTTGAACATTTCAGTGGCGTGAGAAAGGCAATGAAAAATTCCAGTCTATTAGAATTAAACTCGTTTTACTGAACTCCACATGATACTGTTCCTACTAGCATATATTGGAAAACCTGTTGTAGGAAGGAGTCAGTTCAGCATACCGACCGAACCCTACGTTTAAATCTCTCACTAATGTTTCGCTCGTATTACATGTTGATATGAATTCATCTGCATATCCGTAACCACATTGACATTTCAAGACTTCGGAGGTCAACGTCGTAAAAGCAGCATTCGTCCGATGTATGCGCAATTAGTCCTTGGAGCTTGGAAATTCACCACTTCATTAACGGCGCTCACATCATCAGGATTACATTAAGCAAAGTCTGAGCGATCTCGGGTGTGGTGATGTGGTTCCTGTGATCGAGACGTTTCCCAATGACTTAGCTCATCCTAAGGATGGTATAATGTACATTTGTAGGCATTTCACAATGTTGTGCTTCAGTTGTGTTGTTCCAGGCAATCCAATGCAGCATTGCCTAGTATACGTGGTATCATTATTCATTCTCCTTAGATCTAAGTAAATATGCAAATGACAATCGTTCCGTTGCGAGACGAGTATTGTCAAGCTCTACTCGAAAGCCCCATTTTTAGCCCTCCTTCTTTCTGTATAACGACGACAGTATAAAAACGTGCTCAACCGACGATGTAGTGGTGAATCCTACATTTCGAGTTCACAGGAAAAATCTTTTACGTGCGTAGTACTGCCGCTGAGTTACTAAATTGCGTTCCTATGTAACTTCATTTTTATGGAAGTTATGCAAATACCGTTCTGGTAACCGCTTAATTTTTCATCCAAATGTTCACGATTTGAACGAAAAAAAGCAGATAGAAAGTGTTTCTGATAGGTTGTGAAAAAGAACAACAAAAACAAAAGAAACTATGTTAAAGTAAAGTAATAATGTTGTAACATTTTAGAAAGAAACTGAAAGTTAAATTGCTACAAGTATACTTATAATTGGAAAAAATGAAATAAATTACAAGTTATTGGCGCAGAATAATTTAAATGTTACCATTACTATTATGATTATAATTATCGAAACGATATGCCGTTTTATCAACCGAACGACACGTATGTTCATCTAATTTTCTTGGATAACTCTTGTTAAATTGAAGCGAAGGGCATTATTGATAAATAACAACTGTATAATCATCTGCAGCTGTTATTTACTCCCATCGAGGGCCGGTTTCCACCTCTCGTTAGCTTGAAATGAAATGAAATATCGTTTATTGTACAACCGTAAGGTATTACAAAGGTTTTTTATACAATTTCCAATTCTTAAATAATTAAATAATTAATAATTAAATAATTACTGCCGCACAACATCAAACCAGGAAACGACACTTCGACTCTCACTTGTCGTTCAGTACAGAAATCCCTCGTTTAAGAAGAAGACCCTAGTTTTAATCAGAATTCTCAAAAAAAAAAAAAAAAAACCTCTTGTTAGCTTAACTCAAAGGTAGATGTTATGGATGTATATGACTGATGTTATTGAGGGTGAGGATTACGAAAATAATTGTTGGCATTCTCGCAACCTTTTATTGCACTTTTTTCCAATAACGTCTACCTTGGTTACGCTTACTGCTGGTTTACTAAACAGCCCTATACTAAGTATACCGGTCCTAATATACGCACTCCAGCTTTTTTTAAAACTCATTTTGCTCGTAATTTGCATGAGTGGAATGGTAGAATCTATCGGATAAGGGTAACAAAGAATCGTAGCTCAGTTTAAAATAAGAAAATTTCTCTCGATTGTTTCCCGCCGTAACCAATCTTTAACTGGAATCCATTCAAATATTTCACACATGGCTGCTGTTGTTTGTTTTTAACCCATTCGCTACTGATATCTTCTCGGTATTATCTTGGAAGTTATTCATCACTTTGTTCCATATAGACCACAGTCACTTGTATAACAAGAAGTATCGTTACGTGGAGTCTTGCGCGAAACCGCTCGTCTTGGTCTCACGGCTGTTGGGGGTTCCCATTTCTCGCGTTGTGCTGGTTTGGGACAAACCCAATTCGAATAATCACAAACGCCGTACCTGAATTGGCGTGGAGAGCTGAAATGAAATGAACTTAGACCTATGCATGCTATTTTAACGCTAATGCAGATAATGATGGAACTCGATTGATTGAGAACGAAATGATAACAATTTAGGTACCTTGCATAAAGAGACATTATACCGTTACGATAAACAATATCCTATGTTATGGTCCAAATTTCGTACTTAAGGGTTCAAAAATAATATTACGGTGGTTATTTGTAAGTTAGATAAATATGTAAATTAAAAATCACCCGTTCACCATAATAATGTTTATTAATGATAGTTGACCAACCCTTAGAATTTATTGTAGTCAAGTAATTAGGGTTAGGGTCATATGGGTGCACGGTTTTCCTTCGCCAAGCTTTCGAAAAATATGACCGGCATCCAATTACTCAAAAAACCTCAAATACAGATCAAATAACTTACTTAGAACAGGCTCATACGGTCAGGAAACGACCTCAAAACTTTATTAATTCGTCCATTTGAGCTATAAAGCTATAAATAATGAGACAAACTTATTAAAACGCTAACGACCTGAAAGCCACACAAAAAATCACCAACTATTTATAGGTGCATATTTTAATCTATCTCAGGCTGAAGTGGGATATTCTTAACTCAAAATCATTTGTATACCTATACTGTGTCAACACGTATTTCTAAAATATCACAGCCTTCGTATGAAAAATAAAAAATAAAAATAAACCTTATAATTAACTTTGGCAACTCATTAGGTACTTATACGGATAACAACTCGTTGACCATCACAGACAAGCGGGATTGGCTGTAAGCCAAATTATCATTGGCATAAACATATGAAGCCCTGATGAAGAAAATATATTTTTTGAAAGCTTGGTGAAGAAACAGCGTGCAATTTTGAAATTAGGGGCAAAAAATCAATTTTTTTCAATTATGTTCCTCATTCCCATGGATGATTTCGTTTTTCTATGCGTGGTGTCTTGTACTGTCTGTCTAACAGTACAGGAAAGCCGTTGGTTTTTCAACAGCTTTTCGAGCAAATTTCTGAATAGAATAATACCTATAAGTAACTATATTGGGTCCTCTCTGAATGTGAGCAGTACAGACGTTACTCCTTTTCTCATACGCGTTACCATAGTATTTCACGTGTTTTTCTCGGCGGTCGAACGGCATATCAATCAGGACAGGCGCTATCAAGATGAAGAGAACTGTGGGAAAGAGAGAGTGAAGGTACCTGTGTGCATATAGCGTATGAGAAGCGAGCCAAGTTTAGGCTGTACAGTTCGTATAGGGATTATGTTTCCTGTTCGTATAGTTTCACGTTAGGCCGTCGATTCTACTGTTACTTATGTTGTCATTCCTAAGGACTAGTCTCCGCTCCACTTCCCATGGAAAATTACGCATTTACGAGGAAAAATACCGCAAGAGTTTCACCAATGCATACGGCAAAGTATCGCCCATTTTCGAACGGCGATTTCCTATGACAATGGCATATACTTTCTATTGTTACTGTTATTTCATTCAACAGAGTATGATGCGTAAACTAATATTTTTTCAACTGTGACAAGAAATGGACGTATTTGAGTATATTTACTTCCTCCGTTGATCATTTCCAACTCAATCCGGTTTACAGATTAATCGATGAAAAATCAATTCTAAAAACTTTGTACACTCGCAGTTAAAAATTACATTTGAAGGTTGATTGAAGAAACTTGGGTATAAATGACAGAAACAGAAATTGATTTGATCACAATAATAGTTGAACCATTTCCGTATATAGGGATTTATTCTTCAATAGATTTTCATTTCATCTCTTGCATTACGTTCGTGAATTAGCTAAATTCGATAGAAATCTGATCCCAATTTATGGTCTATTTGTTTTTCCGTTTCCGATTCAAATAAATACGTAGCTAGCTGTCTTTAATTCAGGTAGAGGGTGAGTGAAATCAAATGAGCAATAATCTTCACTGCGCAACCATCTCCAAAACCACAGAAAGCGCAACAGTGGCTCGAGCAAACGGTTCACTCCGTGGGTCTTGCGGGGAAGAAACGGAGCTATTTGCAATGTTGCAACAGATCAGCCTAGGATAAGCTTAACTCTTTCACAGGAGCCGATGAGACTCGCAACGTTGTGAACCGTTGCGATGAGGAAAAACAGTTCAAGACTAAACATTATTTAAAATACGATCGAATAAATTGAGGCTCAAATTGAAACTGCGTCTCAGGCAAGCTTTATGAACTACTATTATTTACGGAATATTTCTACCTACTGACAAAAGTAGAAAATAAACCATCGCAAAATATGAAATGAGGCATCTCAAGAGATTTTATCAATTTCATTTTCCAATATTGAGCCGTTTAATCGGTAGGTTTAATCGGTAGCCGAAATTACTTTAATATCGTTATTGGCATTTTGAATTTCAAAGCTGTCGAAATGGTCAATAAACTGTGATTTTTATCCTCAGCTCACTTTACTCTCTCTCTCTCTCTCTCTCTCTCTCTCTCTCTCTCTCTCTCTCTCTCTCTCTCTGCACAAAGATAACTAAGACGCTTAGATAGACTAAGTTAATTTTATGTTTCAATTATATTGTATTTGCCTGGTTATATTTTTTGAGGGAAATCATGCTGACAGAACTAAAAGTTAGTTCGCGCGAGGTCATTTCGTCCTCGGACTTGGCATTGACGCTCGCTATTGAGATTTAACAGTTGCCGTATTTCAACTCACCGTAATGATTACAAATGACTCGTGGAAGGCGTTAGTTATAACAAGCAGGTTGCAGACAGTGCGCGACCAAAATTAAATATTTAACGGCTAGTGAAACTCATACGAGAACAAATATACGTAATTTTGAATAACTTTGGTGTCACTGATGTTTATTTTAACCGCCATTGGTTGGAAATTGGGGACCTTCAGAAGAATGAAGTGTAATTTAAAATCAATTAGAGAAGAAAGTAAATATTGTGTTTATCGGTCCTACTAAAATAACCACTCTCAAGCTTCATTCCTGTCCTTTACTAATAATGAGTAGATCCTATTCCACTCAGATCCTCCGTAATTGGTTTCTGTTAGAACCTACGCTTTTGCTGAATCCTCTGAATTAGAATTAGAATTAGAATTTTTATTTCTTTTATTTATTTATTTTTTTTTATTTTGTTTTTTATTTTATTTATTTTTATTATTTTTTTTAAATTTTTTTTTATTTATTTATTTTTTTTATTTATTATTATTTTTTCTTTTATTTTATTTTTATTTTTTCTCTGGGCTTCAGTTGAATTTAAAATCGAGCCGATCATTGCGTACGATAAAATTCCAGTGATCAGTAAAGCGACAATGCCTCTCTCAGGATACTGCCATGAAAGTTTCCAAGGTTATCCAACTCATTAGTCACAATTAGATTTTTGGACACCCTCGTCAATGAACCGCGGGATTCATGAAGGAAACTGCCAATGACGAGGTCACGCAGCGACTAATTGTTGGAAATCCTTTGATTAATCGTCGCTATCGTTTCACGACTCGACACTCCCAGTTAAGATACACCCGAATATTCCCTGCGCGAGAATGTATATATGGTTGTCTTATCGTTTGCTACACTCATTTGGCCGCGGTCGACTTTGGCCCAGTAAGATGGGCTATTTAGATCGCGTTAGTCTGAGAGAATCGAACGCGTACTCACGGACCTACCTATCGTCCGTTTGCCAATAACTGAGAAAGGAGGTACGCGAATCCCTTGAAAACAAAACAAGTAAGGCTCCTGAGAGGTGAAAATACAAATCGCACCCATGCGCCAACCAGCAGCCGTTTCATGAAATCAATGAAATTTTTCCATACCAAATCCCAGCTATTATACTCGAGTGTTTCTTTGCAATGAGGATATTGAGAGACTCAATATTCACTTTTATCTAGCTAGTCACTAGCTAGTCAATAGGTATGATACTCAGAGGCGAGAAAGAGCTATCAAAATCCTACAATTTGATAAATTTAATTATATTTTTATGTTATGTCCCCGCGGAGCAATTCACGGTCGAAGAAAACTCAAAACACGTTGTTCACATAAACGTTGAATATTTATTTATTTACATACGGGCATATATCTCGAAAAGAAAAAATAATCGCTGTCCATTTTTATTTTTAATTGATTCTAAATTAAATTCTGACAATTTGCTTTCATAGCACCTATTTTTTTTTTTCAAATTTCGCGAACGTGACGAAAAAAAAATTCTAAAGTTAAAACTCCAAAAGTATGAAAATTGAAAAAAATTCAAAAAATATTATTAATTGTTAGAATTTGATTATTTTCACTTTAAATTCGAATTCTACGTCTAATTTCCTGTAAGAATCATTAATTAATCAAATTTGAACAGTACTGTAAGTATTTGCAACGGATTTTCAAAGTTGAAAAACATGAAACCGCGTACTAAAACTGGGAAAAACTATTGTTGGTCGTGAAATTTCCGCTGTTTTGACGTCATATTCGGATTCAGCGTTCAATTTCCTATAAGAATAGCTTTCAAAATCGCTTTAGAACAAAGATTTAATATTTCACCCTTACCGATGCCAGCGGAGCTCGAAAATTCGGCCGGTGAAAAAGTCGATTTACGGAAAATAATTTCTCTGGCTCTGTTTAAATGTTTTTCGTCAAATTTTTTGCTATGTACGTGTGTAAGGCGTTCAAATGAAGACTCCTGCATATTTAAACAATTGATTAACATTAATTTTGACCCCGAAAATCACCGTTAAAGTCCAATTTTTGAGCTTTTAAAAACCGATTTTTTTGGACCACTTGCAGATTTTTCCGAGAAATAAAAAAAATCACAAAAATACATCTTGGTAAGACACAACTTTCCTAAAAATTTCAGATTTTTATCTGTATTGAGAGAGGAGTAAAAAATCGTTAACTGTTCGGTTGAAAAAAATCGCAGGGGTACCCCTTGGATTTTTCGCGAAAAATTTTTTGAAATAGATTTCGCTCAAATTCAGCATAATGATAGTTGATGATGTGTATATCAATAATATATGGTTCATTCTTTGTTTCTTTCGCAGTAAATAGATGAAAATAACGTTTAAAGTTGAAAAATGTCATGTTTTCGTGTATAGTCTGCTAATATTGTTGAATAACGCAAAAACGGTTGAAAAATGGATAGGTACATTACATTAGGAAAATGTGGACAGTTAAATTACCTATCTTTTGGTGTATTCAAACATCTGAATTGACGACTTTTTGTTTGAGTTATCCACTGTGCAAGTTACAAATCTTGGAAAACTTAAAGTTGTTACGTCTAATTCTGCTACAACTTTGCTCCAGTTGAAAAACCCAGTACTTTATGATACTGAGTACAATACACTATCGATGGAAAATTCGCCTCATAGCTCGCCAGAATTTCAGAAATTAATTTTTGTTCATTTCCTCTAAAATTAATTTCGCCCACGTAATGTTGGGTGGTTCGCACTGCAACATATTATCGGGCGCTCAGCCCCGAGTGAAGTCATAAACACGTGGCTGTCAAAAAATGAAATCTTTGAAAAAATAGGAAAATACCTAATTGGTACCTTTCTTGGAGAATTCATACGACTATTTTGAACTTCCTAAAGTTATTATGCAAAACAGTACTTGCTCTTAATTCATACACCGTATAGAGCAACGTTAATTTCGTCGTGTTCAATTCACCTGTTAACCTTGGATTCCGACACGTCTAACCAACTTACAGAGATTTTTAAAGCAACTTGTGGCCCTACGTTTGCTCCGTGGAGTGACGTAACTGTCTCAGGGCGCGGGCATCCCGCACCCTATCACTCGTCCGGAGAGACAGCCGAATCACGCACTTGCACCATCTACGAAACCTCTGCAGTACCAGTACGACTGATGCTATGTTCCAACCGCTATTTTCTACTCCTACTACTACAACTACCTTGCTCACATCGACGGACACTACAGCTAGCTGATTGCTCACCCTCCCGTTCCGAAGTGCTTGGGCCAACAAAAACAAAAGGCAACTTTTCGAAGCGGGAATCGCGCTCCCAGAAACGTGAACTTACCCAGTGGACGTTCTAATTAAGTTGGTGCAGATCTTTTTCTTACTATTATGAAATATTTGGCCTTTGAATCGTGCGATGGATGGGATATCTCTCTGGGCTACTCGAACTTTCGTGATTCTGTGTTAGATGAACAATACACGACTCTGCTATTAGGTTCTTTTCGATATCTTCATATTATTCATGCGTGGAATCAGCTCGTGCTTGAGTTTACACTGAGTTGGTTTAGTCGCGGCGTTTCTTGCCAACGAAATACAATAATTCTCTCTCATAATTACAGTTTGTAGGTATTAAAATGATTTAAACATTTATACAACCGATCAACATAATTATGCTATTTCATTAGAATGTTTGCGTTGAAAAATAGTATTATTTTACTTACCGCTCTTGGTGTTCGCTGAAAGCGCATTTTTGCACAGTTACCCAGCAAAATATTTGCCGTCCGTCAATGTGATTAACATACTTAGACGAAGACACTTTTGTCCAATCGAGCCGACAAATTAATACTTGCTAACAAACGCTTTTCTCGTCTGTGTTGGTTCTCGATGCCGTTTTACATGCAGTGAGTGTTCTATTCAGATAGAATCTTTTTTCCTGAACCTCAAAAATCTGATGGATTCATCACAGTGTCTACTTCCTGGTTCTCATAGATGATATGAGTTTTCAAAGTGTTTCCCTCAGTTTTTCTCATTCCTTTCTGACGGGCTGACGACAACAGCCGTCAAAACGAGGATACTTAAAACGGTGGAAGACTCAGCTTTTGTAGCTTCTTGAACAACGTGGACGTTCCCACGATCCATGGAGCTAGTAAAAGAAAGCTACGATACCTTTCGATTTCGGCGCTTGTGAGATAACTGCCGCAAGGGAAAGCGTCTCTAAACAATAGAAATGTCAATTCATATACTCGTAACTGCTGAAACGGTGAGACGGGGGCGTTTGTTGGCCGTTTGGAAGGACCAACGCCTGCAAGCTGCATTGTCACTTCGTTTTCACACCAATTTAGTACAAAAGGGTTCGGCCAACACGAACCGATCGAACGAATGCGAACAGGTAGCGATGAACTGTCTACCGCTTAACAACTATATTATTTATATGATTAATTCGTCTATTTCTCAATATTGAATTACTTTTATTTTTCCTAAATGACTAAAGTCAAATTAATCTCCTACCAAAGATCAAATGAGTGTTCCACCAGCATTCCAACTAGTTGACAGCGATTTTTATAGCTTCAAAATCTAAATCAAAATTTAATTTAGTTTCAAACCTCGTAGAATCCAAATATTAATTAAGTAAATTCTGTACCTCAACAACTGTACATCAACCACGAGGGGAACGAGCAATAATAAACGTCTACTACCAAAGGGAAGAAGGCGGATGAAATTCAGGGGGAAGAAAGAGCAGAGAAATTAGGTTTCTTATTCAATGAAAAACCATTGTCATTAGCAAAACAAAAAAATAAAATAAAATAAAATAAAATAAAATAAAATAAAATAAATGAATAAAAAATAATAATAATGAATAAGCTCAGTTTCCCTCAAAATTTGATGTTTTACGTTTCAAGGCATGTTTTTTTCTCAATATTTTGGCACGTTTGGTATCTACAAATAAGAACTATCTCAAGTATCTAAACATATCTCAAAAAAATATGTTTTCGAACATTGCACTGGACGCTGCGACAAATTGATGATTATTAATTCAAGAGAGATAATCAGTTTATAAGCTGTTAGATGGAAATGTTCAAACCTGAATGGCGTAGCAATTAATTTCAAGTTGATGAGTGAACATTCTAACGGTAATTGATGCGAAAAACGATTAATAATGGCATGCAACTATTAACTCTTTTACGGTGTTTTTCAACTCGTCGAAGTTGAGCTCGTCGACGAGGACCAAGATGTGATTTTTGCTGAATCCTTGTTATTTCCATGTTTACGTAGTAAATGGAAATATTTTTATAGACTCGCTATACTGCGAGGAAGTTTTGGTCTGAAAGGTTAAACTAATTAGGTTTAGTTACGATCAAGTTACGATCGTTTGCAGGTATATAAATGACTTATTTCAACGGTTCGTAGGATGAATATCTTATTTCCATCGAAACTTGAGTATAATGGAAATATCGGGCATAATTGGGGTTAGATACGTTTCACTGCGAGCAACAATACGTCGGAAAGATTCTGCGCACGGTGTCGTGGATTTGCTACGCGCTCGCAATGGAGAGAAACTACTCGCGCCTGGCCGCAGCTCAACGAGTGTCGGATTCCTCTCGCATACTATCTAATAATATCCGCCTACATAACCCATATCGGAGTAAATCGGAAGTCTTTTGTGACTTTCTACCTGCGGGACGAACGGATCTTTTTACAAGTCGTACCACGTTGCGGCGCATTTCATGGCTATCACTGGCGCAGCCGGTACTAATTTAGAAATATGAGTAGGTATCCAATTTTTTTTTTTTTTTTTTTTGTCATTGAACGGAAAGATCGCTCTCATGGTGTAACACGCTTTGGATTACTATTTTATAACACACCTTTGTAATTGTATAGCAAACCAATTTTGCAAATCTGCCTCATGTTTGGAAAACATGTCTCATTCCCTTCGAAATTCGATGTAAAAGGAAGAGGAGGGGATGATGAGGAGGATTGTTCAAGGGTTCGATTCGGTTTGTGTTTTAATCCGCATAGAATCCGAATATAAAAAACGCTCTAGTAAAGTCAGTTTTTAATTCATTCGGTGTTGACCATGGAACCGACGGAGGACAGAGCACTATGATTGCCATAAATACATTCAGTTGCTGTGGCGGAATATACCTTTCGATGAACGGTGATCACGCTTCAATAACTAGTTAATACCAACGAAATACATTGACTACTTTTGACCAGCATATTCTTACGTAATTCTAGGAAGAAAAAACAGTATCCATTCTTCGGCCATGACGCTCTGTTTTTATTTGAATTCGACCCACGCTGCATCGGAAGACTCAGCAAAATCCTTGAAACGATCATAATGTTGTATGTCGTACGTGGCCAGATAACGTGAATGATTATTTTGAGGAGCAAGTGTCAAAACAGGATGGTTCATTATTAATGATGATCAATTTCGTCCAGCGCAGATGAATTGCCCTGGTTGAAGAATAGAGTGGAGATTGCGGTTGCCGTCATTGGTTCCCAATAGCGATTGGGATCTGCCAGCAGGATGGGTACAATTAGCCGAGAAAGAATGATGGTCTGCCCGTGTTGTGTAAGGCAGCGTTCCACCCTCTTCGAGCCTTGCCGGCCTTGCTCTCGGATTCCAATTCAAAATCACGCATGATAAGTCGTCTCTCGCCCTCAAGCTATTGTGAGAAGTTATTTAAGCTGGCATGCAGGAATTCGTTTGCAATATCGTCCTTGGTTTCAGCTCTACCCATAGGCTTATCATACGAACAGGACTATGAGTAATGATGGATCTGAAAAATATGATTTCCAAGCTAAAAAAAAAAAGAATTTTTTAATTTTTCCTGTTAAAAATCGTCCTGTTGGGAGAGTGCTTCTAAACCTTGTGGCAATTTGCGAGGCTGTCGTAAGAATCTTTCCGTGCCAATCAAACGTTCATTTGGAATATGCGTCTTTTGGGATTGGTGAACTTGATTCCTGACAGGTACCTGTGAACCTTCGAAGTGACGAACGTAAAATAACGTCGCAGCGTGAGTATTTGCGGGATATTTGAGGGAGGTACACATCCAAGTATCTATGATTCTGATTTTCTATGAATCATTTACCTCTTTATCGCTGATTGCGTGCCGCCCTCGAAGGAAAAAATCGAGGAGAATATTTTCGACTTATTGTAAAAGACCTGAATCGCTTGTACGAAAAAAAGGATTCTGGAAAAATTATATCTCGTGGGAAGCAGGAAAGGCCATTCTATTGTTGATAATTCAAGGATGAATATGTGATGGCAAGCAATAATTTCAATTGTTCGCCGGAAAACGTATTTCTTCGTCTATTTGGCGAGGTTCCAAGAACGCATGGGGAGTTAGCATAAGGAAAACCGATCAATTTTCACGGTCGCTGGGCATAATGAATGAATTCTCTCGATAGCGTGATTCATGTGATATAAAACGTTCCCGTAAGAACGGTTATCCTCGTTACTACTCGAACATTGTCATGGAATAAAATTTCCAAGGAATTAAATAGTCTATATATTTAAATAAAGAAAAAAACACTGCCACTACGGTTATTTATTTGCTTGGTTGTCAAGCCATTCGTTGCAACGCGAATTTTCTGTGTCTCGATGTCAGGGTCAGCAGTGCCGAAGAATAAATGCACGCTTACATACCACTTTTTTTACGATACACCCAAATTTTTAGGCCACAGGTCGGAATAAATGATGAACTTTATTAGTAACTAGTATTAGATTTTCTTAGTACCTCTGTATGTTATTGAGTAGACTGAACTAATTACCAATTGCAATCGTGGAGAAAGTTTCCAAGGTTTTTTAGAAAAAGGTGTATTTGGTAATAATTTCTTTAGATTTTTGGACGGTGAATCGAATGAGACCATTGCGGGGTCGATAGCTTTATTAGTTCTTGAGTTATCGCAGCTTTTGTTATCGCAAATTTTCAGAAATTTGGCATGAGGTTATAACTCGAGAGTTCTTGGAGCCATAAAGATCGTTGTATACTCGTTGGAATGCTCGTCGAACACTCTCTTCAACTATACCGTAAGGTGAAAAATTCAGATTTTAATTTGGAAATTAAGAAAAATAAAAATGATTAAAATTACAATAGTTGCTACGGAGTTTCCTCCTATAGTTACCAAGCTGTTTCCATCGGAAACGCTCACAAATGGTCGGAATAATTACTATCACAAATGGATAATCTTCTTAAATCATTATTGAAGCGAAGGAATAATATACCACTGTACAATCATTTGCAGCGTTTTTTCAAAGATGGACAAGAAACATATTTGTTGGAATCTATTAGTACACAATCGTATAAGTCTATGATTAAAAATCAAGGCGATTGAATGATTGAAAGGTAGCTACTATGAGTTCGCTGGATGTTGAAAACCCGTATTACCAATAACTTTAATTCGTTTATTTCAATTCGAAACATGGAATCTAGGTTAATCTCCTTTCTAGAACGCAGTGTTGTCATTTTACCGTCAGTCTATTTTTCCAAATTTTCCTCATAATAATGTATAACCAACTGAATGAGACATTCGCGGCATAGTCATCGGGTGAGCCGAGTTGAATTGTAAATTCCTTGACCATTGAACTAAGGAAGGCTCAGTACCTATCGGTCTATTGATATGCACGTACGGTCCTGAGACGATTAGGACGAGCAATGGGACGGACGAGCGAATCGCGAGTAGAAGTGGGTCTGGTACAACTTTCTCACCGGCAACCGGTCGGTTTACCTGCTCGTGAGAGTGAAATGAAGGTCAACACGCATCTTGTGGGATGTGATGATTGAGGCTATGTAGTGGGAGGAGCTCGAACCTTATTCGCAGAAGGCGAAGATGGGATCGTACTCTCTTGAGGACAGATAAGATCGTTCGCAACTCTAAGAAAAAAGCCGAACGAAAACACTGAATGGAATCTCATTGTTCGCATCAGGGTGAAACTCACAAGAACGCGTCGAACATAATACTGAAAAATAATAGATAATACATATCACGCATATCGCGTATGTAGGGGTTTATTAACAATATCCCATTTAGTCACGTCTCCGCAAATCCTGCGGTACTTACCACCAATCGTGAGGCTTCGTGGCCGTAATTCGTCTCAACGCTGCAGATTACCTCGAATCGTCCCCACGAATTCTCCAAAATTCAGAAATAGCCGCGTGTATTAGATGATTTATCTTTCTATTTCCCTTTATAGAAAAAAAGAAAGCAATGGCCATCCACATTCCCAATAGCCTACCTGAATAAATATTATCCCATTCCATTGAATTACGAACATTATTTTCTTAAGAACATAGTCTCTAGCACGAGGCGGTCATGCTAACCAACCGCAATGCTACAGGATCATACAGGCAATTTTACTCTATCTAAAATGAATGAACGCTAAATTCAAAGCCTATAAGGGCCATGACTGAAAATCCATGGTGCTATATCGACTTTACGTCTGCTCGCTGTGCTGTTTAAATTCAACGATAAATGTTTTACAACTTTCCATCCAACTTTGTTTTATTATCCAATGGCAAGTCGTTGTAATCGCGCAAAAAAGTTGCTAACCTTCCTCAACATTGGTTGTTTTACGTTTCAAAGCTTGAATAATTCGAATATCGAATGAATAAAATTTTTTTGCCTTTCCTGAGAAATTTATCATAACTACAACATTGCAATACGCACCCCAATCTTTTGTGAGATACTTGCGGGTGAAGCTGAGAAGAAGAATGGTATTTTTTCTCTTACGTCATTTACGTTTCGAGCACATTAGCTTCTTAAGGCCTCCTCTGGAAACATCCTTCAGTTTTGAATGTCAAAAGTAATATCTCCACTGTTGGGATTGTCTTAATTACGGACGCTATGTCGAATGAAGACGTGTAGAGCTCCGGTTGTTTTCATACCATCAATTATGATACTACATACTTGAAAAATAACTACCCAAATTTAACGATTTGGATGATGAAAATTACAATGCCACTCTGTAATACTAATTATCCTACCATCGTAAATTATCCAGCAAGTGCTCATCACGCTCGCGTGTTCGGTACAGCGGTGTTCCAACGTCCCTATTATCTGACGTTTATCACTTTAATCATACTAACCACAACTTTCTCCCATCAACCGATTCACCCGGCCAACTAGTGGTCTTTTTATCTTTTCTTCCTTCAACGAAATTATTTTCAAAAGATGAATTAAACTACGATAAGAACCGTTCTTGTGATTGAGTGCATGCGAAGCTTCGTTAAGCATGTCTATTGTTCACAGTCGAAACCAATGATTAGAACATTAAATTAATTTTTTAAATTCGTATTTTACTTTAATCCCATTTTTAATTTCTGGATTTTCTGACTAATTGGGTGAAAATTTAAAAAATACAGAACATTTTTCTCACTAGTTGGATCACAAGTGGAGAATAGATTCCTAACTAATAACATCTGTTGAATTAGTTTAACAGATAATCACCAGAATAATGAGTTATCAAACTATACTTAACATAATGGCTTCACTTCGGTCAATATTTATAGTATAAGGACACTGCCGAGTTTGCGTCTCCTGGACTCCGAATTTCATCATTACTTTCAATTTTTGCAAATTGGGAAAAATTGTTCATATGATTGCAGCGTTGTAAAAATACGCTGTTGTCAAATTCCCTACCATTCATTGTGACAAGTATACACTTTACACCTTAGATATGATTTCCACTAAAAGTTCACGAACCGTTCAGATAACACGGGTGATGTACCTTCTTTAAATTTCATTTTTAACAGATCAGCGGTTGCACATTCTTACCGCGCCCTTGGTAGGGTATTTTAGAATGGCCAAGAAACTGCATCCCACTCGCGAATCCCAATCTAATCAACTGATTCCCATGCGATTATCCCTCTCTCCATAACAAGCATCCCATTTGTTTTAATTCCTCATGCCCATCATGCTCCCGTACCGTCACGGAATGTCGACGAGGATAGCCTGTAGCAAATCTGAGTCAGGAAGTTGTATGAATCCATAATTTCTGGCCAACTTTCGCTTTAATTTGTTCTCATTTCAACGGCAGGAAAGTGGTGTGATTATTTGGAATAGGTGGTTGTAAGGATTGGTACCGCGATAGACGATGCCGTAATAAGCGGATCTTCGTGGTATAAGTGCTTACCTACCTGCCAACAAATTGCTTTTGCCTGGGATGGAGGCATTGGGCAGGCGGGCTGTCAAAATAATATCCGCCTGGCTAGTATCTGCTTGGCTCTTGAGTCACTCGGAAACAGGTTTTGAAATTTTTCCGAACGGCGTGACGCAAAATATAACGCATAGACGCACACAGAACACTGATATGGGCTTAATTCTCTACAATAATAGTGAACGACCGAGCTCTTGGTGTGATGATTGTTTCACCGCAGCATTTGTTACTGCTAGGTGTTGTAGTTGGAAATTCGCCCTTATATGGTCTCACTATTATTTCTTGTGGCCAATTTAATCGAATTCCAAAACTGTACCTGAACTCATGTCAATTGCCGTGCTTACATGTCAGCCCTGACTCTTTTGCCGTTGTAATACTCCTCTTTTCCGGGAGTAGTCGTTTAATGGGAGCAGTTCAGCAGAATTGTTCAGGGAGCAGAATTTAATGAGTTTCAAATATTCTCACGCCCTATTATGCTTCCATGTCACGATATGGATACATACCTACTTTATGTTAGGAATCTTAGTTCAATGATGGAAAAAAGTTGGGAAGAAATTGACGCCGAAGTTGGACGTGTCTAATAGAAACACATTGTACGTAAACTTTTTATCCGATTCTTCGTTATGCAAATAACTATTCACAGTTGCATCCTGTAGATATAGTTGAAGTAGCAAAAAATAAAAATAAATAAACCAGTAGCAAAAAAAAAAAAAAATAAACCAGTGGTGAGCATTGATCACATAGGTAGTATTTCAATGCTTGTGGGTAGGTAACAGGTAAATCCGCTCATAAATTCGTGAAAGTCACAATAAAGGCCGCATTATTGGTAAACTACAACTGTTATTCAAAAACTAGCCAGGGACCCCAAAACACTATAACCGTATGAATCCGCCAGTAAACTTTCTAAACAGAAACGATATATGGGTCACGCGGAGTACGATTTGTGCCCCTAACGCTAAAAATCAATCGTCATTCATCCGCCTAGCAAACATTCAAGACCTTAATCATACAAATATATTGACTCTTGGAGGATTTCTAAATAAATAAAAAACTTAAAAAAAAAACCGACTTCAAAATTATTTGCCTATAAAATAAACTCTGAAAAGGAAAAATTTCAAAAATATCCCAACTTCGCAGCAAACCATTCACCAACTACACATTTTAAGGACTACTTTACTACTCGTATTGACCTGACCACTTCCTGATTGATGGATCTTCTCCCCTAATAATATAAAAATGACTATTTCTCATTCCCCAAATGATTTTAAGACTTTCATTTCACCTCTGAATCGCCTCCAGATTGATCACTTTTTGGAGTCGGCGCCTCTGTTATAATTTCTCGGAGAAACCTATAGAATCCGCATTAGTAAGACTATAACTATCATCAGTTTTCATGATATTTGAACAGAGCAATTCAGCATTAATGAGAGCCGATTTGTAACAATATCAATTTTACGATGACTATTTACGCCTTTTCCCAAAACCATTTCAGATTACCCTATGAGTCTTCAAGTCCAGACCCAGTCTTATTACCGGGCACCTACTAATTATTATATATTCATATTTATTTGTTACCATCCGAAAGTAATTCTGCCAGAGAGAAAATTTCATTGAGTTTCATTCATTTTTCACGGAAATATGACGATTTTGATCATGACTTGACCACGGACGCACAGACACTTTTTCTTCCGAATACACCTCCGTTCCGAATTTGACTTTTCGGACGATCACGATACTACTTAATACGTAAACAGGACAGTAAAAATTGTAAAAGATTCATCAGTTATACATAACCGAAACGGTGATTGTTGTTGTGTTTTCCGCAAGACAATGTTAGTAGGTCGGTTACCTATATATCATCGACTGCTGAGTTCCTCGGTTCACCTGTTCATCAGTATAACCGGCCCATGTCGTGACTGTCGGACTGTCGCGTGAGTAGACTGACGTAACCTCACAGCTGGTCTACCGAGATGCGACCAAACCCCGAATTTTTCTTCAATCCGTTCTCCTTAGTCATTGAAGTCCTATTCCGAGGTCTTCGCACGCCGAAAGTCTTATGTATACCGTTAGTTCATTCTCATAGTCGAGGTGAAAGCGAATACCGACACTCGCTTTATGTGGAATTTTATTTTATGGAGCCCACGCAAGAGTTTTTGCCTAGATAGTCATCTTTGGAAGACTCTATCCGAATCCGCAGTTATTAGATACGATCCCGTGGGTTGTGAAATATTGTAGTGCTATCGTCGAACAGGCCCTTTTAAACGAAAAGTTGTTTTCTTTTCTTTTCGTTAAAAATTCAAGTTCTAAACGTTGAAATGAGCTGCAGGAATCATTTAATGGGTATCTACAAGAGAACTTTTTACTTCCATGTTTACGTAGTAAATGGAAGTATTGTGATCGCCCGAAAATTCGAATTTGGAAACATTTTCTGAACAAGAGTGTCCCCGCCAGAATTAGACGTTATTTGTTTTTGATTAACACACAGTAATTCCAAGATATACGCGTAGTAAGTTTTCCATTACCATTATTGATAATAATGAAAAAAAATAAATAAACTTCAACTAAAATAAAATAGCTGCTACTTTCGCTCATCATCTGGGAAAAAACTTTCAGAAATTCATTTGAATTTGAGTGGTTTTCACGACAATGTGACAAAATGTGTCCGTTTTCTTCGCAGTTCATTCTCTTCCGTTAGGAATTCAACTTTTTTTAAAAACGATTTCAATACTTACCTCTATTTTGTACCTACGTAAACATGAAGTCAAAAATCTAAGAGACATGAAGTCCTGCAAAATCATGGACATTCTACCTTCACAAATTTTCTTTCATTACTTAAATTTTTTCATGCAATGCATCAATTTTATTCAATTCAATTTATTCAATTTCAATATTCATCAAATCGATTTCAGTCGACTTCAATTTAGTCTTCGGTTGGTCAAAAAAAGTTCTGATTCGTCAAATTCCTGTTCATATTGTTATTCCAATGTTTGCATTCTGTTTTGAGACACTCATTCGAACATTTCAATTCTAGTCACACACATTGTTTACTGAAAGTCGGGTCCTGGGAAATAGACGAGGCCGTTCCCCGATCTCGTTTCATGAATCGCGGCGGGCGCGAAACGGCTCATTGAGAAATTGAACCAGCGAGAGGCCGACGCGCAGTTTTATCGGTCAACCTTGCGTCAGGCCGTTAAGTAGCCTTTTTTTCGGAACTGTATGAGAAGGGGGACTTCACTTACCAGCATTTATTTTTTTTTCTCCGTTGGGTAGGGGTAGACAACAGTAGCTTGGCGTGGGAGCGATCCTATGCAAAGATGCCGCCGTCTTTCACAAGGTGAACTCAATGCATACGTTATAAATGAACTGATGTAACGAATGGATGGACGGAGGCAGTGGGAAAGGCTTCAGTTCAAAAGTTGCCATCGTCGCAGAAAAGACTTAACCAGAGATAGAAGGAGAGCCGATCCAGAATAGCAGACCATTTTAGATAAGGATCTCATTGTTATTTCAGAGAAGCACCCACCATCATTCGGTTAACTCGGCTAGGAAAGGGAAACTTTTAGCTGTCGGTAGCTTGATTCTTGAACAAAGAGCAACCGTTCGGTCAACGGATATGAATGGAAGGATGTGGGGACGCTGCGGCTGCACGAAAAAGCTAGCGCTCATTCTATTGTGTGCATTTCTGATCTAGCAAGCAAGGTTTTCTATATTTGAACGCTAACTAAAATTCAACAGCCTCAATTCTGCGATTTTCCTGGCGAGCCCAGAAGTAGAAAATATTTGCTCCCAACACCTCATATTCTGTACTGAACAACTTACATAGGGAAAGCCTCCTTTCTTTGTATTTCGATTTAAATTTAAAAAATAAGAAGAAATCCTTATAAAATTCTCACTTAAAAAAAAAAAAAAAAAAAAAAAAACAAGTCTCCTTTTCCTTCTCGTCGCATTTCTTGATGACGGACCCTATGGCTCCACGTCGCCCTGAGGATGCCCGAATGGGCGAAAGTGCTCGGCCAGCTAATAAAGAATTGGAGAATGAGTCGCCTGGTTTTTCTCCACCTCACAACCCCCGGACGAAAAAAACAAGTGGTTGATAATTTGATATGTATAGTACTCTAAATATGATTTTGGCTATCATTGAGTCGTTGACTTTCGGTTGAAGTTCGCAAGGGTGAATGATGAAAAGTTTGATACCTTTGGATTGCAAAAACGATCATGAAAGTATTATGAAAATATCGTTGTCTTCTCCTCTATCCGTAATCAACTCTGCATATTTAAAATTGAGGTTACTGTCGCGTCATTTTTCTTTTATTTACAGTAGATAAAATATTTACAGCGACGTAACTGTTGGTTGTTCTGTTAACATAACGGCCCGTTCTAACTAGGTAATCTTATTGACGATGTATTCGTTATCGAAGGTTGTAACCAGATGTTCGATTGAGAAAAAGTTCTAATTAAAGCCTATTACTTAGGAATGAATAGGAGGAGCTTTCATTTCATGACTTTGGTTGCGAATGAAATGGAAAGCAAGTTGCTAGTAACACCGGGGAAGTGGATATCTCATAGAGGGGGAGTTTTCACTTTCATTACTATTTCGAGCTCGAAACTACGGTAGGCCGAGCGCCACAGCTAATGCACGGTCAATTATCTCAACTCATTCGGAACAAGCGCATATTGCGTGACTCGTACCGACTGCGATCGAAATCTCGAGTGCACCAGTTTGGCAGTCAGTTCGGCCTAAGGGACTCCTCTTCGGAAGCGGAGACAGCATCGTGATTGTTTTTCTTGCGATTGTCCGGTCTTAAAAAGCGTGAGCTAGCATGGAAAAAGTGCAATTAGTTCATACGGAGGGAACTGGGGTCGACAATGCCATAGACGAGGACTAGATTTTACGTTCTAAGACTGTAAGACAAACGTAAAACGCTGCAAATGATTGTGCAGTGGTTTATTATTCTTAATAACCTTTGCTTCAATCATGGTTCAAAAGAAGACAGAAACGTTTCTCAATATGATGGCTGGTAGCTCTCGTACCAAATCAACCGTTGTGGTCTTTAAAGATAGGCAGTGAACTTTTAGTTCTCCTCTTGATAGGGCCATTTATGTGAATAGCTGAGGCGTTGAAAGAACAACAAAAAAGTCAGTGGATGAGGCAAAAATCGTGTCAGCGCCAATGATTTTGTTGCTACCGTTCAATGTTCTGGCACCACTGGCTTAGATGTCAACAGCCACACGAAACCTTGAGTTCGACCATCTGTAATTGGCCAGAAAGGAATGTTTTTGCAATACCTAACGAGAGCCGGTTGTTCTATTTAGCTAGAAGCTCCTCTCTCCGATTGCGGTCTATTACCTATTACTTTTTTTCACGCGGGTCTGCTCTTGTGGAGAGGCTGTTTCGCTGAGAGTAAAACTGAGAAGGTAATTTTTGGCCTTGTTACTTCAGTTTAGCATCATTAGAACCCTCCAGCATGAATGAAAGTAGAATTAATTTTACTGCGTTCAATGAAAAAAAACAAAAAACTCAAAACCAAAAAAAAACAAATGAGATTCTTGATCACAAAATAATCGCAACGGATATTATTTCTATACTGCTACCACAGATATCACGTATTGGCAGAATCGACGACAAAAAATATCCAATATTTCTTCCTCTATTTCTTTGTAGGACCTGTTTTTTTAAAAAGGTATAATAATCAACGATAATATTTCAATAAACGATTATTTAGTCCGGTAAGTAGGTACCTACTCATGTCTCGAGAACTACATTAAAGTTCAGGCGACGGTCGGTGGCAGATTCTAAAACCGATTATAGCGTTTTCGTTTAGTTATTCTAAATGCTCAAGGAAAAATTGTTTCCAAGCCTCCATAAAATGTGATCTTTTACGATTTGACGAATAATTATGTAGAATCCTAATATAGAATGTCCGCCCGCTGTTAGCACGGAATACTATCGGTGCTACATCTACGAAATTTTCGCCGAAAATCATTTTTGAATGAAGGATGGCTATTTTCTTTAGCCAGTTCGGTATTTCAGTTATAAAGTTTTTTCCAGCTGATGCAGCTCAAATCATGTTGCTAGGCTACCAGTCTTGATAAAAATTTTTGCCATAAATCCCGGTTGCAATGAGTGAATCGATCATTTGCATTGTTTGGAATATAAATAGGGTAGTTGCAAGACTAACGTGGTTGCTGGACAACCTGTTTGCCAGGCACCCTGTTGGCGGGGGAGCTGTTGCTTGGGAAAAAATAATAAATAAATACTTTAAAAATAAAAATGGCATGGCGAAATTGGGGTTACCTACCAAGTAGAAACAACTTTGGAGAAACTTTCATCCCATGTTGGTAAAACGTCGAGAAAATAACCTGGACGAATCTTCATTTCTTTCCATGAAAGAAGAGTCTCTTGTCTTCATCGCTTTTGATAGGAGTTGCTAAAACACACTGCATGTAAATTTCTTTTCCCCGGTAATGCCAACTATCTCGTTGCCAACGGGTCATTTATTACGTATGCCTTGTGACAAAGTGGGATTTCCCCGGTTCCAGCTCACGCTAGAAATGAATCACAAACTCTCTTGAAAAGCTGAGAAGTGGGCAGATGGGCAGACAGCGTCGAACAACAACCGAGATAAGAAGCTTTCTGCACGAGCTATCTGAATCTTCTGTCGATATAACAACATTGACTCAACTGGCGGCTGCCGATAGGCGGAGCAAACAAATCAACTCTGCTGGTTCGACGTGCATAATGATAGATTGTCCGATAGAAGTATTAAAATTCATGGACTATACGATTCACTAATCGATGACCTACGGCGATTCGAAATTGGCTAGCCCAACGCAGCAAGGTCGCACAAAAAATGTCATTAGCACTGTACCTCTAGACTTTCTCTTCGCACATGTACGGCGAGAAGGACTGCTCCACTCTCCCAAGCACTCTCCTTTAAGCAATTAACACCACTTACGCCTTCGTAGTCGTCTGTCTTCATGGTGTGACTCAGCTTTAACAACTTGCTTTTAATACACCCTCGGTCAACTTGAATACAACACTTAAACATTGTAATCGTATTCCATGAACGGTATGAAAATTATCTAAACATCTGGCTCTGCGATTCAATATTTTTGTTCGGAACGTGTGGCGACGATTAGGATGGTATTTAAATAAATAACGTGGTCGCACGATTTGAAGAATATTGGTGACAAAAAAGATAACACAGTAATTCCCCGTTCGGATTATCCAGTTGTTCAGAGAGAATGTAGGACTATGTTTCCGGATATTTGGTAATGTGTATTGAGTATAATACTGAATTTGAGTTATAGGACGACCGCAGGTAGCGTTAAAAAAATTCTAGCTCCCTCAAAATTTGATGGTTCACGTTTCGGACCACGCGGAAAAAACCGTCTACTATACACGATTAGCACTTTTCTTTGGAAACCATCAGATATGTTCTTAGTTTTTACCAAAAATGATTTTTGGACTTCCTAAGGGTCAATAATCAGCCAGATTTGTAATTCGATTTGAAGCTAATTTTTATAGGATTTTTGAACTATGAATATCTGTCGCTGCAAGCCAAACGAAGTTGCTAGGCAAGCTGATTGCTTCGTATAGAGAATACTGGTTTTTAGCTACTGATGGAAATTAATCTTCTCCCCAAATTGTCATTCGAGCAAAGGTACCACAGTACACAATCCAGGTTTTTCATAGCTCGTATCTGGAGCCACTACATTTAGAATCAATAAACGGGTGTCATAATGTATCAGAGTTTTTCAGGAAATTAGTTAGTCGTTTTCTAGATAGGTAAACGTGCTATTTCTCGCTCTGATTCTGTCAAGAGTCCGTTATTCCTGAGTGACTACCGGAAGACGATTCGAATTCGCGAAACTACCGTTTCGTTCGATCGCTCTCGTCGAGCGATCAAACGATTTTTTTCTCTCATTTTTTCAATTTTCATGTTCATTTAGTGTTACTTCCATATTTACGTCGTGATTGGAAGCATTGAGGTCGTCTTGAAACTCGATTTTTGGAACGGCAGTGAATTCGGAAACAAGTTCATAGTTTTAAACTGATTTTACTGATCCTGATTTC
Source organism: Tupiocoris notatus (assembly GCA_037159825.1). Taxonomy (NCBI): domain Eukaryota; kingdom Metazoa; phylum Arthropoda; class Insecta; order Hemiptera; family Miridae; genus Tupiocoris; species Tupiocoris notatus. Next base: position 265,358 of record JASJUZ010000474.1, read on the forward strand.
CATCGTTCAGTCGGGGTTTCTCTCTTTTTTTACTAGTGCGAAATGGTTCAATTTTCACAGGTTTTGAGGTTGGAAGTGACGCAGATGACTGAGTGAAAAAGTCCTACAATTTTTGTATGTGCCAAAAATATAATCCTTCCATTGGATTTTATTTTCGACGAACTCTCATATAGGTACATAATTATACTGTATTGTCAGCCCAATGTCACAAATTGATTAATCGTTTGGGTTTCCCCTCACTACCCTCCGATTAAGTATAATAATCCACCCAAATCGTTTTGATGCTTGTACAAAAATCGTTTCATACAATTTTCTATCCGTCGGAAAACAAGAGTGCACCATGAGCTGTGTCTTGTCGCCGAATGAGGTCAGTATGCGCAGAGTTGGAGGATGCGAGGGTGAATCTTCGGTAATAGAATTGTAATCGAACGTAATGGGATTTTAAGTGGGGAACGATTTAGAGGATCCTTTTGTTTGATGTCCTTCAGAGAGGTATAACAGTATTATTTTTGGATGATCCACAGAATTTTCTGGGGCCGTACTCCGTTGTGTCCTTGTCGAAAGAGGAATCCACCCTCATATCTGTCGGACTAGACACGACGATGAGCCAACATCGTGATCTAAGGATAATCGTCGTCGGTTGCATTTACTGAACCTATCATTTTTTGCTTAGTGTCCGCACGGCATTGCCGTATTGTGGGTATGATTGATCCCAAAATAAGCATAGTTTCATAATTAGATTGTTTAGAGCAGTTATCTTAGCAGCGTAGCGCTTTGAGAACGGCCACCACGGTTACAATGTAACAATACAATGAACTTCGCTACAATGAAGTAAATCACGTATAACAGATAACAACTGTTTCATGATAAATAAATCAGACAAATCAACTCATATTTTAAGTTGAGGTGTCCGCCTTACTCATGTCTGTTTCATACGTTTGACTCCCATTCGTCATATCTACGAGTTAAAGCATCTTATCTTCACAGTAGAAAAATGGGGAAAGAATAGTTTTCATGGCTTTAAAATTTCGTGTTTAAATAATCATATTTCTCAAACGCTCGGAAACCGGTCACAGAAGCTGCTAAAAGTATGCTAAAACTGTGAAGTTAATTTTAGTTTCGCTCTTTTGTTACAATAATCTCATGCAAAATATAGAGAAATTCATTTTTCAGAGTCGAATCTCGAACCACTCGTGTTCGCAGGCTTCATAGAGAGAGAAAAATGTATCAGAATTTCTCAAATGGTTTCGAAAGCTTTTTATGTAGGAACGTAGCGAAATTTGAAATTTTATATTTTCCGTGTCTCAAGTTTGAAAACTGGCACCCTTGGAATCAATCTAGAAGACTATTTCATCAGTAAATACATTAAATATATGACATTAACTCGGTTGAAACATAAAAACCGAGAAGGGGGAGGTCCTTTTGGTGTCAAAAACGGGTTTTCGCTTTTTTCAATACCAGAAAGTTCAGGAACGATCATACACAATTCAACTTTCGTTCCGATAAGTGTGTGCTCACAAGAGAGTCAAGATCGCAATTAAGCTCTCTATATAAATATATTAGTATTTACCAAGGACGTGAAATTCATTTTCAAATGCCATCTGTGTACAGTTAGGTAAATTAAGCATCATGGTTTTCTTCTAATTCCAGGAGGATGAGGGAGAGAATAATTTGGCTACTTTTCCTCCATTTTCAACAATACTTACGGCCGAGATTTTCGGGAATCTATAGTTCCATTGGGTACCCTTAACAGTGAATCATATTGATGAAAATATAGAAAAAGTGGCCAACGTTTCATTGTTTTGTTGCTTTTTTGCAACATCACCATTGACCTGCTCAAATATTCAATAAAAATGAGAAAAAGTAATAGAGCAATAACTACCTAAATTACCTAAAAAATAAAACTTATAGCTAACAATTTATTTAAACTTATTATTACTTGAAATTGAATTTTGGCGATTAACTTCATTTGTATGTTTCAATTATCAATAGCACTTACCTACAATTTAATATTTATTTAAGAACTAACTAACTGTGCCTACCTTTTGGTCTCACAGAAATTGAATGTTTATTAAGAATCTGAATATTTATAAAATTTATAACCTTCTCAAAAAGATCTCCAATATTTAGTTCCTGCATCGCTACTGCAGCTGTGAAGATAATTAGAATGTTTATTCGACTCGTCTTGCAGGTTTTTTATTTTTTAAAGGAAACCTGACGAACCTTGCATATTATCCACGTTGCCGTAATGATTCTGGGAAATCTTCTTAATATGAAACGTGACGAGATGTATAGTGTATGTTCAATTCGTCCGCTGGATGAATCGATTGAACTATGCACTATACTTACATTGCGTAACGCTGAGCTGTTTTTTCCTCACTGTAGTAAGAATTGGATAGGACATGGCGTGCATTCCACAAAAAGGAAAAAACCTCGCGTCATCAGCAGAGAATAACTTGAACGGATAGGGGTTTGCGACTAAAGTCTTGCCCCATTCGTTGCTTATCTCTCAGACAAAGGCGCTGTCAAGTGATGATCGTGGGAAAAATATAACTTACAATTGCTCTTCTGACGGTCGGAAAATTGCGCTTGAACTCTGCCCAGTGGGTTTATCCGCC
>JASJUZ010000475.1:0-154109 GCA_037159825.1 Tupiocoris notatus
GGGGAAAAGCGCTTTCCCGAATATTCTCGAACCTTCTCGTAAAATAAAGTTCAGCGCCCTCGCTACAGGAAACACGTCGTTTTAAATCGATCGACTCGGCATATACATTAGCGCCTTGACATCAGGTGAATTACCATCATGTAGGCTCAGGACCAAAATCAACACGATCAACGAATCCTCCTCAGCTGTAAGTGCGCGAGTCAACAGCCAAAATGAAATTCAAAGGCTGCCATCTAAGGTTTTCTATGCGGAGACTTGAAAGTGCGTCTCATGATTGAAACTGAATCATTCAGCAATCTGATTTGGCGATTGCTTGGTTTGTTGACAGAACCTTACGAGCACACATCAACTGATAAAATTAATTGATTCTCTTGACGTTCGAGCGTGACGATTCAAACAAGCATTGTTCCACAAAATAGGAACATTTTAGAAGATCTATAGACCCTCCTTATCACAATTTGTGCTTCTTCTCTCAGAATTTCGAAGTAATATTGATGATATTCATCATTCAATGTTCAGGAAAGGCCAAAGCTAACGTATTCCGAAACCAAGAGTAGTTAAACGGTTTTGTGTTTCTTGAATTTCAATAAGAATTGAAAGAACATGGTCTAAGTACAATGAATGAAGTGATAGGCAATATTTATGATAAAATTATCTTTTTAGCGCACTTTGACAGAAAATAACGTTGTTTGGCTCGTTCATAAAAATTTATCGCGTGGTAGCTTTTGAATGTGATTTTAGAAAATGCGTTAAATGTAAAAAACCACGAGTTCGGCCGAGAAAACTTTACTTATAGAACACTTTTTCACTTTTTGAGGTAATTAGTTGTAGCATTTGTGTTTGAAGTACTGCGCACCTTATCTTCTATATATATTTCACTTCGCTCAATAACTAACGTAATTTCCAAGATGAAAATTTGATTATTTCACAAAAACAAAATCTTTCCCAAAAATGAGATTTTGGGTTCGTTGGACAGCCAGATCGTTTTGTTGGAGTGTTTAAATTTCCCCTTTTATTGACCCAAAAATAAACAAAAATCATTAAAACGTGATCTGAAGGGGATATATAAATTTATTTTTTTCACGTTAATCGAATGAGATCGTAGCGAGATCGATACCTTTAGCAGTTCTCGAAATATTGCAGTTTTTATGGATATTTTTGAGTGTTGGAAAAATGCATTTTTCATTTTATGCTCCAGGGCGAAGGCGCTTCGTTAATCTCTCGTTCTGATGAATTACGTGATCGTAGATGTCGTATCAGCGTTGAAGGAGATTCGATGAGATACGAGAGAAAATAGATTGAGTGCCGAGTTGAACGCGTGCTCGGTAGCTGTTCGGAAAGCGTTTAGGGTATTACAAACGGAAACCGAATTGCACATAGACCGGTGTTTATCCCTTTTATCGTTCCGATTTAGCGGGAAAGTTTCCTGGAAAAGCGAGGAAACAACCTTCCTCCTCGGGCGTCTTTTTTTCTCTCCTTCTGAGCTATTTTTTCTCCGTTGCGTAATCCGGGGCGAACATTTTTCCGAACCATTTCCACGTGGTTGATTCAGAACGTTCAGAACCTACTCAGGTTTCCCTTTTGTAATCCACGGCCATTTCGGCCTACGTGGAAACGAAAAACTTTCAGTCAACTCGCGTAACGAGAACGACGCAGACGTTTGAACGTAAACGGTATTTTAGGCTTCAGTCGTCAGCGGAAAGTTCTTTTGAGCCAAATTGTTGACGGATCGGTTCAAAGTTATGGGCTTCGTGCGGGAACTGTCAAAACTTAATTTGTTGAACGAGAGAGATTGATGGAAAGATTTCATTTAAATACTTACCGATGATATTATTGGAGCACTCTTAACAATCATCTTTGGACAAAAATAAATAATCGTCATTATTAATCATTCGATAAATAGGTCTGCTTATGTGACGATCGTTCAGCTTCTCTATTGACGTTTGTGTTATAGTCGGAAACCACCAAATTAATGTGTGAGTGTTCTTGTAAAATTGTCAATCTTTGTTGGAAAAAGTTTATTTGCATCATCTATTCTATTATTTTTCTACTTCGGTACTCATTTGTTCTTTGAAAAATTGAGTGAATCAGGTTATAATATTGGTAGATTTCGGTGGGGAATCAGCCGTTTAATAAAAATCTTGCAAGCATCTCCACAGTGATCAATTACGCATCGACTTCGCTCTCAATATTGAAAAAGTAATTTCATGGCCTTCAATACCGGCCCTCGTTCTATTTTTCTTCATACAATTTCCTTCCGCCCTCTTTGAAATTGCAATAGCAAATAGCATAATCCAAAATAAGATTATCCATCCAAATAATTACGAAATTCATATTTGGAAAAATTCTAAGACCATTTTCCAAGCAACGGATTATCCGTTCACCAGCAGAAGTACCGTCGCGAGCGTCTCATTCAGAAATGGTTTCTGGAAAAGGGAAATCTCGGCACTTCAACGCATAACCATCTATCTACGTTTCAACGGGATCCATCCGACGAGAGATATTGCCGTGAAAAATGTCCTCACTTCGACGAACTCCGCGAGAGCAACTTGACAACCTTAATAGCCATGAACAAAGGAACTCCACGCAGTTCACGATACGGAGAACGGGCGTAACGAGAGCGTTCATTCAGCGGGTACAAATAGCGTCGACATTCTCGTATCCGAGTAACAATGTTAATTAAGTAGGAGTTATACGAGCGAGCTACCTTACGACATGCTATACAAATAGGAATCTACTGACTGCAGGGGCTTAATATGAGCGAATGGGCACCAGGGAACGGCTTTGATCCTTCAAATCTGCAAGAACGAAGCTTCTCGAGTTCGCTGGAGTATAGAGTTTCTTGATTTTGTAAAGTAGAGGATCGATTATATCAAAAATTCTAAAAAAAATTCAACGAGAAAGGATTTGAAGAATCAAAAATATTAATAATCAAAGAATCGAAGAAAAATCATAAGAAAAAACCACAGATCATACCATGAAATAAAATCTCGAATATAATTCTAGATCGCGAGTATTTTATAGTGAACGTCGATATTACTCATTGCTGTGTGAAATATGCTAATTACTTACGCCTCGAAGTGTCTCAGTTGGCCAGTTTTCCTCACAGAGGAACCGCCCTTCGAAATGGTCGTACTTGACGTACAGACCATATGGGAACATCAGGATAAGCGAAAAGGTCCATATGAAGACTATGATGACGCCGCATGTTTTCAGTTTCATCCGAGGCTTGAACGGGTAGATTATTACGAAGAACCGGTCGACAGCGATGCTCGTCAACGTTAGAGTGCTGATGTATACTGAGGTCCCTTGGGCGTAAGCAACCATGTAACACAGCAGCGGCCCGAACGCCCATCTCTCTATAAAAAGACAAAATGCAAGAAAAAAAATTACCAACTGTCAAATAATATGGTTTTATTTTTACGTAGTAAATGGAAGTATTCTCTTGTCCGATAAGTTGAATTAGAACGGAGGTGAATTCGGAAGAAAATGTCATAGTACTATACTTAAGTATAATAGTGTTCTGTGTGTGGTCAAAAAGCGACAAAAGTTGTCATATCTCTTGGAAAAATGAAAGAAACTCAATGAAGTTTTGACAATGTTCTCCGAGTTAATTTAAAGATTTTTTGTTTCCAGATTCCAAAATCTAGGTAATTAAATAATCTACATTTGCCCAATGTAATGTACCTATCCATTTTTCAACAGTTTTTGCGTTATTCAACAATATTAGTAGACTATACACGAAAACATCACATTTTTCAACTTCAACCGTTGTTTTCATCTATTTAGTGCAAAAGAAACAAAGAATGATGCATATATTATTGATATGCACATCATCAACTATCATTATGCTGAATTTGAGCGAAATCGGTTTCAAAAAAGTTTTCGCAAGAAATCCAAGGGGGACCCCTGCGATTTTTTTCAACCGATCAGTTAACGATTTTTTACTCGTCTCTCAATGCAGATAAAAATCTGAAATTTTTAGGAAAGTTGTATCTTACCAAGATGTATTTTTGTGATTTTTTTTATTTCTCGAAAAAATCTGCAAGTGGTCCAAAAAAATCAGTTTCCGAAAGCTCGAAAATTGGACTTTAACCGTGATTTTCGGGGTCAAAATGTACGCGAATCAATTGTTTTATTATGCAGGAGTCTTCATTTGAACGCCTTACACATGTACATAGCAAAAAAATTGGTGAAAAAAATTTAAACAGCGCCTCAGAAATTATATTCCGTATATCGAGTTTCTCACCGGCCGAAAATTCGAGCTCCGTAAGAGTAAAAAATTAAATCTTGGGTTTTAAGCGATTATGAAAGCTTTTCTCATTGGAAATTTAACACTAAATCCGAATTTGACGTCAAAACGACGGAAATTAGAGGACAACTATCAGTTTTTACTAATTTCAGTACTACACGGTATCAACTTTTCAACTTTTAAAATTCTCTGCAAATACTTACAGTCCTGTTGAAATTTGATTAATAAATGATTTCCTACAGGACATTAGGCGTAGAATTTGAATTTAGAGTGAAAACGATTGAATTCTAACGATTATAATATGTTTTGAATTTTTTCTGATTCTCATACTTCTAGAGTTTTAACTTAAGAATTTTATTTTCGTCACGCTGGTATGGTATTTATTGCTCCACAATTTTGCTCCTCCCGTTGGAGTTTTTTTTAACAAACTTTTCAAATTTCGATTTTGGAAGGAGTGATCCGATGGGTCCCAATGACGAAAATCTTAAAAATTTCCCGCACCATATATCTGTAATGCATATGTTGCGTATGAAAATCAATATTTACACCGCTACAGCTCCCGATAGAAAAAATTCCACGATCTAAAAATTTCGCCAAAACGACGTTTTTCTTTACATGGGCTCCCAGTTCCTCAATCAATCGTATACCTCTCCTCCTCCTCGTTGTGTAGTTTTATATATATAGATGGAAGATTATACCTGTTTGCTGACTCAAACATGGAAGTATACTGTATGATGTAAGCTCACCAATAGTTTTGTAATATGTTCCAAAAATTAAAAATAATTTAATTTACCTACAAGAGAAATTAATCATACCTCGCGATTATCACATTATAAACACCTCCGCGTTATATTATTACGGTTAATAAAGTTAGAACCACGATGACTTTTGCCGTGAATCAATTTTCTGCGGTTTATTTGGTCTCTAAACATGCGAACCGAGTAAAGGCGGAAAGTTAGAATTTATCGCTGAAGCATCAATCTTTGAAGGGGCCGGAGTTCTGTCCCTCATCCCATAGCCGTCCTTCAACTGCAGATTGAAGTGATCCCTAGACGACCAAGTTTTCACGACTGACGAGGGTGAAAAGCCCCTACGAATTGTTCCGTTCCGAATAAAACGTCCATCCACCGACCATCGTTCACTCATTTGACGAACCCTATTGACGTTGGTTTTGCCACTGCTTCTTCATCCCTTCTTCCGATTTTTCCTTCGCAGTTGGACTATTTTCGATGACCGCAGGGATAAAGTACGAAAGAGCCGTAAATCGGCGGTTAAGATCGAAAACGACTGTAAATATGGGAATAAATAATGATCGAGAATAGAGCCGACTGTAATAAATGATGAAGAATGGCATAAATGCCATAAAGAATGGAATAAGTTAATGGCACTCAATTGGGTTTAGGTCGTGGTAAATTTTCGGGAGAATACCTGAAATTATATTGGAAGCTGCCTCGTAATCTTGAAGCCGATTTGCTTATCATGTTGAGGAATCATCGAGAGGAACGTGGCAAAAGTGGCCAAATCCATGTTTGCCTAAGTCGAGTTTTACGCTTTATATTATGATCGCTGTAAACCTGCTCTACACGTTAGGCTTATTATCATCTGTGTAAACGAATTACAAGGGCTCAAATGCCCTTTAAAGAACCCGATTAACCACTTTGAAATGAACAAGTAGAGATGTTGATCAGAAATGAACAAGTGCTACTTTTCACATCACTTGGCCTGTTTTTTAAGTACTTTTCAACTCTTCGACATTTTCAACATTCTCCTTCAACATTTCTAATTGGAAATAAGAAAATTGATAATTACTTGGTATTTTGAAACCATTGAAGACTAGCAGAGTTTTCTGTTTTTTAAAGAGTGGTTTATTTTTTAATTTTCAATCCGCTCTTCAACGTCGCTGTCATGCTTTTTTTTCTTTATTCGCGGAGTTGTATAGTGAAAAGTGAGGAGACATTTTCAAAGTATACTTTTCAACTATGCAAACCATGCAAAGCCTTTTTTATCTTCACATTCTCACTTTTCACATTTGAATCTCTTTGTTTTAAATAATCTTCACTGTCTCTATCTAAATCTGTCTCTATTTAAATAATCTCGTATTCATTGAATGTGGAAGTGTTATATCACGAGGAAGTTTTTCTGGAATAGAGAGTAATTCTAGTATCCAGTAGAAAAGGATTGATGGAGGACGGACAGAATTTTTATTATTTGATAGTTCGCAATCTACATGCCATGAAAAGTTAAAGATCTAATTCGGAGGGAATCCTTTTATTATTGAATAATAAACGAAAAAGGTACAAAGATGGTTTAATGTAGAGAATGGTGATAAAACAACTTAACTGGTCGTTATCTATTTCATATCACCCATATGACCTATAAGTTTCAGGAACGAGAAATGAAAATATTTCTAAAGCGGCTAGAGTGTATTATCACTCTCTTCCTACATGGGATTCACTATAAAACCGTCGGGCCAACACCGTAAAAACATCACCAACAGCGCGCGTGTAAAATGCGGTCCGGTTAATACTTCCCTGCGCCGTATAAACAACTAAAAGCTTTCCCTGACTCTACATTTTCTGAAAGTCGACCTTTAGACCTTCTCTTGACCTCGTCGAGTGGTATACTCTTGTTATCCGTCTAATCGGAAATAATGCGAGGGCAACCTCAGCGGAATACGAACTACACAGTATTGCTGAGTTTCTCACGTAGGCGCTAACAGTCAAGAATATGCTTCCAATAAAACCACAGCTGTTTATGATGGAAGTAATACTCTTTGAACACTCGGTATGAACAATCGTTACACCTTATTTACTATGAGCAATCGTTCAAATCTTATTTTTTGTTATATAGCTAAGATATCTTAACAACATTGATATTTCTACATGACCTTGACACACTGATTTGAACCCGAAGGTGAAGAAATTGAGATCGTTCCTGAAATCACACGGGCTCATTGAAAGCTTTTATCTTAATAAAATTTTCATAGCTTTAGCGATTCTGTATTCATTTGTGGATAAAAAAAAAAAAAAATAGTCGCTCGCGAGCATCCGAAGGCGAAACACCTCAAAAAATCACTCCGCGAAAAGTGAAAACACTTTGGACCTAGTGCAATGTGTGTAAGACCAGTACGATGACCTCTCCCTTGTCAGAATCGCAAACGGTCGCGTTTCAACCTTGTGAGCGTAGCTGTTGACAGGCTATAACGTCAGCACTCCCGAGTGCAGCGCGGGTTGTGCAATGTCAACAGCCGATATGGACCCAGAAGAAGGTGAGCGTTCCAATTCGATTTTACTAGAAACGGCAAAAAAAACTCGTGATGCGCTGAAAAAGCCGTACCTATTGCCGACTTCAGATGAGTCACTGAAGACTGAAATAGAGTCCTATAGAAATACGCTCATATACATTTGCGAATTAATGGAAGAGGCTGGCTCAGAACAAAATCAGCTCAGAAAATCCCATCGTGAGATGACGTCAAAATTAGCTTCTCTCGAGATGAAAATAAAGGAAATCAAAGGTCAGCAAGACGTGCACATGCACACAGTCGTTGATACTTACGAATACTGCACGGACGAGGAACAGCTGGAATACGACACAGGGGAAGGTATAGTATTCAAGCCTGTCACGTCCAAAAAACGCAAAAAGGGTAACAACGCCAGTGAACCCAGTGGAAACAATTACAGTATGAAAAAAAAAGAAAAAGAAAAGGAATTCAAACCCCCACCAATCACGCTTGATCCCCTAAATGACGCTAACAGTTTCCTCAAACTTAAGGAAAAACTCATGGAAATTGCGCCAAATTGTGTTACCACCACCATGGCAGGTGGCAAAGTAAAAATAAATGCCTACGATTCGGACGAATATCGCACAATCGATAGGTATTTAGAGGACACGAAGTGTTTGTACTACACATATCAGAACAAACAAACCCGACCCTATACGGTGATGCTAATAGGACTTCCTGCAGGCATCCAAGAGTCAATCGTACTGGATACCATTAAGGAAGAGTACCCGGAACTTGGGGCCCAGAAAGTCACTCAAAAACTTAAATGGCCATCTAAAGAAAAAACCGATATGTACATAGTTGAATTCAATTCTGGCGTCGATGTCCAAAAAGTCCACGAAATTACCAAATTGTATAGATGCAAAGTCAGATTTGAGCCTATTCGAAATAATCGTGTGGTACCACAATGCAAGAGGTGCCAAGAATTTGAGCACACTCAAAACTATTGCAAAAAGAGACCAAAGTGCGTAAAATGTGGTAGAAACCATGAAACTGCCGCATGCACTAAACACAGATCTGACCCTCCTACCTGTGCCAATTGCGGCGGGGAGCACACAGCGAACTACCGACAATGCCCAGTTGCAGTGGCTGCAGCAAAACGCTACAAAGAAAGAACCAGAGAAGCAAAAACCCTTACGGGCTATGATCATAAGGCTAACCTGGCTAAGCCTTCTCAAACAGCGCCGTCTGAAACCAGAAAAATCCTGAGACACCCTCCTGAAGGAATGATGAAAAATAGGAAAAATTCGTTCACGCCGAAAGTTCCAATAATGGCAAAAAATAGGAACTTTGGGCATACCCAAGCCTCATACGCGCAAGCTGTGGCAATAGGTACCAAAAAGCAGCCTGTTTCTTCCTATCAACCGCCTGCCGATATGAACGTAAGCGCAGTGTTGCTCTCATTACAGAATCTCACCGCTTCCATTACAAGAATAGAGGCAAACATGTACTCGTTCAATCAAAGAATCATGGCCTTGGAAACCAGGGTGGGTTGCCCTTCAAAGCCAACAGTATGACGCGCAACTTGAGAATTTTAACTTGGAATGCCAACGGGCTCTTCCAAAGAAGAATGGAGCTCGAGGCAGCCTTACATGTCAACAATATTGATGTGTGCCTCGTGTCAGAGACCCACTTCACAAAAGAATCCTACATCAAATTGAAGGGCTATAAGTGCTACTGTGCTTTGCATCCTCAAAACAAAGCACATGGGGGTAGTGCTGTGCTGATTAAAGAAAACCTCCAGCACAATGAATGCACAAAAATAGAAACGGAGAAATTCCAGATCTGTGCAATCAAAGTGAAAACCAAAACGTATGAAACAACTATTGCTAGCATTTATAGCCCACCTAAGCACTCCATATCAGAAGAAGATTATACATGGGCGTTTGGCGAATTGGGAAAACGATTCATCATCGGTGGAGATTTCAATGCAAAACACACGTTCTGGGGCTCTCGGGTCTGCCAATCTCGAGGCTCAGCACTGTACAGATATGTGCAGTCAAACGACTGCATCCCCTTATCTGCGGGTAAGCCAACATACTGGCCGACTGATATTAAGAAAAAACCTGATTTATTAGATTTTTTCATTATGAGAAATATCTCTGCAAATTATGCACTTGTGGATGAGTGTTTCGACCTAAGTTCAGACCACTCGCCAGTGATTCTTACACTGAGCGAGCAAATCATCCAAAAGCCATACAATCCCATACTGGTCAACAGACGAACAGACTGGAAGCAATTCAAAATTGATGTTAATCAGGGTATAGACCTAGGCGTAGACTTGAATTCGCCAGAACAGCTTGACATTCAGCTTGAGACGGTTGTATTTGCTATACAAGATGCAGCATGGCAGAACACTCCTGAAACAACTAAAAAACTGAAAGGTTTGAACTACCCCAGTGAGATCGTCGAAATCATAAAGAAAAAGCGTAAAGCTAGACGGATCTGGCAAACCACACGCATTCCTGCTCACAAGGCTGAGTGGTATAAAATTTCCAATGAGCTCCGAACAATGATGAAAGAAATTAAGGATGAAACACATCAGGAATTTCTAACATCACTTACCAGCCATCAAGACAGTGATTACTCTCTGTGGAAGGCAACAAAACATCTGAAGAGACCCGTCGTGCAAGCATCGCCCATCATGGACCATGTGAACAACAAATGGATCAAAACTAACCAACAAAAGGCTCACGCGTTTGCTCAACATTTGGCAGGAATATTCACTCCCAATCCGGGCAAGTATGATCTCATTGACTTACCATTCGACGAAGCTCCAATAGGTGACCAAAAGACTGACATACCTCGAGTCACAGTCAAAGAAGTGCAGCAGACAATCAAGAACGATATACATGCAAGGAAGGCACCAGGATATGACCTAATCACAGGCCAAGTCCTCAAAAACCTTCCTCGCAAAGTTATTGTTAAAATCACACAAATTATCAACTCAGCTATCAAACTGCGATACGTACCACAGCTGTGGAAGCTTGCTGAGGTCATAATGATTTTGAAACCTGGCAAGCCAGCAGAAGAATTGACCTCCTACCGACCAATATCCCTCCTTCCAGTCCTCTCTAAGCTTTTTGAGAAACTCATCCACAAACGGATTTTAAAAATTGTAGAGAAACAATACCTCATACCGTCCCACCAATTTGGATTTCGACGTCAGCACTCTACCATTGATCAAGTGCACCGAATAACGCATATCATTGAGCAAGCATTTGAACAGAGACAGGTCTGTTCGGCTGTCTTTCTCGACGTCACTCAGGCGTTTGACAAAGTCTGGCATGAAGGGCTCAATTATAAGCTTCACAAGATACTTCCAACCGCGTACGCCAAGCTGTTGCGGTCCTATCTTTCAAATCGCTTCTTCCGAGTTAGGCAAGAGGACGCATATTCGGAAGCCAAAACAATCAATGCCGGTGTTCCACAAGGTAGTGTACTAGGCCCGCTCCTGTACCTACTTTTTACCAGCGACTTACCCAAACTGGAAGAAAACACATTGGCAACATTTGCAGACGATACTGCAATCCTTGCTGTAGGTGAAAACAATACCGAATCCATTTCAAAATTGAACATAGCACTGGACCAACTCCACAACTGGTCAACAAAGTGGAGGATCAAAATGAACGAGGCAAAATCCGTGCATGTTGACTTCACCAATCGTAGGCTTGAGTACATACCGGTGCACCTCAACGGCAAAGTCATACCTCATGCCAACGAAGCCAAGTATTTGGGCATGACCCTAGATGCTAAACTTAGGTGGAAAGCTCATGTCAAAAAGAAGAAGTTGGAACTAACTTTGAAATTCAGAAAGATGTATTGGCTGTTAGGAAAACGGTCAACCATGTCAATCCAAAACAAGCTAACGCTCTACAATCAGGTCCTCAAGCCAGTTTGGACATATGGTGCACAACTCTGGGGCTGCACCGCCCAGAGCAATCGCTTGATCATACAGCGCTTCCAGAATAATGTGCTGCGTGCATGCGTGGATGCGTACCGATACACAAGAAATGATCGACTCCATGTGGAACTTCAAATTCCTACAGTCGAAGAAGTCATCAAGAAGCAAGCACTGGCCCATCAACAGCGGCTCCTCGGCCACATCAATGAAGAGGTCGTCCAACTGCTTGATATTGATGCTCTCCTTAGAAGACTTAAAAGAACAAAACCCCATGATCTGTGGGAGTGGGGTGATCAGTGAAAGACAGTTCAGCGAGTTAGTTATACAGTGAACTGTATGTACCAGTGATGGTCAGTTACACTGGTCTCAAGACACTAAGAAGCCATGTTACGTATCTTTGCTTCTCATCAGTCAATTAACATGTATCAAATGTAAATTGCTAATAAGATGTCATCTTGGTGCAATAAAAATTTTCACAAAAAAAAAAAAAAAAAATCTTAATAAAATCGAACGGAACCTTGGATCTTCCCTTAACTGAGTTGGCTCTGCTCCCTTTCCCTCGCCATTAAAGCTTCCAATACGCCTTGCCGTCATCTTCGTCAAAACTTCACAAGGAGAGTTATCTCTCAAGTTAGTGGTTCCTAGTTTCCTCAACCATAGCTTAGCCCAAAGAGCCAATCGGTAGTCTAGGTGTAGCCAACTTGAGAAATTAACTCGTTCTCCGTTTGAGGTTTCAGCGAATACCCGCAATTCCTTCTTCGGATCTCCACCGAACTATCCGGAACATCGTAATTGATTTACGAGGCTATCTTTGAAGTTGTTTAATTATTGGACTTAATTTAAGCAATATCGCATCTCCCAGGATTTTTCAGGTGGATTTACGTCCGTTTAAGCGCTTTAAGTATTCATAGATAGTCAAATTATCAATGAATTCCATCTGAAAAATTAATGAATTTTATCTCTTTGAAGTTCATAGGAAAGTCGGTGTATGTAGATCACAGAGAAGCTCCAGTAAAGAACGGCATATAATATATCAGCGTTAATGACAATGGAATAAAAACTGGTAGCAGAGCTTTTTACACGCGCAGAAATATGGGTCATTCTCCCGTTTCATCGGAAATCGTGTTTTGAGCGGACTGTGGCTTCCTAGAAAAAATTCTTGAAATTTTTTTTAGGTGAGTGGCTTCAGGACACTTTTATCTAGCTTTTCAGTCAAATTTGGGATGGATTGTACTTTTAATTCATACCCGAAAATTGGTTCAAAATGTCAAAACCTAATTCCCTCACCTGTCCATCGACCAAAATTGTCATCTTTGCAAGTGAATAAAACCTATACTAAAGCTCAAACTGTTTTGATTTTTTTTTTAGTGGTGCACTCATGTTCTCGAGTAACAATCTGTACCATAGGTGACGTTTCAAAATGTCAACCAAAACGTGTACAGAGTTTCAAACATGTGTCCATCAGGTTTTCCCTAATTCCCTCACCTTTTTTCGAACTTGGCGCCTGCTCTTCCCAGAGCATGTTTTAGACGTTTTGCACTGTTGGTAATATTGGTCAAGTTCCCGCCAAACTCAGGAGAACCTGTTGCATCGAAAATTCTGTCCTTCTCAGTTTGTTTGATAACGTGTAGAGTGAAATCGCTCTCCGTTCGGTCAAAGGCCTAATTACCTCACCCGCCGATATTCTGACTCAGGTGAGTTAAATTCATTTTATTTTTGCGTTAATTGAAGTGTTTGCGAATGTAGAAAAGAGTTCCATTGTTATTTTTATTCTTCTCAAATCATGGGGAGGGGTGCACCTCCGAAAATCCTCCAAAACCTAATTCCCTCATCCCTAATTCCCTCACTTTATCTCACTTTATCTGTATCCCTCACCACAGTGATTTCAATCATGATTATGTATCTCCTAAAGAAAAATTTTCTATGATTCAATTTTTCATAAGCAAAATCAGTGGACCATTCAAAAGGGATCCACGAAAAGAAAAAAAACATTTTCTTAATTTTCATTTCGTGGAAAAATAAATCCCAATTTCGAATGAAATGGGAGAATGACCCATATATTATTCGATGGGCCCGTTCTCTTCAAATAATTTTTCTTTTATATTCTAGGCACATTTCTAATTTTACTAATAAAATCAACTGAACGTGAGTTTCCCTTTTTTCAATCACACCGACGAAACGAAAAGCTCCGCAGTTCGGTTCGCCTATCCGAATGAAGTCACGGAGTGTTATTCTGAGAATCGGAACTTTCATTAGGACGCTCTACGACCATGGTCATTTCTAATTCAGCGACTCCTTCGTTACAGTTCGAGTTGCTACTCAGATCAGATGCCTCTTTTCCAAGTCAGATTCCCCTCGGCCAACAAGAAACTGATTGATGCTGAATGATTTAGGTTGTCCTTTCCTGGCCCAATATTCGCGTTCCGAACCTTTTTATCTGTCTTTTTTCACCTTTTCTGTCTTCCGATCGCTACAGTAAACAGTCGACGTTGTTTTTTGAAAACGTGAGCTAATTTGAAATTTTTTCGCTACGTACTTTTTCAAGCGGTCCCTTGAGGCAGAATTCATCAAAGAAACAATTTAGAGCGTCGGAGGTTTTTTCCGTAATAGGCAAAAAAATATAATAAACGGGTTATTTTTTTGAGCATTTTGTTTCGCAAGGTTTCGTGGCCAATTATGTTCACCGAGGAAGTTTAATATTATTCGTCCGCTTTTGAAAGCAATATCGCCGAGATATAGATCCGAGGCTATTGTTCGCTATGCATAGAATTATTTTTGCTGTCATATTACCAGTAACAGCAACTTTTTTTAGGGGAGATTTTTTCGGCTCGTTTTCCTCAAGTCCAGTGCTATTTTTAATTTTGCCTTATTACTATTTGAGTTTATTTCCTACTGTAAAATATCAAAAATAAACATTTACTTTCTGCAGAGTCGACTACCTCGCACAATACCATTGCCTCAGTAAAAAAAATTCCTATCCGATCTATCCTCACAGTTACAATATTCAACAAGCGCGTCGACCTTACTCCTTATCTCGTCCGTTTCGAACTCTTTTAATTACGGATTTCATAACCGCAACCGCGCTCAGGCTGAAAGCCAGCGAGCAGAGGTCTTAACATCTTTCATTAAAAGTGAAGCACTCCTTTCCGACCTGTTCCCGCTCACATGGCTTACCACGTTGCTTCTAATTGGCTCGAGCTACCTTTGATCTTGCTTTAGAGCAGTTCCAAATGGGGACCGGTTTGTACCTGTAACAAATAAATGCGGTCGCTCGTTCCACGTATGACAATAATTATAGACGTAAAAGTACGCCAGCGAGTCAAGTTCGGGTAAAACACTGTTTACCTTTTAGGAAAGTTGGATTATGGAGAGAGTTTTAATTAGTGGAGAGGAAGCGGAATATTTAATTATTTCATATCCTGGTATAGTGGTAAGAAATGATGAAAATAAAATTCTTCTTCGATAAATGTTTTAAAAAATAAATAATTAAACTAAAGAAAAAAGCCTATATAAATTTTTCTATGTATATATTATATACGTATCATTTTCCTACGCATGAATGTTCAATAATATTTTAGCCCGCAATAGTCGGGGGAAAATTATTTTTTTCTCATTCTCATCTTATTTTAATTTCATTCTCATCTCGTATTCTCATCTCATTTTCAATGCATATTGTCACTTCATTCTTTCATTCGAAATATATTTTTTCCTACATTCGTCAGTGTTGTCGCACTTAAAATAATAAGCGAAGCGGCTCGAAAATGGTAAGCGAAATTTCACCGTTGTCCTTGCCGGTGTCCGGTTCGAAGCGGCTGATGAGGGTGTGGGGAGGTTGACCGATGAGGACGAGACATGGCCTCACCGACGCCTTCCGAGTGTCAATACATTTAAGCCGGTAATGAACGGCAATTGGGCGAGACCAGGGAGAGCCAAGCTGAAGCGAAAGCCGGGAGCCAATGTAAAAGTGGAAGCGTGGACCTAATGTAATGATTAGGTTTCCACCCCCGACCCTGCAACGACCACAAACGCCAACATCGTCCGCAAGGCTAAATTGGCTCGAGTTTCCCTCATATTTTGCGTCTTCAACACAACCTTGAGCTGTTCAGTTTGCTTTTCCTCTTCGCTAGTCGGAATTATGTCACGTATCCTGGCTTTACTTTCCATCGGTTTCAATCTGGAAAATACTGCGACCTGGCTATTGCAATACTACGTTATATAGGAGCCGCTTCGTCGATCCACATTCATCAACTTGAATTCGATGATTTCGTCGACCGAAAATCGATGGAAGTGGAACATTTTTCCAAACGTTTTTAATCTCTAATTAATTTCTCCTATTTATTCCTAATTCATAGTGAGTTTTCAACGTTTATTAACGGAAAATCAATTTTAATCATCGAGAAGTCGACATTTTGCGAATAAATACACAAAGGTTTCCAATTCAGAACATAGTTTCTTTAGAAAGAAAAAAATAGAATCAAATGCATTTCCATATTAAAAAAAAAAAAAATAAAAAATGAAAATAACTGATTTGCCATGTTTTACCTAAGTTGAAGTTTAACTAATGAGTTTTATCATTATTCATCAGGCTTTGATGTTTCTCAACTGCAACTCGATAACCGGAAAAACAGGAGAAAACTCAACTTCAATATCCACTCACTAGCCGCACATTATTATAAGATGAGCAGCTCATCTGCTAGCTGCTAGCTCTTCTGGCAATATCGATTTCTTCTGTCCAATGTTTTTCTCGTATCTCCAGGTAGTTATACCATTCTTCTAAGCTTCCAAGTCATGCAGGTAAGGTATACTTCGACCACGCAACTGACAATAGGTTATTGTATTAATTCATATTCCTCTTTGTAAGGGTTTATTCATCGCAATAATAATTATTTTTCTTCACTGAAATTCCCACATTATTCCTTCGTGCGTTCTGGATAATTTTCTGCGTATTAATACTCTTCAAATCTGAATAAAAATTCGGATTTCTTCTGATTCCTCATCATTGTCACATAGTGCCCCATAACGACGGCAAAACCGAATGGTATATTCCTATGAATATTAATGCCTTTCGATCGAAGTCTGAGTCGAGTTTCAGTCTATCCCTTAGATGACAGAGAGGCATTTGGGAAGGTTATGAAATAAATCACGGACACCATTAGCGTGAGAAGTGTTTTAGTAAATGCCAAACAAATGCCGCATAAATCAAGCAAATCGTGCCGATTCGGCTCCGAAAATTGTTTACCGCTTCACATCGAACCTCGTCCCTTAGTCGGCGATACAGTCTCTTATGTAACTGCTACGCTTACGCGTGAATCCTAAATCTAGCTGATAATAAATGGCAATGATATATATCAGCGAGAAATTCGTTTCGTTTTTCCTTCCATGTTTACGTTAACTCCATCGGAATGGAAGTTCAAAAAATGCGAACTAATTAGAAACGAGCTTGTAGATGGAAAGGACGTAATGGCTGGAAAAGAATGAAACGACAAAAAAGGCAACATGTGTGAAAACCCATCACCATTGTTTGTTGGACAGTTCTCGGGTTAGATTTCATTTAGAATTAATTCTAAACTTTTATTTACATCCTTTGTCATCTAAGTTGTTCACGGCGATCTAAATGGCTTCAGAACTCCGGACTTCACGGATTTTCCAGAGTATCCAGATTTTTTGGAATATCTGGATTTTGCGGAATATCCAAACTTTAATTTTTGCTGATTTCAGGACTTACCGGACTTGACGCACTTTCCAGGCTTTTTCGGGCGATTTCATTCAACAGTGAAATAAAATTGGCCCATTACGATCTGAAGTAATTAGTCTTGAAGCATGCAAACTTAATTTTTAGCAGACAATTTAATCTTTCCTTTCAAGTAAAATGGCTGCTTTTACAAATTTATGGCTATTACCTACATTAGAAAAATTACAGCTCAACTTTGTAATCTTGGACTCAAATTGATGGGAGAGTCGAGATGAAAGCAACTTTCTCTCCGCTTGGATGGAAGCCCAGACAGTGAGAAAGACGAGGCCTCTTGGTGCTCGTGACTCTTCATTTCCTCCAGGGCCGGAACAGAGGTTGGGCGATGCTCAAATTACCCACGATATTTATCTACCGCTCTTTCGCTACGGAGCTTTCGAGTGCGACGCTATGTCTCTTTTTGGGTATGAATTGGTCAATAGCAGAAAGCGAATTGAATTTTCGCTCTCGACTTCGTATTATATTTCGTCTACATTGATATTTACTGAATGCAATTTACTCA
This sequence comes from Tupiocoris notatus, assembly GCA_037159825.1. Taxonomy (NCBI): domain Eukaryota; kingdom Metazoa; phylum Arthropoda; class Insecta; order Hemiptera; family Miridae; genus Tupiocoris; species Tupiocoris notatus. The sequence goes on from JASJUZ010000475.1 coordinate 17,688, forward strand.
CGGCCGTGAATTTTGATAGAAGTAAAGGACCACAATCGTTGATTTTTTCACCAGGAGAATTTCATCTGTCCAATATCTCAAAAGTGAGTGATCTGAGCGTTCAAATAATATCGGTTCTATAGTTGCCAAACAAATTGGCTTTCATGTTGCGTAAACTGTGATTGCAGACGAACATGTCACGTACATCTCTGCGTGCTATAAAGCTCTTTTGCTGACCATTTTCAGCCAAACACTTTAGGAAAAACAGCTCGTTTTGAGTTTAACAGCGCAGATCTGAATGCTGCTTCGAAATGTTGGACTCGTGCCAGATCCTTTGTGCTCCACTGTTCGCCAATCCCATAGCTTATAGCACTTGTTAGAAAAATATAAACCAGCTCCATCTTGTAGAGCTTGATAGCCTCTTGTGAGTTACTTTTCCCCAACTTTCGCCCTGCTATAAGCCTCATAACATAGTAGGTTGATGAATAAATCAGTGCGTCGGGCTTCTAAGATAAAAGTGAGTCAGATAATACGCAACAAGTAGTGTACATGGGTCACACTGTACTGCCATGTTCGAATTAATTAACAGGTATGATCAATTATAAAATCAAAAAATCATTCAAAGGCCGCATTGTTACTATAATACAATATTATTACTGAAAAACTAGCACCGTTTTTACACCGTAAACATGGAAGTAAAATACAAAATTAACTGACAATCGCGCTAATTATTCATTTACCATCTCAAACAAATTTTAAACACGCTCTCAGATGCCATTTCAAATCGCTCAGAGCGGTCTCCATGAAGCGCTAAATCTGAATCTGAATAACCGATCAAAATATTACTTCGTTACAAAACCCAACACATCACTAATCTCTCACAACATTCATATTTTACGATTCCCATCACGATCCACGGCTGATGAATAAGTAACATACGAAGGAACAAGGCGTGAGAAAACTGCCAGATAGGCCACCCGTTTTGGCGCCATCTACCCTTCGGTTTTCTCCCTGCTCGACGGAGGTTAGAAGATTGATGATGTCTGGCTGGGATGTCTGGCTCTACCATAAAACGTGGGCATGTGAATGTTCGTCAATAAGGCAGAAACGACTTGACATTATTCACGTCTCCGTGTCAGCGTGGTCATTTAAAGCGACGCAGCTGTTGTGGAATAATTGGTTATGGAAAATTAGTCATAAAACACTGCTAATCATTCTACGAAGGCTTATTATTTTTTTACTACAGTCATGCTTTGAGAAGACCAATAACTCGTCATGGTAATGAAACCGAACTCTTGCCAACGGTCTCATCCGACTGGATATTCAAATTCTAAAAATGCCTTGCAACCATCAAATTTTGAGGAGGGTTGGAATTTTTTTTTTTCATGAGCGATTATGATAGTTTAATTCTGAAGAATAAGCCAAAAATAAACAGATCGAACGATTTCAAAGAGCCAGTGACAATTTTTAGGATGATAATTTCTCACTCATATTTTTTTTAGAAATCGAAATCGCTAGCTATCAAATCAATAGCTAATAATTCCTATCTGATAGTCCTAGCTACCATGTTCCCTCCACATTGGCCACATTGGTTACATCTCAAACAAGTGTTGACCTCATGAATCGGAAATGGTCACGAATTTAAATCAGTTATATTATTAAATCGATTTCGGCCTTTTTGCCCTTCATCAGTAACATCTTCATCTTCTTCCAAAGGTTAGCAAGTTTAACGAAATCGAGGTATTCGAAATTATTTATACAGATGGGGCTAGGAAATATCTGAACGAGGCACTTAGCGGTTATTAGAGCTTCTTTTCACGAATTTAGCGCGGGTGACTTATAGAAAAGATTTTTTTTTTAAATTTCCTATTTGTTGGACACACTATGACATTTATATTTTATAGTACCTCCTATCACATATATGTTTATTAGGATTGTAAGCAATAATGTGCAACATCATTTCCTCAGAACAACGCGCGCTCAAAGAACCCCAACAGCCACGTACATTGACCTAATTTCTAAAAATCTCTATCGATCGAATTCCATATGCAACGCGTGTATCAGCGATGCTTCAGAATGTCTAATTAAATTTCCATGTTCAAATCAATGTAAACTCGACGAGGCGCTTCCAACGCGAAGGAACGGCCTCGCTTTGATGAGAAAACGGTCGATCGCATCCGAACCCATGTGATTGTATTTCAGCTGAACGAAGGGAAATTTATGTAATTTATGCTCCATAAAGAACGGTATTGGGAAATAGAAAGTCCGCCGATTTTAATTGATTATCAGTAATTTCTTTGAGTTTACAAGAAAAAAATTAAACGTACCTAATTTAAAAGTAAAAAACAAACTAATAAAGATGGGTATTATGCAGGAATAATTCCGGATATATAAATAACAATAATAATATATAATAAGATTACTTGTAAAAGTACAGCTGATAGTTTGAAAAATATATATAGGACGTCAACCATAAATCCCCCAGAAAAAAAATGCTGGCTACTTTTTGTTTATTATTCAATATTTATTCGATGACATACCATTGTAATCAGTCAAGAAAAAAAAGCCAACCCTTCTCAGTTTTTAAATTAAGAAAAATATAAATGCTTAAAATTACCACAGTTCCTAAGGAGTTTTCTCATTTAGTCAACAATTTGTTTATAGGTTGAATCGCTCAAAAAAAAAAAATTATGGTATACTTACATCATTATTGTAGCAAAGGAATATTAAACCACTATCATTTGCAGCGTTTTTTATTCGTCAACTGTAACCAGAATTCGTATTTTCATTTCCTACCAACGCGCATCGATTATCGCTATGATTCTATGTAAAAGCGTTATTTCATAGTGATGAAACCATCGGTAATCTAGTTAAGCCTTCATATTTCCTAAGCTCTCCTTTGTTGACCTCATTCGGCCTTTACTCATTTAGAAAACGTCCCTCCAACCGACGTTGATGCCTCAACGGATCATCCTTCGTGACGTTGTATAACCAGCCCACGCAAATTTTCAAGATTAATGCTCCGCAGGAAACCGAATATCGCACCGTACGTTCAACGAGTATTTTTTTAAACTGAATTCTCAGAATGAATTTTTCGGATGATGCACAGCAGTATTTTTTCGAAGGCAATATGAAGGTAACTTGAAAGCCCGTTTATGAAATATATTTATAAAAACTGTATGGTATAGATCAACTTATTTTAGGATAAGCATGATTTATAGCGACCAAAGTTCACATACGTTCATATTTATGTGATCTCAATAAATTTTAACCCAACTTTCGAATAAGAAATTACTCGAAAAGAATTATTTTCACGTCCTTGAGCAATTCTGAACATTTCAAACTCTTAATTTTTCGCCTAAATGATGTTCTACTAGTCCAAGGACTTTCTTCATTCATAAGAAAAAATAGAATCCTTTAATTTCTTACTATCGATGAATTGGCTAATGTAAAGAATACGAAAAAATTATTAGTGCTATTGGGTTGAAAATACTTGACGTGAAAATCGGCGAAATATTGCGATCAATTGTTTCTTTTCGAATCAATAAAACTCGCCTGAGGATGAATTGTTCGTTTGGAAAAACCGTTTCTATTCGACCTCTCTCTACTCGTGTTTCCAGTTGGAAGGCTACTTCGGACAAAGGGAAAATGATAGGATGAAGAATGTCGAGGAAAGGACTCGAAGGATTTCTTCCCTGTTCTCTTTTCCCCAGCATTCATTGTCAAACAATCCAAGGGTTTCGAACTTGACGACCTATTGAAAGGTTCGTCCTTTCAATACAGGGAAGTTTTTCTCTTTATTCATTTTCGTGCTTATTAATTTCGTCGACTTTGGTTCCAATGGAATGGAGATTATTTCTTTCTCAAGGAAAATTTCAATAATAATTAGCTCTTCGATAAGCTACGAATGAGTGAAAAATGAAATAAATTGGTTGAAAAAAAATACACCGGGTGATATTCGTAGTTTGTTTTTTTCTTTACTGTAAAATGATTGAAAATTCTATGGATTGAAAATTTTGGAAAATTCTGTCGCCAATTAAATAAATTATTTCTTATTTCAATTCTGAGGGATAGGGCGGCGTTTATTGCAATAACGGGACGATGCAAATATACAAGTTTGGTGTAATAATTTTGAAACATAGCATGAAACTGAAAACTCGATGATTGCTGAGAAAATATCGCGTCATTATTTCAAGACTCAGATAAATATAAATAATGCTAGGCAAATGTTTCACGATTCAGTCTTAAATTAATTCACTTTGTGAAGTGAGTTGAATAGAAACTCGTATTGATGGCTCGATCGATAGTTGAAACCGTCTTCATCAATGATTTTCTCGCCTGAAAAATCATTGATTCAACATTTTATTATTTATTTTTTTATTTTTTTTTTTTTAGCAAATTTGAAATTAGTGTTGGAGTGTTTTGTCAAGCAATAGAGCAATATCAGTTTGAATATTTAGTGTGGCGTAGGTTTTAATATTTAATTTACTCGAATGATTACATTTTCCAGTTCATACGGGGACATCGCTTTGTTCATCCTTGTCTAGAGGAAGCTCGTAAAATATTTCCGACCGCATTTAGCGACCGAAACCGTAATTAATATTCGTACCAAACGATAGCAACGGTAACTTGAGAGAGAAGTTTCGTTCCGACTATGCTCATGACAAGTTTCAAGAGAATACGACATTCGAAAATAATTATTCCGCAATTGGATGACAGTGGTGAAAATGCTTTCCGGGGCAAGAATAAATTACCTTCGTTTCCACTCTGATAAATATACTTATTTGAACTCATTTAGCATCAAAATCTTGGTGGGGTCATTTTTGTTGGTATTTAGTTGAAATTTATTTTCTTTTATTAACTTTTATCCACTGACAGAAGATATTTTTTTTTTAAATATTAGAAAACCTTTTTCAGTAGCAAAGTTGAAAATAGTTTTGAAATCAAAATTCTAGTCATTTTTTTAGTTAGAATATTATTGAGACAATTTTTAGATTTAAATTGAATGTAGTTCTCAAAATGTTTTTCATCGGGTTTCATAATTTTTCCAATTTTCACTAACCTTTGCAAGTCTGAAACTCGTCCATCATCATATATTTATTTCGTTATTAGTTATTGATCTAACGAAGTTTATCATGAGCTAATGATGAAAATAGACATTTCACCCCTACAAAAAAAAAAAAAAAAAAAAAAAAAAAAAAAAAAAAAAAAAAACTGACGACTCCTAGCTTCTGTTCGATGTTTTGACTGTGCCCACAATTGTTCCTCGCTGTAGAAGATTATGAGCGAGCCGTTTCCATAACAGTAAAGCTTCATCGCCCTCATTTTCCACTCATTCGTACGAGACGACACTGCTTCTTGCCAACCGTCGAACGCAAGTTCATGGGGATTCTACAATTCACCGACTTTAGTGTTCTAGCTTGACTAAGGCGTTGCTCTTTTATCGACCTCATCAAAACGAACTTATTCGAAGAGATGCCGACCTCCTTTCGCTATTGCGGCTCGAAGACGGAGCCCTTCATTTGTCTTGTATTTCCCGACTGCCAACAATAGGCTTGAAAATGTCGAATGGACTGTGTCGTATGTGTTCATTAAAGCGCTTTATATTTTTCTTGAAACATTCAAACCGTCGCTGATCCACCGATGTTCTTCAACTGTGCTACATTCATTTTTACAACTTTTTTTAAAAATACGTAACAATATGTTATTAATCCTATCTTTATCACTGAAGAATGGACGAGTATCTCTTCGTCCGACTCACGTGAACCCAACCCATGAATAGCTTTTTTCCTATTTTCTGCTGCTGTTAGAATATTATTTTTTGGCCATCCCGGAAAATTTATTTTGTCCTTCCTTTGAGAAAAATTTTTACAGCCAACTTTCATTATGTCAGACTACGCAATGCCAAACAAATCATATAGACTGAGTAATTACATTATATATTTGGGAAATGCTCACCCTGTATAAATATTCGAAATCGGAATTTGAGGATTTCAGGTAGCATACGAAAAGATTAGAATTTTCTGTCAGTAATATTTTCCACGTACCTCAGAAGTCGATACATTTGTTCGCCCAAGGTCTTGAATTGTTCTTTATGGCGCTTAGGTTGAGGATTTTTCCCCGTTTTGATAGCACGCAGTATAATATTAACGTTATTCGAATTTTCAGTTTTATTTCACTTTATTATTTTTATTTAACTCATCTTATTTCACTTTATTATTTTTATTTAACTCATCTTACTACATACAAGATACACCAAGAAATAAAATTTTGATTTTGCAGGGGATAGTAGGGAGCGACATAATTCGAAAGAAAATAACGTTTATGAGGAAACCCGCTCACTAACTGTCATTTGATTTAGAGTTTTACTATTCTCGAAATTTCGAGATGATTGAGGGAAAATCTAAAAGATTTAATAAAGTGTTCTCAGTTACGTCTGCATAGTTGCAGAAAAGTAGTTATCAAACCATCCTCTAAAAAACACTTTTCTCTTTCCTTGCGTGTGATAAATTACTTGTTCGAACATCACCGTGGAAAAAGTCTTTTGGGGAACCTTCCCCGAATTATTCACCGATTTCCTTAGCTTATGCTATTGTCAACATTCGCAAAGGGTTCTTGAAAAGAAATGATATCGTGCTTCATTTTCCAAAAAGAATAACGTAAAATTGACGTGAGGAATATTTTAAACAATACTTTTATACTAATCTTTCTCACGTCTGCTGTATCTGAAGTCTACAGTAAACTGGACGGTGTTATGCACAAACCGGCCAAGCGCCAAAATGTCAAAAATCGAGTTTTTGGTATCAATCGATTCGTCTCGACGAGTACTTTCAGATTTTTTCGATTATAACGCCGTCTATTGACTTCTTGACGAACTAGGGTTGATAGACTGTTTGTGCAAAATGTTTTTTCGAAGTTCAGTAATTCTCACAAACCGGCCAACCTCCGACGTCTGATATTTGGGGCTTCATGTTCTGCGCACTGCGGCCAAATGACACCACTCCAGTTATTTGGCCGCTTTGTGCAAAACTCAGGTCAGGTTTACTAAGCTGTTTTCCCTACGATCCGATCGTTTCGCTGGATTTTTTTGTTACTTACCTACAAGACATCGTTCACGAATGGCTTTAGTTCTCTTATATTTTAATGAAGCGCTTTTGAAAATTAAAAAAAATAATATTTAGGGCATTTTATCATTCTCCATTTATCTGTCTCTTTCTTGTTTGGTTCTTAGGTACTTACATTCGGAAATGTTCTAGACGCCATCCAAACCTGTACATGCATCAAAGTTTAAAACTCTAGATTTTCTTATTTTTTCACATAAATATGTTTTTTCGAGCTGTCGGCATATGGGGTGTCGTTTAAAATTTTGACGGAAGGGGTCTCTTGATCGATTACAACCATTCCCTGAGCAATAAGTACTATTGCCGCGTCCAGTGTACCAAATTCACAAAACTGTGGCCAAAAATGAGAATAAAATGAAAAAAGAACGAGAATTTTCTACGAAGGCATGAGAAGTACCATTTTTGATATTTTTTGCGCTGCCTAATCTATCGCAAATAGTTTCAGCTCATACATCAGATTTTGAGCCAATGTGAGTAACGAGTATGATCCTACTGAACATTATTGTTCCAAATCTAGAAATGTATGTTTTCTCGCCCTTTTTCCTGTTAAAAATGCTACGGTTGATCTGCACAAACCGGCCAGGCGCCGGACCTTGGCTGGTTTGTGCAAATTTTTCCGCTTAGCCGGTTTGTGCAAAATATGTTAGTTGATATTTTCGTTTCGCACAAACCAGGTATCCACCATAACTCGCAAAATATTCAAATTTCTCTAGTTTTGACGTTATTATTCGATTCTACGCACCAAAAAACATAAGGGGGGGGGGGAGTTCCATGTTTTTAATCAACACTGGAGAGGCAGGGTAGAAGAAATACCTGAAAAAACTTCAATCGCGTTTTTCTCTAAAACGATATTCTGGCGCTTGGCCGGTTTGTGTATAACACCGTCCAACTATCTCCACCTTTCTTGTATGGAAATAAAAATCGTCGAGCGCATTTTCAATCTACATGTCCCATTCGACGCATTCACGTCGTACACGTCGATTCGAACTGTTGTTTTATTGTACCAGAAGCAATCCCTGAGAGCACTTTCCTTGTCAGGTAATTCGAAGCATCGACTGGCACTCGCGGAAAGGCGGTCCCCAGGAATGAAGCCCATTTCCTGAAGCAAGGCCTCCAATCCTTAAACCTCGTGCTACTGACAGGTCGTCTTCGGCTGTATTCATCGCAGTAATCGATTTTCGAGAAGTTATTTGCTAGAGTCAGTGTTGACTCGTTACTTTCAAACGGCGACTCTATTATCGCCTTGACCCGCCGATTATACAAGAGGTCGATTTTACCTGTTAAAAGCATAATTTTCAAAATATCTTATGACTACGAGTGAGCAATCATTGCCAAAATTTGTTATTTAATAAGTCGAATATTTTGATCGAATGAGTAAATCATGTTTTACAGTTGATAACAATGTCCGATAAAATTCGTAAATTATGCCTCAAATAACAAAATGTATTGTGGGAAAACCTACGCATAATTTTTTTTCAATCATGGTTTTCTCGAATTATCTCCCTCGACAAATCCGTTTGTTTCCTTATTTGTACAATATTCAGCTTGGTCCGCGATGAATTTACCGATCGCAGGAGAAATGTTCTGATTGAATTGTTCGGAAAACGGATGATATCATTGTTCGGACGAGGGGGGCTTCATTTCCGTTGTGTTGTGATTGGAACGGGCGCAAGAAAATGAAACGTGTCCCACATAAAGCTCTTCTCACGCAAAGCTCATAATTCCATTCCATGATGTGTAATTTTGCTTTTCTACACGATCTCGCCGTAATTAGAATTCGGGAGGGATTATCGATTTGATCACCGTGAACTGATTGTTCCTAATCGCTGCTCAATATAGGAAATAATTCGACTATTTCCAGGCGTCCGAAAACAATGTTTGATTTCGAGAGAAATGGCGGTAATAAATGTTTTCCTATAATTACTAAGCTATTTGCTTCGACATGGTGTACATTATTTCAACCACGTATTCTACAACTACCCCGATATTTCCGTGTTATAACTATTGAAATTTTTCGCGTTTTCGAACTTCACTCACTGAAACCGCCAAAACTTCCTCGATTGAGCAGTGAATTAAAATTTGAGAAATTCCGTTGAAAATAACGGTAAATTTCCTATCTTTCATGTACGAAATCATGTTTTTGTGCTCACTCTAAATTGACGTAAAAATCAGTTTAAAAAGCAAATTTCAAGAAATTTTGAAGGTTTTTCAAACTTCATCATAGTCATGTAATCTGATTGTTGATATTATGCTTTTAATCTAAAAAAAAAAATCACCAGATTATCAACTTTCGAATGGTTTATCAGAAAATAATCCTTCAACAGAAATTGTTTATGGCAAGCTATTCCTTCATTCCTCGTTGTCAAAAATGGTGAATTTGTACCATATAAATTTATTTTCTAATCATACTGTGAATTTATTATTTGATTCTTTTCAATTTCATAACCGGAAATTATCCTTTTAAAGTTACCTCGATAGTAAAATTGGTTGTAAAAGGTGATAAAATATGAAAACATTGGAAACGTTGGAAAAAAAACGGCGCCGAAGAATTTCACAGGTCGTTTTCCTTTTAGGCCCCGAGGTCAGGACATTATTCAGAATGAAATATGTCTAAGCCCCGAAACGGAGTAGACCCCTTTCAAGAAAATTATTTTCCAGAGGTTGACAAATCCCGCAAATCCTAGTAGGATATCTTTCTCGCAAAGGAGCCCCAGAATACTATTGTTGACAGAACTGTCTACCGAACCGGGGTCTTTAAGCTGGCGATGGAAAAACTATATTATACCGCGCTTACAGTTTGATCACGCAATTGAAATTGAAATGTTATTGCCACGGTCACATTTATACGCTTTTACATAAATATTGTGATTTTTATGAGTCAAGTACCTGCCATGATTAATTTATACCTTTATCCACAAATTTCGATGAAGCTTTTGTCATAATTCTGAATGTAATTCAGACAATGCGAATGCGCCTTATTTTTCGGCCTCATTACCTGAGAGACGATTGGCCGTTGAAAATAAATCAGAGGACCAACTGCGAGAATTTGCCCAAAAAATGCCTAATTAGGAAAACGGCCTCAATAAATTAAAATAATAAAATTAATTAAAAAATAAGATTAATGAATAATCAATAATAAAAAACAATTCCCAGTCAGTCAAATAAAATTAGTTAAACGGGCTAGTTTCAAACTGGCAAAATCAAAAGAAAAGTTAGATGAGTTTAAAAAAACATTTTGTAATCAAAGATAGGTACAATAAATAATGAAGCAGTCTGTTGCTCAGCAAACTTCGGATACGACAATTTCTCATCGACTGCTTTCCGTCCCTAGTGAGCACATTGCAACATCGATGACGAGAGTTGACTATTTTCTGAACGAATTAACCGGTTGAAATTGCGATTTACCACTTAACTTCGCTTTCCTTGAAGTCTAGCCGATCATCGGAAGCCAATTTACCGAACCAGTTGGCTGGAAATATCAATCAACTTATCAAACTGTTGGGAAAGCAAGGAACATCTTCTCACTTCAATGCATCGATCGCAAAGAACCATTTTGTCGGTAACGGCAATAGCGTTTGAATTTTCTCCTGTATTAACCTTAATTAACGAAGTTCAATTCCATCTCTGAACGTCTGATTTTTTTTCTCATTATGAGAAAAACGAAGACAGCCCTTGAGAAATGTAAAATGTCGAACGGTCATGACGCTAAACGATTTCGGGATACTAAAAATGTCTCCAACCGATCATCTATTTGATTACCTCTCTGAGATTTCCAGGTTTTCTTCAGCTTCGCAGAATTTCCCCGACGGGCGTAGAGTAGCAAATCACTCCCTCGTGTTTACGCCATGGGAGGTTCCCATTGAGGAACTACTCGTGGGAGAAATGGCTGTTTCATGTAGGTCGCTCGTTGACTAATGGTACGACGAACTTCGCCACGGATGAAGAGAGAATTGTTCGGAAATTACGAGCCTGACACTTTCCAGACGAGAGCCATTCATCACCGGGGAAAATTCGCATGAATGTTACACCAGGCGAGGGCTTTATTACGCAAAACCCCGAGCGAATACTTGAGAGAGCATGATTGCGCCATGTCAAATATGAAATTTTTTGGAAGAGAACATATAATATATAAGACAGCTGTGAAAGGTGCTCTGCTCAACACCAGTTGGACGTCATGCTCGGTTGATTTATGACCATTTCTCCAGACAAATAGAGATCATCGTAAGAAAAGTACGTTTCCGCTCTGTCATGTTGGCGAAAGAAGAATTTTGAGACGAAAGAGGATCGCAAAAACTACGCGAGTCCATCAGAAGTTCTTGAAATAGCTGTGGAAAAATTCTTCGATATCTAGCCGCGGCGGACCTAATATATTCCGCCTTCGGTTTCCACTGAAATTCGCGCGTATACATTTTTAGCGTAATATTAATTCAGACGCGAGAAATTCCATACGAGGCACGGTTGAAAATATTTGGATGAGATTTCTCTGTATCTGGAAATCTAATTTAGAAAACCGTTCTATCAGAAACGGATGGGATAAATTTTCAACGCCAGAGATTTTCTCCGTATATTCTGATCCCTTATATACGCCTCTGTATAATTTTTCTGCTGGCGGATGAAATTAATATGGTCTATTTCTGTCGACCTCATGAAACGCCGGTTGTTCTAAAGCCCACAACAAGATAGAAATGCAATATTTCCGTCTTGAAATATTTTTATTCAGCAAAAATTAAATAATAATAAAGGAGACGCAATATTTTCCATTTTTGGTGGTTGAACGTTGAACACAGGGCATGTTCTCTGCATTACCATTCATTTTCTAAGCGCTTTCACTCCCGTATCATCAGGTGCCTATTTTTTAAATGTACCTCATTTTTTTAATGTCCGCTCTTGATTTTTCAATTCCAGTGATATTGAGAAGTTTTTGGTTTTCTTAAAAACTATTAAAGTTTTGAACCATTTTTCGACCAGATACTCTTTACTTGCATCATCAACTTTGCTGCTCTGTTTTTTAACTATAGTTCCTGAGAAAAAATGGAATTGCAAAGTAAATAAAAGTGTGAGGAAATTTTTGTGCAAAGGAAAAAGGATTGTTATTTACAATACATTCGAATCCAATACATTCGCGTTTTGATTCTGAATTTTCGGACTACTTTCATAAAGATATAAACAAAATTATAAATTAAGCGTTTTTACTATCGGTACAAAATAGTACCTATAGAATTTCATACTCGATAAATCGTACTCACCTAGGAAAGTATAAGTTGGTGTAAATGGGACGGCGAGAGTGCACAGCAGAATGTCCGAAAGGGCAAGATTCGTGATGAAACAATTGGTAACTGTGTGCATAGCTCGGTTCCTCCCGACGACATAGCAGACGAGACCGTTGCCGAAGAGTCCGAGCACGAAAATCGACGTGTATAATATGCAGAATAAAGACTGGACGACTTTGTCGTGTATGACGTTGAATTCGACGAAATGCGTGCCGTTACCGGCGGTTCCATTGTATACCGAGTCTTGGTCCAAATCGGATGCATTCATCACTTGCAGGTTCCAGGATGTAATCTTCGCCGTTACTGCCAACTCCGCATTTCTGCAAGGAAAGAAGAGAATATTCGGCTTACTTAGATTGCAGAGGATGAGAGTTAAATATTTATATGTTAATTTGATTAGATCGCTAAGCATTAATAATGTTTGAGTATCAATAATGTTGGTGTTAAAAATATTTGAGCTGTTAGAAACGAGTGGCTGTCATTTTCAGTTCGATCGGCTTCTGTCATTGGGAAAGAAAACGTTAGCCTCGTTAAAATATCCAATTATTGATATTTGAGTTCGTAATCTAATTAATATAATCTCATTAATATTCAAGTCGATAATCTCATTAAGATCGTCACTTGCGTTTTTTCAGGATTGATAAAAGATATTCGGCTCGTTCCAAAAATTGGTCTTCGGATTTTGACCCAAAAAACCTTATAAACTACGCAACAATAGCGAACAATTGCGGAGTTTTTAGCTTTGTTTGTTGTCGAGCTTTCACAGTTTTTATTGAGATTCTTGATTTTTGGAAAATGCATACATTTTTGTGTAATGATGATATTACATGGGCATTTATGAACCCATTAACATCATTATATAGATAGATAGAATTTATTTTACAAACCTCGGTTCTTACAATGGCATTAACATCATTATAGTGTTATAAATTTCTTCAAATGTTAAAATCCTTTATAATATTCAGCACTCTAATTGAGTTAATTGTTACAATTTTTCGGTGTTATTACACCGAGAGATCGCCCTTGTTTTGATGGATTTTTTTTTTTTAACTTAACGTGCGTTTCAAAACTTTTATTTTATGCATTCCATAAAACTAGCGTATAATTAGCAACGTTCTACCAATATATATTATTATATTGGTGTGTGGGTATATTATAATAGATATTATAATAGATTTTTATCGCTCCACAGGTTCTCAAGTTAAATTCGCGAAAATTCCGTACAAAGCTGTGACGAACACCGAACTATTTAGGCTATCGACTTCGTTATATATTCTCATTTGCTGAGCCATTTTCAGACTCAAGAATGATTTTGGGTGGAAAGTTCAAGAATTTATAGAATTATAGTTTCCTAAGTTGATGGTGGAGGGACAGCATTATTTCATTGAATATTTGGAATCAACAACTATATTCATCAACGCATCAACATAAAATTTGGGAAATTACAATGGTTTGTTACTGAATAATAAAACAAAAATAAAGACGTTTCAGGCATGTTTTTTTTTTTTTTTTTTTTTTTTTTTTTTTTTTTAATTTGCTACGTGGTGTCATTCGGAATAACTTTCATAACAAGGCGCCGATACCATAATCAAATAAATTATTTGAGCATTAATACCACTACAGCTATATATTCTCGAATTTCCGACAGAGACGTCGAACTTTGCCAGTTAGGTGGTTCTAAAGCACGTAGGCATTCATGATTGATCGCGATCGAAGTTGTATGTTAACGTCGGAATCTACAGCTGACAGCGGAAGGCGGCGTTGAAGAGCGAACGCTGTTAACTTGGGCCTTGAGTCTGAAGCATGTGGAGTTCCGTCCCGACATGAGGGCGCGAAATAAGGGCGCGAGTAATGAATCCCTTTACCTTTTGTAAGGCTTTCATCAAAGTCGTTCAACATCATTAAAGAATGTTGGTAGGTTTTGCGATAAAACCGATCCTTTTAATAGCCAATGCGTCCATTCAACCATCTTGATCCGAGCATTATGAGTTTCTACTCAGCTGAAGCACCGAGGGAGAATTTAGTACAGAATGTATCACGTTGTGAGTAGTTGGAGACCTTAACCGTGATATGTAAGCTTTGCTCCTGCACGAATGACGGAGGAATCTCTTCCCTTCTGGAGGACTTATGTGTGGTTTGCGAAATATCTCCCAGCTCGAGTTTCCAAGTATGTAACTTAAATCTAATACAATTGGTTCGAGAAGTCGTCGATTCAAGTGAATATCGTACGAAAATGTTTGAAGAATTCAGCTACTAAAAAAGAAACTGTACTCAGTTGCTCTTATCCTTTTATTATTGTTATTATTATTATTATTATTATTTATCTATTTTTTATTATTATTTTTTTTTAATGAACATAGAGAAAAACTGAAAAAAGTTTCCAAGAACCTAACAATAGGTAGAGAAAATATAAAAATTTCTCGTTCTTATCTTCCTCATGAAGATTATAACATTCTTCGCCTTTGGTATAGCGAACGAGATGAATCGAAAAAACACATTTTTCATTCATGTTGTTTTGCAACTAATATACGAAAACTAGATTACATCGGCGTCTTCAGCCAAAATATGCAGTACGTTGTAACCATAACTCGTTCTCCTTTCTCAAGTTATTATTTCAGTCAGAAAACAACTCAGGGCAACAGGAATCGCTAGTACGTGCTCCGGCATAAGGGTAAGCATTAAGTCCTCGGTCACGTACATACCCGCTGCTTTCCTGTTTGACACGGGGACGGTTTTCTTCTCAGGTCGAGATGAGCAAGTCTCGCATATTCCACGGACGCCTTGATTAAGCGAGGCTTTTATATATATCCGTTGGTTGGCGACTTATGATGAGGCCGATTTGCGACCAGAACGCGGGCACGTGGGGAAAAGCTTGATTTTCAACTCGTTGAAGGACATGGACGTTTATGAATTTTCATTCCCGATGCGAATCATACTGCCCTTTTTTTCCTGAACGTGAAATTGAAACTGGTGAAATCCTCAATATATTAGAGAATAATTGAATTGGAGAATTTTTTTGGGTTCCTTTGTTATAAAAATGAACGCATTTCACAAACCTTGTCTTGTACTTCCCCGTAATTTAAGTATTCGGTGCTATTTTCGGTCTTCTATTGTGTGTAATATTGTACCGTCATAAATTTTCGCCTTTGAATGAGTTTCTCAATTAAAATCATCCGTTATACTCGTCTGCTGACTCAAGCATGGAAGTACTGTATGATCTATGCACACCAGTGATATTCTTTCTAATTCCCACTCGCAGTTTCTCAGTATCGCGTCGAAATCGAAACGGTTTCAATTCAAATTTACTATCGACCATCGATTCCACTTTGATGAATAATGAGCTCTAATCCTCTCGGAGGCGATTAGATAAAGCGATATATAACAGATAACGGGTCGAGAAGTCAATGTTGATTTTTGACTCATCGAAGAGCGCTCGAACTCGGGAAATTGAAACTTCCCTTTTTAGTAGGACGCCGCGATAAAATACCCCCTTGAACGTTCAATCTCACTTGAAATGGAATTCATTCGGCTCAAATCCGTCATATTTCTCTCGGCTAAGTGGAAATAAAGAACGGGAACAGACAAGTTCTTCAATTGGTGAAACTTTTCATGATCGGCGGTCGAAATTTCGGACCGGCTCTTGTTGAATAACGGTAAATTGAAAATACGCTCAGCTTTTTTCCCGATGGGAGTCGAGTTCGTTAAGCGGAGAAAATTCAGATTTACTGAAGTGGAAAAGACCATTGAATTAATTTACATATACAAGAGGGAACGGGCTTTTCAGGAAGGATTTAAGATTAAACGAAGTTGATTGACTATATTTTTCAGTTTCTGAACGACGGAATATTTTCAATTGAATTCATATTTCCATTGTTCGTGTAAAATTGCGACTGCCTAAGGCACAGGAAAAGAATTTGTGACCTTAAAGCGATAGCAAATACCGGCGTTTGATGTGAGTTCAGATCTCAGTTCGAACGAAAATATTAGTACTTCGTAACTCCATTGTAGGTAATTATAATATATTTTGTCCGGAAAAAATTTCGAGCCGACTAATGATTTGCGGTGTCTTGATATTATTCATAAAAATGTTTTCCTCGAGAAACCTGCCACCTATCTGGATTCAGTCCAATCACACGGTGAAGTTAATTTGGTCTTTACTGATCCACTCGCGCTCAATGAACTTCTATACTCGGTTTTCGCCTTGACTGGAAAACGGCCAACAATCGAGCGAATGTTTTGGCTAAGCATCGTGTGCAATGCGAAAGAAAAACTGTAGGAGAGAGAATGTAATATTTTTGTATCGGATGACCTTGTTCTATGGCCTACAGCGTACAGCCTAAAATATTAAGATTAATTGAGAAACTGTTTAAAAAAATAAATGTGCAGAGTTTCTAGAAAAATGAAACAGTTAGTAAAATGGCTACTGTAATACTACGTAATATGGTTTTTGGAATTATTTGGAGGTAAAGAAAAATAATACATTTTCTTTCAAGACAATTCGGTTAGGTAAATTTTTATTTTCCTTCTCACGCGTTACCTCAAGACTCAATTCATAAGTGTCATAATATATTGCAAAAAAAAAAAAAAAAAAAAAAAAAACACTGTAAAAATAAACTAGATATGAACCTAAGGCTATCTATATTCGGGCTGTAAGTATCTCTCACTAATTTTTTGTAATAAGCGTTTGCTAATTAAGATAATGAAACTATCTACCGCGAGAGCTTACAGCTCATTCGTCGAGAGGTTTTAACAATAATTGGTTCATTTATAACGCCCAGGAACTCTCCCTCTGAAATTTTCCAATCGGGTGAAATTACTTTTGGAACTAATCCACCGCTTCGCGGTGAAGGTCGACGCAAAAATTCAGCCCGTTAAAGAAGGGTTCGTATTAGAATCCTTTTCGCTTGATAGCGGCATCATTGATGGAAAAAGTTTACCGACAGTTCATCATCCTTTCGTTTCATTAACTCTCCTTATAACTTCATTAAAGTTTCCCTAGCGGGCCGACTTTTGACAGACCGAACCGTTGAAACAGATCGCAGTTGCTAACGTTCGATTTTCGGGCACCTCGCCAAATTGAACACGCAAGTTACGTCAACATAAATCAAACATTGTTCACCTGCCTTGAAAAAAAATTCAACATGGGCGAGTAAATGTATTGATTTTTGGGTCTAGTAAAAATCAAAATGGGAAAAGAATTAAACGCATATATCTCATAGTGCTGTGTGTATCAAAAGCCAATAATGGCTAATTTTGCACATTCACTGAAAATTTTTTCATTTGTCACAGAATGTCACTTTTTATTGGCGTACCACTTTTTTCCACAGACACGGTAGACGACACAGAGAGGCTCAGTTTCTGTGTATAATACCTAATTACGGTGAAAATTTCTTTTAAATTAACCTCCGTTTGGAATTCGACTTTTCGGACGATCGTAATAAAATATTATGATACATACTTAAAGTACTTCGCATGGGGAATTGAAATTTGCGAAGACGCGTAGAATTTCCAGCGAGAGCCCTGGGCCAAAAATAAACGGGAATATCTGCCATTAATATAAAAATGTAAAAAAATACAAATTTAAACCCATCAAGGAACAAAACCGCAGCCAAATTATAGCAATCAATTTATTCGTTTAAGAAGCAATGCGAGGACATTATTTAGCTCCCAATGTCTTTGTGAGTTTTTAATGCTTCTAATTGGCGAAATGAGGTATCGGTTTTCGAAAAGAAACCGGTTTTTTTCTGAATTTGAGCCACCTCGTTAAAACAGCCGACTTATTTTTCAACGCTAATAATGACGGAGAAATATTGATAGGGAAAATATTTTAATTCAATGGTTTAAATGAACTAAATCATTTGAAAATATATGGGAAACTAATAAAGTTGTGAACATAGCGGTATGTTCGAGGTATAGATTATTCAAATATTTCAATGTAAATTAATAGCCATAAACTAGTCCTATAACTTATTCAGTGAGCGTGTCGTTCTTCGCGTGACAACAGCGTTATGTCCTCTCACCTTGTTCAATGTGAATATTTTTGCAATTATACGCGAGAAATTAAAATACAGTCTAGTGAATTTACATGACAATAAAATGATAGCAACACGAAACAGGACCGAATAAATAGTTGAAAAATAAGAATAAAGAAATTACGAATAATAATTTAAAATAAAAATCAGGAAAAATTGAAACGTTTTCCAATCGTTAGATTAGATGTTTATTCTAAAAAATTCACTTTCATAAATGAGACACCAAATACCCTAAATGCCTAGATTAACACGATCTTGAATTTGAATGATAGAAAGAACTTTTTCTTGAAATTCTCTCTAATTTGACTGATTTTTCGGAGAAATATGACAATTTTTGTAACTTTTTAACCACCGACGAACGAACTGACTGACGCACAAACAGACATACATTGTTTTAAATATGTATTGCGGGTATAGTCCCATCGAAATTCTTTATAAGTCTAGCATTCACTGTTCCTGCTAGTGTCACATTTTTTATTCAGTGATTTCTGTTTCCAATTTCCGAGAACCAATCGAATTTTTTTTTAAATTCCTGAATAATCGTACCTCTTTTACCCTCCAATATAACGATAAAGAACACTTCGCATAATGATCTGCTTTCAATTATTTTCCTCGACTTTTTAATAGAATGGTTTTTCAAGTACGACAAATTTTTATCTCCGCTCACTCTATTATTCCAGGAACTGATTGAGATTCACGAAGTCGGCCGAGAAATGAGAAAAGCGGTGTTGAAATTTGCGATGTAAATTTCCCACAATGACTCAAAAGGCAGTATAATGGCGAAACGGGTTAAAAGCGCTGGAAATAATAGTAAAACGAACAATTCAATTAGGCATCTTTGAAGAGTTGAAATCACTCGCGTTAAACGAGTTCGGTAAATGACGTAAAATCGAATACAAGTTGATTCGAACAAAGCTTGCGAGACTCATTTGTAGCGCGCATTTCGAATGCTTTTCAAAACCAATTAGCATTATAGTATTAACATGCGGATTTCGAGTTTCATTGTATGCCAGGTAATGGCTTGCGTATTATGTTTGTCGTAGTCGTTAGCCTCCGACCATCGCTGCTCCTACGTTGCATTATTATAATGACTTTTTGATGCGAAACTCTCGGATTAACGTGCGTCGTATTATCCCGTTAGATGCTTTCAGCCGTTAAATTATTAGTAGGGGGTGACAGATTGAAAAATAAAAAGTACGGGATTTGTAAGAGCAACCCATCGGATAGAAAGAATAAATTTTTTTTTTTTTTTTTGGATATCCACGGTGAAAAAAGCATACTATAGAAAATGAATATTTTTTTTCTGTTTGTCGCATTTTTTACGTAATTGTTTGGGTGGGGGTTTCTTCAGGCTACATATAAGTATATCAAATACCCATGACCCAGATAGCTATGGGAGTCACCTTATTCACCTATGTAGCCCTGAAGATGCCCGAATGGGCTTAAAGGAAATCAATATTGTCAAGACAGCGGAGGCATGTTTAAGACTTCGATTTATTATTCCTAAATGTATGGCTAAATTAACATTATTATGGAACTCTATAGAATATTGAAACGCCGAAATTGTTTTTGAAAATTACAATTCTTTTACGTTTTTCGGTCATGTTTTATTTTCGGTCATATTTTATTGTCAAAAGTGGCAACTGCACCACTTGGTGAGCAATAAAGCCTTATTTTCGTGGTAAATAGGATTCAATTTAAGCGTGATAATGGAGTACCTCAAGTACAATTAATTAGGACAAAGCAGTTCGTGATGAAATGGTGGGAAGAACCATATTCAGGTATTGGTAGTGCAAATTGATTGTAATTTCTCTGAACTTTTTTTAATTCAGTTATGAAATCCCAAAAACTTCAATTTTAGTAATTGGCATAGTCTTTCAGACAACGTGGAAGACGAACATCGGTTAACATTGATTTTAGAGAAAGTTAAGTTAGACTATAAAGATTAAGTGATTGAAATGAAAACTTTTTACTAAGCTTAATGGGCCCGACATGAAAATATTCCTGTTTTGTCTAAACTTAACCTTATTTCCTATGATTTTCTCATTCGATTTCGAGTCGAGTAACCTCGTTCTACCTCATTCGTATAACGAAAGCATCAACTGAAAATTCCGCAACAGTGAAAAAACCCAATCTACGCAGATGCAATCAAGTATCCTCTCGCTTTTATTTTTTTCTTCCTCGAAGGCCGGTTGAAATTTAGATTAACTTTTTATTCCACTTAGAAAGATCCTTTTTCAATAATTTATTCAACGGTTGAAAAAGCCAGCTCTCCTCGCCAGTAAATCAATCTAGGCTAATTCGAGAAATATAACGCCCACCTTTTTTTCGATTCGAGGCATTGAAAAGTCGAGTTTCCAGCTTTGAAATGTTCACTTATCATTTGAATTCACTACAGAAAGACGAAGTATGGATTTGATTAATGGTAAAAATCACCTACTCATATTATTGAAAATCGTATTCAACATGAGCGGCTTGAGAAATCGAAAAATTTACTGGTACTGGTGGACAAAAGTTATTTCGAGGTCAAGAGACCATTTGAGTACAACCGTGATAGATCTTTCGTAGGTAATTCAACTAAAAACAATATAAACGTCACGCACCCTTAGGAATTGAATTATCGCCTCGTTTCTCATCTTAATGAAACCTGAGAGAGCTTAAGGGCGATACGAACTGATTCGAAGCCACTGGAGAGATTTCTAATAACGCAAGACAGAAAAGCCAATAACTTCGAAACGGAAATATCTGAGACAGTTCTTTCTTCTTTTTTTTTTTTTTTTTTTTGCAGAAAAGTATTCGTTTATGTTCCAAAGATTTTATTTCCCGAAAAGAGCTGCTATTAGAAGAGATTAGATTTCATGAATATATGAAACAAAAGGCTAGAAAGCATTTTGTAATTTTTTCCATCATTGGGTCGATTGAACCCAATAAATATCTGTTATAATTGGGCAACTTTCCGAGCCATTGAATCATCCAAAAATGGAAGAAAAACGTGAAAAAAATGACCAAGAATAAGGTAGCACTGGATGTACTCTGTATAATTTGAAAAAAATTTATATTTGTTAACACGTTTTAACTAGAGTTTCAAAACCATTCGGGTTCAAATATTGATGTGTGCTGTAGTGAAGAAAAGAAGGAAATCATTTTTGAACGCACTATCATGGAAACATTGTGTGTGATGCAAACCTCAACTGCGTCTGATTTTGCACCTTCGCTAAAGGGGGGACTTGTAGGAAATTTGTATTTATTCGGGTTTTTCAGCGAGATCTTACGAGCTTCATACTTAGAGAAAATGTTATTTGCGTCTGCGACTAGGGAATTATTTCAAAATATTCACCTTCCTACCCAATTCTGCTTTTGAAAATTTAATAATGCTTCCATTTACGTAATCGCGGAAGTAAAAATCTCAAAAGTACGAATATTGATTTGTGCAATGATTATGATAAACGTCCTGAGTTTTTAGCTCGTAATCTTGGCTCGAGTCCAGACTGTCGCGAATCTGAATCGAACTCGGAAATATTTCGCCCTTCGAACGATAAGGATCTGCTTGGCATCAGTTGAATCGTAAGCGAGCTGGAGATTAACGGTATCGATCGATCCTGATTGCTTCTCTGACGACGCAGTTAAACGCGTCTGGTCGTGTCAATTGACGCTTACATCAGCAATTAAATGCAATGGGATTGAATTATAATCGATTCCACGCTCAACTTGCGTAAACCTAATCAACTGTCATGTTAACTTGAAGGAGGAAGCTCATATCTGAAAACAGTTATACATCATTTGAATTATAGATTGACAGGATACTGAACGCCGATTGGGTGTTTGAGATAATAAAATACTCAGAGGTTGTGAGTGGGAGAAAAACCAGGCAACTCATTCTCCGATTCATTATTTGCTGGCCGAGCACTTTCGCCCATTCGGGCATCCTCATGGCGACGTGGAACCATACCTTAATCACCTATTAAAAATATTGTTCCGATGCTTAATTATCCTGAATTAGGTCACGACGTTGAAATCGTCACTTGGAGAGATTGCGATGTTTTTTTTTCATGAATATGCATTTCTTTCAGCAACGCGGACGGAAAAAACACACGAGTCTATGTTGAACATCGGTCGAACGCTGAGTCAAAGCTGATTTGCATTTTGCCGCCGCAGGCGCGATCCGGAATCCGTGAGCAGCCCCGCCGGAAGCTCAGCGTAACAGGAAAGCCGTTTCGGATAGGTTGGCGAAAAGCGAAGAGGAAAAACGGGGCTTGTGCGGTGAAAACAAGCCGACGCGGAGTGAAATAAATGAGTTTCCTCCGGATAAAAGGGCCAGTATCTAAATACGGCTTTGACGCCGTTTCCTTCCGCATCCGGTTCCAGTGTTGTTGTCAGGTTGTGCTTAATCACCTACGGGGTAGAAACCGCTACTATGCGCCTGAGAAAGAATATAAATATAATGGCGATTCTATGAAAAACGTAAGCAATCTTTTATAATTTTAATCAGTAAAATACTCGCTATAGTTTTAATTCTCGTCTAGATTCTACTTTACAACTCTACTTTAGTACAATGAAAATGTCTTCTCCATTCCGAATGCGTGTTTTTGGACAATCACATCTAATAACTCAATTTACAACTCGAATATAGGAGTAAAATGTGATAAATAATTGTTCAAATTGGATATCAAAAATTGTGTTCAAGCATTCAGTGAAAGTATTACGTCTTTGAAATCGGATCAAGTTAATGAAAATTGAGCTTTTGAGAAAAATTAGGTTTTTTTTTAACCGACCCTCACTCTCCTAGTGGACGTTTTTTCCGTTTTGCATTGATTAGTATTGTATTGTAAAGTTTTTTTGTTAGTACCTGAAATCCGTATATACATAACTTTTGAAACTGCCAAGTATCGTTTCTTTTATTGGTGAAATATATCGTCTGTCGAATTCATTACTGATGATCTATTGGACGTCGTTTTTCGAACTTCAAAATCACGTTCATCCTTTGGCCGATTTTTCACCAACAATATCGTCGCAAGCAATTCGTCTCGGTCAAGGCAATTACCGCGCGTTTGATTGATAGACTTCTTGACAAGTTTCGATGTTGTGCATTTGTATCGTTCGATATTGACGAGCCTTCTCGTCTATCCTTTTCGTCAATTTGTCAGAAATACAGGACGAAGCGAAGGAAAGTTAACGAACGTTGATAAAACAACCAACCGCGTTTGCTTGGCGGGAAAATGATTTATACTCGTGGTTCGCCTTACGAATCTGCACAATAACAATGTAGGTGAGAACAAAAAAAATAAATACATCTATTATAGACGA
This sequence comes from Tupiocoris notatus, assembly GCA_037159825.1. NCBI lineage: Eukaryota > Metazoa > Arthropoda > Insecta > Hemiptera > Miridae > Tupiocoris > Tupiocoris notatus. The sequence continues at coordinate 41,394 of JASJUZ010000475.1, forward strand.
TTGAGTTGTTTGACTTGTACATCAACAAACGAAAGTTCCCAGATTTAATAATTAAAACGGAACTACACAAGAATTATTAATTAATTTATTAATTAATAATAATTATTTATTATTTATTAATTATTACTAATAACATAATTTTCAAAAGAAAGTGAAGATTTAAAAGGTGTAAATATCACGATGATATAATCTTTCTAATTTGGATATCATCGTCTGATTTTCTCGACGCAGCTCGACGTAGCCAAATCGTCGCTCAATACAGATATCAACTTGGAGAGAATCTTCCTTGAAAATCTACAACTGCGTAGGCGAGTACGACGGAGTTGAGCGAATGAATCGACCGGGATTGGCCCAATTTGCAACCGCGAGGCTCGACTGGCGCTAATCATGTTCTGAAGCTGCCAGGATAGCCTCACAATTAGAAACTTATTGCGTTAAGAGAGAATCCGTTTGAAGCTGCTCGTTAGGACGGACAAAACGTGATACAAGCGGTTTGAAATCGCGAATCTCGCCAAATCATTGTCATCTATACAGTGGCACGAAGGTCACTTGAATGTTCACCTGTATGAGAAACGATTCGTAAGCTTCATCTACGATGTTATGAATTCGAGTGAATATGTATTTGAGATTTGTGTTAGTTTTATGGTAGTTTGAGATTCTTTCCAACTAAGAGACATTGGAAAGTTCAAAATTCAGGTATTGAAGATATCGTTAACATATTTTAGTATTATCGCAGTTAGCAAGAGCTCTGAGGCTCCTGCAAAACAAGTTTCCAATACCAGTAGCCTCATGTAATTATATTGATAAACGAAAAAGAGCTTTTGCTTACCGCAGAGTTTTACCACGACGGCATTTGGAATTTAGGTAGCTCCGTATTAATTATTAGGAAAAATTACACTCACGAAGGAGAATGTGTAAGCATCATAAACATCCTGATAACTACGTTCCTATCAATTTTCCTTCCGTGCTCGAATACCTCGCCATACGCACACTTCTCTTTCCCTTGAAAAATCACGGAGTATAAAAACGTCAGAGGAAACCGCGAAAGGATAAATCGGGGGAAATTTTTGGGTGAAAAATTGTGGTTGAAGAACAATCTTGTTTTCCCTTGGAAAATCGTGGAACGCCACACAGTGGGACGAAATAGAGGTTTCTCCATTATGGAAATTGTGAAGAGAAAACTTAAGTTGAAGTGGCGTCTATAGCGAGATGATCTTAAAAAGGATGGCACAAATCCTGCCCCGAATCATTCGCCGATTTTCATTGCGTGTGCATTCTCCAGCAAAAATGATTTCTGAAACGAAACGATCCCTGGTCCGATTTTCAAAGGGAAAAATTATTGGCCCAATCATTATTCAAAATTTCATATTTTTTCAACTCAAGTTTCATCACATTAATGATGGAACTTGACGTTTGCATTGCGCCCAGCATTGTTCTCCGCTTTAACCGCGCCGTACTATTCAAGTCACTCATTCAAGTCATGTCAGTCATTGGAACAACCTTCGAATATTCCGGCATGCTCTCAGGAGCCCAAAGATATGAAGAAAGAAACCGGAGCGCCGGTGAAACTCTCGAGTGACACGAGAACTCCTTTCGCAGAATCCATCCTGTCATAATAGGAAGAACGCCGATTCGAAGTTCACATCTTCGCGATGTTACTCAAGTAACACGAAACTTTGCTGTCAAGTGTAAGCTGCACCATCCTGTTAGTAGTTTGAGTGGCAGCGGGAGCTCGACAACGCAAGAAACTGCATGCAAATTGGACGTATCCGCTGCTGGAAAGTTTTATACGCAAGAAAGCTTCGTATCGCAGTTACAAAATGCCACTCAACGGTGACATTTGATCTTCACTGATAAAATAAGAGCCTTTCAAATGAACGTTCTATTTTCAACACCGGCCTGTTCAACTGTTGAAATGGCGTTGAATTTTGCGGTTATTGGGAACGTTGCGGGTTTAAGGTTTCTACAGCAAACAAACCGTCGTAGAGAAAATCGACTCAGAAAATGTACCTAATCCTCTTGAAAAATAGTGGCTTGGCATTTGAAACATCTAGTGAGTTGGTATCTGTGTTAAAAAAATTGTTATAAACGATATAAAAATATTGCAATTAATAATGATCTATATATTTTTGCAGCTGGAGACTACACTGTCAAAATCAGGGTAAAAATAATTTCATCGATTTCCCCGCAATTTTTACTGCTGCGGATATTCTCTTCCTAATAAAGCGATAATGGGCTGGTGGAAGTTCGGTAGACAGAAGGTAGCTGATTATACCAAGGCGATTCGTGGGTTCGGTTCGTTGGTTAAAATGAACTTCGAAACTCGGCCGTCCTTTTCAAACAATTCAAAAAGCTGAAAGGGGTAAAATTGACGTGAATGAGGCCAATGCCGCTTTAACGAGTTAAAAACCTAATCAACGCACAAGCTTGCCGGATTTGGTCGGCGAATAGGCCTTTAATCAACTCCTATAAAATATTCCCTCTCGAATTACCGATTAATGAAGTCACTCGGTTGAGAGCATTTTGAAAATTGAAACTGCGATTCTCTTTGAGGAAAATTGGTACCGTTCGTTTCACTGATTCCGCTTAGCTTAATTAAGTGACACTGAAAGTATATTGGAATAAGTTAAAATTTTCGATTGGCGAGAATCGAATATTGGAGAAGAACAGGTTCGAAACATTCATAAAATGTTAATATTTGATCCTGTTTTCGTTCATTGTTTAATACAAAGAACAGGTTCGAAACATTCATAAAATGGTAATATTTGATCCTGTTTTTGTTCATTGTTTAATACTCGTAACAAACTCGTTTTTTAATTTTTATTTTATTTTATTTTTTTTATTTATTTATTTTATTTTTTTTTTGCTATGTGGTCAAATAAGTATTCTCATCTTTCACCTTTAATTATTATATAGGTACTTATACGAATTTTACAAATTTTTCGATACTGCATAAAAACGCTCGTCTACTTGGAGAAAAACAGCCATCAATAATATGCGGTCTGTTCGCATTTACGACGGAATTTTTTTCATCGCGAAAATACGAATCGTCGTAAACATGAATGTACATCAGTCGCAGTTGCTGTCGCTTCGAGCTGACATTCGTTTTGACGTTGGCCGAGCTCGAGCGAAATTTTCTCCTCCGTTTGCTCCTCCGCTCGGGTTCAGAACCGAGTAAATATTAACCGGCTGACTGACGAGAGCTTTTATTGCTTGCTGGAGAAGGGGAAAAGTGAGTAAAAGGCAGATATTTCGAGACACCGTTTTAAAGGTTGAGCGCTGGCTGGTTCACGTCAACCTACTTCAACCTGAGTTCGTTCTTTGCAAAATCCTCCGTTGAGGAACGTCTGGTTTTTGTAAAAATAGACGTCCAACGTATACTAGAACAGCGAGTTAACGATGATTTACGAGCACCAATAATCGAAAAATGCTACCCACGCTGGTATACATTCGAAATATTGAATGCGATGACCGATTCATTCCATTTTTAGCGTTTGAATTTTCTTTTATTTTCTTCTATTTTATTTTTTCTTTAAGTTGATTTTGCAACGGAGGTGAATTAATTCAGAAGATAATTATGTTCGTAATTCTCTACTCGACAACACTTTCTATACAAGTTGCGTCCGCCTATCAATAAAAAATCAATTAAATTCAATTAAAGTTATTGAAAATATAATATCCTGATGGAAACTCAGCCAACTTACCTTCCAATGAAAAACACAATACGCGCAATACGAAAACGCGAAATATTCGTACAGAGAGATTCTTCTATTTTGATTTTTACAGACTTTAAAATTCAGTATTTTTTTAATAATGAAAGACTGCAGACGGCGTAATTCTTATCGTTTGGCTTCCACACCTCACTTCCTCGTTATGAGATTTGTTTTGTATTTCTCTATTCGGTATTTTTTCTTTCGATTTTTACAGGCCACTATAAAATCAATATACTTATTTGAATTTTAAAGGTATAGAAATGGTACTACTATTGAATGACGCCTGACAACCCATGCTTCCGAGTTTTTACCTACGACAAAACCCAATTTACCCAATTATCTTCGATTTCTGGATCACATCTAGATCACAGGGCCTCTATCCTGATTAATATTAACGATATAAGTTATATTTTTCCAGTACCTCTCAGTGCCTACCGAAAATAAATGCGAAGGTGATAACCGTCGTCGGGCGTTCTTTTATCTGCGATGTTTATGAAGCAGGTTTGATCTCGGAAATAGACCTACAAACACGATGGATTGGAGAAAGAGTCGACCTTCTTTACCAGCCTGAAATAGACTTTCCGTTTCAATAAACCCGCGAGCATGTTAGTTGGTTGAGTTGGTAAGTTGGGCGAACTGATGTCGATGATGACGCGGGTTCCGTTTTCTACGTTCCAACGTACGATTGAGAGCGAACTGACAGCTCAGAATTGACTGCGCTCAGACCCATCAAACGCTGAGAATTATGCGTGATATATTCGCCTGGCATTCTAGAAAACTCGAGTTGTTGTCAAACAATCGCAAATAAACATTGCGCATCTGCATTCTAAATGTGAAGAATTTTTTCTATTGGAATTTAAGTCTGATTACTGGTATTTCTCAGCACTTTTCCATTCAGCAACAAGATAGCGCTTTCCACGATTTCCAAAGAACGAAGCCATAACCATTCTATCCTTTTAATTTTCGTCTGATCTCATTTTACCTTATTTATTTGATCTGATACTGATATTGCGAGACAATTGCGTAGTTCATTTTGAAAACCAGATAACGTGGAAATCCCTTTAGTATTCCTATTGGCTGTTTATTCTGCAATGCCGAATCTAGTCGGGCGAAAAAACGAGGGAAAAAAAAGATTTATTAGTTGGGCGAACTCTCGTGCTTGGAGCCATTCGGACCGCAGTTACGAGCTGTTTCGATAAGTTCTCTCGGGATTGGTTTTATATTATGTGAACGAATTCGGGAGGTATGTTAGCTATCCATGTTCGTATTGCCGCAATCTCGGTTTTTTGGGATCGTTTGGAATTGAGTCCGATTTGGAGGAAGTTTATGAAGTTAACCGAATACAGGAACAATGAAACTAATGAAACTTATAAACTATTCCTCGAAGTTATTTCTCGATATTGTAAGTAGTTGTAAATGGTTAAATGAAAATAGTCTAACCATCGGCTCGACATCCATTTGCGCCGAAAAGCCAATTTTACGGCCGACAAAGAACCTATTTTCACCATCTTATAACTCCCGACGTCGCTTGTGAATATCAGGATCATCCAATGCCTTCAATGGGGTGTATTTCGATATTTCTAAAGAGGATCGTGGAATCCGCAATGACATAGCAAAGCGAAAACCCAAGAGAGTAGAGTCACGTGTGAAAAACTTTTTCAGCACCTGCAAAGCTAAAACAAGTATAAAAAAAGGCAGAAGTGCTCATTATATTTTATTATATTTTTATTCCACTCTAAAGTTATCATTTTCTAGGGTGAAAATATCTCATAGGTTTATTATTGACACCTTGGAATTCACGATTGCTGGAAATTAATTTTGGACCGGACTGTCCTTCTAACCAACTTGACCATTATAATAAAATAAAATTTTCACCCATACTGTTCTGACAAACGCCAACGAAAGGAAATGAAGTTGGGAGAAAGGGGAAAGCGAGGCTAATTATTCTCTTCACAATAAACTCGGTCGACCGGGAGCAGGGGAAAATGGCCAGGCCCTTACTCCGTTTCGCCAACTACTTGTATCGTACCTGAAAAGCTGAATCGACGTTTCACGGGAAGTTTCTCCTGATAACAGTAGGTAGCTGGTAATTCACGGTCGTGGAATTTGGTGGTGTGAGGAGAGTTCATGGGAAACACGAATCAATAAATTACGAGCTATTGAATCAATACAAACATGAATGTCAATATAGAAAAATAATCACTGTCCTTTATTTATTTTTATTCGATTCTAAATTAAATTTTCTCAATTTCCTTACACATAAGTAAACTATTTTTTTTTAATTCGCGAACAAGACGAAAAAAAAATTCCAAAGTTAAAACTCCAAAAGTATGAAAACCGGAAAAAAGTTCAAAAAATATTATTAATTGTAAAAATTTGATTAAGTGTTTTCACTTTAAGTTCGAATCTGACGTCTAATTTCCTGTAGAAATAATTAATTAATCAAATTTGAACAGTACTGCAAGTATTTGTACTGAATTTTCAAAGTAGAAAAACATACAAGTAGTGTAATACTAAAAATATAAAAAAAAGTGGAAAATTCCGTCAAATTTCCACCGTTTTGATTTAAATTTCGGATTCAGCGTTAAATTTCCTATAAGAATAGCTTTGAAATTCGCTCGAAAACGCGAAAATTCAATTTTTCACCATTACCGCCGCCACCGGAGCTCGAAATCGAAGCTCGATTTACGGAAAATAATTTCTGTGGCGCTGTTTAACATTTTTTCACCAAATTGTTTGCTATGTACGTGTGTAAGGCGTTCTAATGAAGACTCCTACATAATAAAACAATTGATTCACACAATATTTGACCCCAAAAGTCCCGGTTAAAGTCCAATTTTCGAGCTTTCAAAAACCGATTTTTTTAGACCACTTGCTAATTTTTCCGAGAAATAAAAAAAATCACGAAAATACATCTCGGTAAGATACAACTTTCCTAAAAATTTCAGATTTTTATCTGTATTGAGAGACGAGTAAAAATTCGTTAACTGATCAGTTAAAAAAAATCGCAGGGGTACCCCTAGGAGTTTTCGCGAAAACTTTTCTGCCATCAATTTGGCTCAAATTCGGCATAATGATAGTTGATGATGTGTATATCAATGATATATGCTTCATTCTTTGCTTCTTTAGCTCTAAATAGATGAAAACAACGGTTGAAGTTGAAAAATGTGATGTTTTCGTGTATAGCCTATTAATATTGTTGAATAACGCAAAAACGGTTGAAAAATGGATAGGTACATTACATTGGGAAAATGTGGACAGATAAATTACCTATCTTTTGGTATATTCAAACGTCTGAATCGACGACGTTTTGTTCAAATTATCCGCTGTGCAAGTTACAAATCTTGGAGAACTTAAAAGTTGTTATGTCTAATTCTGCTACAACTTTGCTTCTAATAATACAACTATAGATTCCCACTCCCCATACACAAATAATTAACTACTATTATATGTAACTACTATTAATATGTATATAGCTTTTCCGGAAGCAGTTCCGTTCCAGATCCAGTTCCGGAACGGAACTGGTTCCGGAACTGGTTCCGGAACGGAACTGGTGCCGGAACTGGTTCCGGAACTGGATCCGGAACGGAACTGGTTCCGGAACTGGATCTGGAACGGAACTGCTTCCGGAAAAGCTATATACATAGTAGTAGTTACATATAATAGTAGTTAATTATTTGTGTATGGGGTGTGGGAATCTATAGTTGTATTATTAGAAGCAAAGTTGTAGCAGAATTAGACATAACAACTTTTAACTTCTCCAAGATTTGTAACTTGCACAGTGGATAATTTGAACAAAACGTCGTCGATTCAGACGTTTGAATATACCAAAAGATAGGTAATTTATCTGTCCACATTTTCCCAATGTAATGTACCTATCCATTTTTCAACCGTTTTTGCGTTATTCAACAATATTAATAGGCTATACACGAAAACATCACATTTTTCAACTTCAACCGTTGTTTTCATCTATTTAGAGCTAAAGAAGCAAAGAATGAAGCATATATCATTGATATACACATCATCAACTATCATTATGCCGAATTTGAGCCAAATTGATGGCAGAAAAGTTTTCGCCAAAACTCCTAGGGGTACCCCTGCGATTTTTTTTAACTGATCAGTTAACGAATTTTTACTCGTCTCTCAATACAGATAAAAATCTGAAATTTTTAGGAAAGTTGTATCTTACCGAGATGTATTTTCGTGATTTTTTTTATTTCTCGCAAAAATTAGCAAGTGGTCTAAAAAAATCGGTTTTTGAAAGCTCGAAAATTGGACTTTAACCGGGACTTTTGGGGTCAAATATTGTGTGAATCAATTGTTTTATTATGTAGGAGTCTTCATTAGAACGCCTTACACACGTACATAGCAAACAATTTGGTGAAAAAAATGTTAAACAGCGCCACAGAAATTATTTTCCGTAAATCGAGCTTCGATTTCGAGCTCCGGTGGCGGCGGTAATGGTGAAAAATTGAATTTTCGCGTTTTCGAGCGAATTTCAAAGCTATTCTTATAGGAAATTTAACGCTGAATTCGAAATTTAAATCAAAACGGTGGAAATTTGAAGGAATTTTCCACTTTTTTTTTTATAGTTTTACTTGTATGTTTTTCTACTTTGAAAATTCAGTACAAATACTTGCAGTCCTGTTCAAATTTGATTAATTAATTATTTCTACAGGAAATTAGACCAGTTCCGTTCCGGAACCAGTTCCGTTCCGGAACCAGTTCCGGAACCAGTTCCGGAACCAGTTCCGGAACCTGTTCCGAAACCAGTTCCGGAACCAGTTCCGGAACCAGTTCCGTTCCGGAACCAGTTCTGGAACCAGTTCCGTTCCGGAACCAGTTCCGTTACGGAACCAGTTCCGTTCCGGAACCAGTTCCGTTCCGGAACCAGTTCCGGAACCAGTTCCGGGACCAGTTCCGTTTCGGAACGGAACTGGTTCCGGAACTGGTTCCCGAACTGGTTTCGGAACTGGTTCCGGAACGGAACTGGTTCCGGAACTGGTTCCGGAACTGGTTCTGGAACTGGTTCCGGAACTGGTTCCGGAACGGAACTGGTTCCGGAACGGAACAGGTTCCGGAACGGAACTGGTTCGAAACGGAAGTGGTTCCGGAACTGGTTCCGGAACGGAACTGGTTCCGGAACTGGTTCCGGAACGGAACTGGTTCCGGAACAGAACTGGTTCCGGAACTGGTTCCGGAACGGAACTGGTTCCGGAACTGGTTCCGGAACTGGTTCCGGAACGGAACTGGTTCCGGAACTGGTTCCGGAACGGAACTGGTTCCGGAACGGAACTGGTTCCGGAACGGAACTGGTTCCGGAACGGAACTGGTTCCGGAACGGAACTGGTTCCGGAACGGAACTGGTTCCGGAACTGGTTCCGGAACGGAACTGGTTCCGGAACGGAACTGGTTCCGGAACGGAACTGGTTCCGGAACTGGTTCCGGAACGGAACTGGTTCCGGAACTGGTTCCGGAACGGAACTGGTTCCGGAACGGAACTGGTTCCGGAACGGAACTGGTTCCGGAACTGGTTCCGGAACGGAACTGGTTCCGGAACTGGTTCCGGAACTAGTTCCGGAACTGGTTCCGGAACGGAACTGGTTCCGGAACGGAACCGGTTCCGGAACTGGTTCCGGAACTGGTTCCGGAACGGAACTGGTTTTGGAACGGAACTGGTTCCGGAACGGAACTGGTTCCGGAACTGGTTCCGGAACAGAACTGGTTCCGGAACGGAACTGGTTCCGGAACGGAACTGGTTCCGGAACGGAACTGGTTCCGGAACTGGTTCCGGAACAGAACTGGTTCCGAAACCGGTTCCGGAACGGAACTGGTTCCGGAACGGAACTGGTTCCGGAACGGAACTGGTTCCGGAACTGGTTCCGGAACGGAACTGGTTCCAGAACTGGATCCGGAACGGAACTGGTCCCGGAACTGGATCTGGAACGGAACTGCTTCCGGAAAAGCTATATACATATTAATAGTAGTTACATATAATAGTAGTTAATTATTTGTGTATGGAGGTGGGAATCTATAGTTGTATTATTAGAAGCAAAGTTGTAGCAGAATTAGACATAACAACTTTTAAGTTCTCCAAGATTTGTAACTTGCACAGTGGATAATCTGAACAAAACGTCGTCGATTCAGACGTTTGAATATACCAAAAGATAGGTAATTTATCTGTCCACATTTTCCCAATGTAATGTACCTATCCATTTTTCAACCGTTTTTGCGTTATTCAACAATATTAATAGGCTATACACGAAAACATCACATTTTTCAACTTCAACCGTTGTTTTCATCTATTTAGAGCTAAAGAAGCAAAGAATGAAGCATATATCATTGATATACACATCATCAACTATCATTATGCCGAATTTGAGCCAAATTGATGGCAGAAAAGTTTTCGCGAAAACTCCTAGGGGTACCCCTGCGATTTTTTTTAACTGATCAGTTAACGAATTTTTACTCGTCTCTCAATACAGATAAAAATCTGAAATTTTTAGGAAAGTTGTATCTTACCGAGATGTATTTTCGTAATTTTTTTTATTTCTCGGAAAAATTAGCAAGTGGTCTAAAAAAATCGGTTTTTGAAAGCTCGAAAATTGGACTTTAACCGGGACTTTTGGGGTCAAATATTGTGTGAATCAATTGTTTTATTATGTAGGAGTCTTCATTAGAACGCCTTACACACGTACATAGCAAACAATTTGGTGAAAAAATGTTAAACAGCGCCACAGAAATTATTTTCCGTAAATCGAGCTTCGATTTCGAGCTCCGGTGGCGGCGGTAATGGTGAAAAATTGAATTTTCGCGTTTTCGAGCGAATTTCAAAGCTATTTTTATAGGAAATTTAACGCTGAATCCGAAATTTAAATCAAAACGGTGGAAATTTGACGGAATTTTCCACTTTTTTTTATATTTTTAGTATTACACTACTTGTATGTTTTTCTACTTTGAAAATTCAGTACAAATAATTGCAGTCCTGTTCAAATTTGATTAATTAATTATTTCTACAGGAAATTAGACCAGTTCCGTTCCGGAACCAGTTCCGTTCCGGAACCAGTTCCGGAACCAGTTCCGTTCCGGAACCAGTTCCGGAACCAGTTCCGGAACCTGTTCCGAAACCAGTTCCGGAACCAGTTCCGTTCCGGAACCAGTTCCGGAACCGGTTCCGGAACCAGTTCCGAAACCAGTTCCGGAACCAGTTCCGTTCCGGAACCAGTTCTGGGACCAGTTCCGTTCCGGAACCAGTTCCGGAACCAGTTCCGTTCCGGAACGGAACTGGTTCCGGAACTGGTTCCCGAACTGGATTCGGAACTGGTTCCGGAACGGAACTGGTTCCGGAACTGGTTCTGGAACTGGTTTCGGAACTGGTTCCGGAACTGGTTCTGGAACTGGTTTCGGAACTGGTTCCGGAACGGAACTGGTTCCGGAACTGGTTCCGAAACGGAACTGGTTCCGGAACGGAACTGGTTCCGGAACTTGTTCCGGAACGGAACTGGTTCCGGAACCGGTTCCGGAACGGAACTGGTTCCGGAACTGGTTCCGGAACGGAACTGGTTCCGGAACTGGTTCCGGAACGGAACTGGTTCCGGAACTGGTTCCGGAACGGAACTGGTTCCGGAACGGAACTGGTTCCGGAACGGAACTGGTTCCGGAACGGAACTGGTTCCGGAACGGAACTGGTTCCGGAACTGGTTCTGGAACGGAACTGGTTCCGGAACTGGTTCCGGAACGGAACTGGTTCCGGAACTGGTTCCGGAACGGAACTGGTTCCGGAACGGAACTGGTTCCGGAACGGAACTGGTTCCGGAACTGGTTCCGGAACGGAACTGGTGCCGGAACTGGTTCCGGAACTGGTTCTGGAACGGAACTGGTTCCGGAACTGGTTCCGGAACGGAACTGGTTCCGGAACTGGTTCCGTTCCGGAACTGGTTCCGGAACTGGATCCGGAACGGAACTGGTTCCGGAACTGGATCTGGAACGGAACTGCTTCCGGAAAAGCTATATACATATTAATAGTAGTTACATATAATAGTAGTTAATTATTTGTGTATGGGGAGTGGGAATCTATAGTTGTATTATTAGAAGCAAAGTTGTAGCAGAATTAGACATAACAACTTTTAAGTTCTCCAAGATTTGTAACTTGCACAGTGGATAATTTGAACAAAACGTCGTCGATTCAGACGTTTGAATATACCAAAAGATAGGTAATTTATCTGTCCACATTTTCCCAATGTAATGTACCTATCCATTTTTCAACCGTTTTTGCGTTATTCAACAATATTAATAGGCTATACACGAAAACATCACATTTTTCAACTTCAACCGTTGTTTTCATCTATTTAGAGCTAAAGAAGCAAAGAATGAAGCATATATCATTGATATACACATCATCAACTATCATTATGCCGAATTTGAGCCAAATTGATGGCAGAAAAGTTTTCGCGAAAACTCCTAGGGGTACCCCTGCGATTTTTTTTAACTGATCAGTTAACGAATTTTTACTCGTCTCTCAATACAGATAAAAATCTGAAATTTTTAGGAAAGTTGTATCTTACCGAGATGTATTTTCGTGATTTTTTTTATTTCTCGGAAAAATTAGCAAGTGGTCTAAAAAAATCGGTTTTTGAAAGCTCGAAAATTGGACTTTAACCGGGACTTTTGGGGTCAAATATTGTGTGAATCAATTGTTTTATTATGTAGGAGTCTTCATTAGAACGCCTTACACACGTACATAGCAAACAATTTGGTGAAAAAATGTTAAACAGCGCCACAGAAATTATTTTCCGTAAATCGAGCTTCGATTTCGAGCTCCGGTGGCGGCGGTAATGGTGAAAAATTGAATTTTCGCGTTTTCGAGCGAATTTCAAAGCTATTCTTATAGGAAATTTAACGCTGAATCCGAAATTTAAATCAAAACGGTGGAAATTTGACGGAATTTTCCACTTTTTTTTATATTTTTAGTATTACACTACTTGTATGTTTTTCTACTTTGAAAATTCAGTACAAATACTTGCAGTCCTGTTCAAATTTGATTAATTAATTATTTCTACAGGAAATTAGACGTCAGATTCGAACTTAAAGTGAAAATACTTAATCAAATTTTTACAATTAATAATATTTTTTGAACTTTTTTCCGGTTTTCGTACTTTTGGAGTTTTAACTTTGGAATTTTTTTTTCGTCTTGTTCGCGAATTAAAAAAAAATAGTTTATGTGTAAGGAAATTGAGAAAATTTAATTTAGAATCGAATAAAAATAAATAAAGGACAGTGACTATTTTTCTATATTGACATTCATGTTTGTATTGATTCAATAGCTCGTAATTTATTGATTCGTGTTTCCCATGAACTCTCCTCACACCACCAAATTCCACGACCGTGAATTACCAGCTACCTACTGTTATCAGGGGAAACTTCCCGTGAAACGTCGATTCAGCTTTTCAGGTACGATACAAGTAGTTGGTGAAACGGAGCGAGGGCCTGGCCATTTTCCCCTGCTCCCGGTCGACCGAGTTTATTGTGAAGAGAATAATTAGCCTCGCTTTCCCCTTTCTCCCAACTTCATTTCCTTTCTTTGGCGTTTGTCAGAACAGTATGGGTGAAAATTTTATTTTATCCGGAACTGGTTCCGGAACTGGTTCCGGAACCAGTTCCGTTCCGGAACCAGTTCCGGAACCAGTTCCGTTCCGGAACCAGTTCCGGAACCAGTTCCGTTCCGGAACCAGTTCCGGAACCAGTTCCGGAACCAGTTCCGTTCCGGAACCAGTTCCGTTCCGGAACCAGTTCCGTTCCGGAACCAGTTCCGTTCCGGAACCAGTTCCGTTCCGGAACCAGTTCCGTTCCGGAACCAGTTCCGGAACCAGTTCCGTTCCGGAACCAGTTCCGTTCCGGAACCAGTTCCGTTCCGGAACCAGTTCCGGAACCAGTTCCGTTCCGGAACCAGTTCCGGAACCAGTTCCGGAACCAGTTCCGTTCCGGAACCAGTTCCGTTCCGGAACCAGTTCCGTTCCGGAACCAGTTCCGGAACCAGTTCCGTTCCGGAACCAGTTCCGTTCCGGAACCAGTTCCGTTCCGGAACCAGTTCCGTTCCGGAACCAGTTCCGTTCCGGAACCAGTTCCGGAACCAGTTCCGGAACCAGTTCCGGAACCAGTTCCGGAACCAGTTCCGTTCCGGGACCAGTTCCGTTCCGGAACCAGTTCCGGAACCAGTTCCGTTCCGGAACCAGTTCCGTTCCGGAACCAGTTCCGGAACCAGTTCCGTTCCGGAACCAGTTCCGGAACCAGTTCCGTTCCGGAACCAGTTCCGGAACCAGTTCCGGAACCAGTTCCGGAACCAGTTCCGGAACCAGTTCCGTTCCAGAACCAGTTCCGGAACCAGTTCCGGAACCAGTTCCGGAACCAGTTCCGGAACCAGTTCCGTTCCGGGACCAGTCCGTTCCGGAACCAGTTCCGGAACCAGTTCCGTTCCGGAACCAGTTCCGTTCCGGAACCAGTTCCGGAACCAGTTCCGTTCCGGAACCAGTTCCGGAACCAGTTCCGTTCCGGAACCAGTTCCGGAACCAGTTCCGGAACCAGTTCCGGAACCAGTTCCGGAACCAGTTCCGGAACCAGTTCCGGAACCAGTTCCGTTCCAGAACCAGTTCCGGAACCAGTTCCGTTCCAGAACCAGTTCCGGAACCAGTTCCGTTCCGGAACCAGTTCTGTTCCGGAACCAGTTCCGTTCCGGAACTAGTTCCGGAACCAGTTCCGGAACCAGTTCTGGAACCAGTTCCGTTCCGGAACCAGTTCCGTTCCGGAACCAGTTCCGGAACCAGTTCCGGAACCAGTTCCGTTCCGGAACCAGTTCCGTTCCGGAACCAGTTCCGTTCCGGAACCAGTTCCGGAACCAGTTCCGTTCCGGAACCAGTTCCGGAACCAGTTCCGTTCCGGAACCAGTTCCGTTCCGGAACCAGTTCCGTTCCGGAACCAGTTCCGGAACCAGTTCCGTTCCGGAAACAGTTCCGGAACCAGTTCCGGAACCAGTTCCGTTCCGGAACCAGTTCCAGAACCAGTTCCGTTCCAGAACCAGTTCCGTTCCGGAACCAGTTCCGGAACCAGTTCCGTTCCGGAACCAGTTCCGTTCCGGAACCAGTTCCGGAACCAGTTCCGTTCCGGAACCAGTTCCGTTCCGGAACCAGTTCCGGAACCAGTTCCGTTCCGGAACCAGTTCCGTTCCGGAACCAGTTCCGTTCCGGAACCAGTTCCGGCACCAGTTCCGTTCCGGAACCAGTTCCGGAACCAGTTCCGTTCCGGAACCAGTTCCGGGACCAGTTCCGGAACCAGTTCCGGGACCAGTTCCGTTCCGGAACCAGTTCCGTTCCGGAACCAGTTCCGTTCCGGAACCAGTTCCGGAACCAGTTCCGGAGCCAGTTCCGGAACCAGTTCCGTTCCGGAACCAGTTCCGAAACCAGTTCCGTTCCGGAACCAGTTCCGTTCCGGAACCAGTTCCGTTCCGGAACCAGTTCCGTTCCGGAACCAGTTCCGTTCCGGAACCAGTTCCGGAACCAGTTCCGTTCCGGAACTGGTTCCGGAACTGGTTTTGGAACTGGTTCCGGAACGTAACTGGTTCCGGAACTGGTTCCGGAACTGGTTCTGGAACTGGTTCCGGAACTGGTTCCGGAACTGGTTCCGGAACGGAACTGGTTCCGGAACTGGTTCCGGAACGGAACTGGTTCCGGAACTGGTTCCGGAACGGAACTGGTTCCGGAACTGGTTCCGGAACGGAACTGGTTCCAGAACTGGTTCCGGAACCAGTTCCGGAACCAGTTCCGGATAAAATAAAATTTTCACCCATACTGTTCTGACAAACGCCAAAGAAAGGAAATGAAGTTGGGAGAAAGGGGAAAGCGAGGCTAATTATTCTCTTCACAATAAACTCGGTCGACCGGGAGCAGGGGAAAATGGCCAGGCCCTCGCTCCGTTTCACCAACTACTTGTATCGTACCTGAAAAGCTGAATCGACGTTTCACGGGAAGTTTCCCCTGATAACAGTAGGTAGCTGGTAATTCACGGTCGTGGAATTTGGTGGTGTGAGGAGAGTTCATGGGAAACACGAATCAATAAATTACGAGCTATTGAATCAATACAAACATGAATGTCAATATAGAAAAATAGTCACTGTCCTTTATTTATTTTTATTCGATTCTAAATTAAATTTTCTCAATTTCCTTACACATAAACTATTTTTTTTTAATTCGCGAACAAGACGAAAAAAAAATTCCAAAGTTAAAACTCCAAAAGTACGAAAACCTGAAAAAAGTTCAAAAAATATTATTAATTGTAAAAATTTGATTAAGTATTTTCACTTTAAGTTCGAATCTGACGTCTAATTTCCTGTAGAAATAATTAATTAATCAAATTTGAACAGGACTGCAAGTATTTGTACTGAATTTTCAAAGTAGAAAAACATACAAGTAGTGTAATACTAAAAATATGAAAAAAAGTGGAAAATTCCGTCAAATTTCCACCGTTTTGATTTAAATTTCGGATTCAGCGTTAAATTTCCTATAAGAATAGCTTTGAAATTCGCTCGAAAACGCGAAAATTCAATTTTTCACCATTACCGCCGCCACCGGAGCTCGAAATCGAAGCTCGATTTACGGAAAATAATTTCTGTGGCGCTGTTTAACATTTTTTCACCAAATTGTTTGCTATGTACGTGTGTAAGGCGTTCTAATGAAGACTCCTACATAATAAAACAATTGATTCACACAATATTTGACCCCAAAAGTCCCGGTTAAAGTCCAATTTTCGAGCTTTCAAAAACCGATTTTTTTAGACCACTTGCTAATTTTTCCGAGAAATAAAAAAAATCACGAAAATACATCTCGGTAAGATACAACTTTCCTAAAAACATTCAGATTTTTATCTGTATTGAGAGACGAGTAAAAATTCGTTAACTGATCAGTTAAAAAAAATCGCAGGGGTACCCCTAGGAGTTTTCGCGAAAACTTTTCTGCCATCAATTTGGCTCAAATTCGGCATAATGATAGTTGATGATGTGTATATCAATGATATATGCTTCATTCTTTGCTTCTTTAGCTCTAAATAGATGAAAACAACGGTTGAAGTTGAAAAATGTGATGTTTTCGTGTATAGCCTATTAATATTGTTGAATAACGCAAAAACGGTTGAAAAATGGATAGGTACATTACATTGGGAAAATGTGGACAGATAAATTACCTATCTTTTGGTATATTCAAACGTCTGAATCGACGACGTTTTGTTCAAATTATCCACTGTGCAAGTTACAAATCTTGGAGAACTTAAAAGTTGTTATGTCTAATTCTGCTACAACTTTGCTTCTAATAATACAACTATAGATTCCCACTCCCCATACACAAATAATTAACTACTATTATATGTAACTACTATTAATATGTATATAGCTTTTCCGGAAGCAGTTCCGTTCCAGATCCAGTTCCGGAACCAGTTCCGTTCCGGATCCAGTTCCGGAACCAGTTCCGGAACGGAACCAGTTCCGGAACCAGTTCCGTTCCGGAACCAGTTCCGGAACCAGTTCCGTTCCAGAACCAGTTCCGGAACCAGTTCCGGCACCAGTTCCGTTCCGGAACCAGTTCCGGAACCAGTTCCGTTCCGGAACCAGTTCCGTTCCGGAACCAGTTCCGTTCCGGAACCAGTTCCGGAACCAGTTCCGTTCCGGAACCAGTTCCGGAACCAGTTCCGTTCCGGAACCAGTTCCGTTCCGGAACCAGTTCCGGAACCAGTTCCGTTCCGGAACCAGTTCCGGAACCAGTTCCGTTCCGGAACCAGTTCCGGAACCAGTTCCGTTCCGGAACCGGTTCCGGAACCAGTTCCGTTCCGGAACAAGTTCCGGAACCAGTTCCGTTCCGGAACCAGTTCCGTTTCGGAACCAGTTCCGGAACCAGTTCCGTTCCGGAACCAGTTCCGAAACCAGTTCCAGAACCAGTTCCGGAACCAGTTCCGAAACCAGTTCCAGAACCAGTTCCGGAACCAGTTCCGTTCCGGAACCAGTTCCGAAACCAGTTCGGGAACCAGTTCCGGAACCAGTTCCGTTCCGGAACGGAACTGGTTCCGGAACTGGTTCCGGAACGGAACTGGTCCCAGAACTGGTTCCGGAACGGAACTGGTTCCGGAACGGAACTGGTTCCGGAACTGGTTCCGGAACTGGTTCCGGAACGGAACTGGTTCCGGAACTGGTTCCGGAACTGGTTCCGGAACGGAACTGGTCTAATTTCCTGTAGAAATAATTAATTAATCAAATTTGAACAGGACTGCAATTATTTGTACTGAATTTTCAAAGTAGAAAAACATACAAGTAGTGTAATACTAAAAATATAAAAAAAAGTGGAAAATTCCGTCAAATTTCCACCGTTTTGATTTAAATTTCGGATTCAGCGTTAAATTTCCTATAAGAATAGCTTTGAAATTCGCTCGAAAACGCGAAAATTCAATTTTTCACCATTACCGCCGCCACCGGAGCTCGAAATCGAAGCTCGATTTACGGAAAATAATTTCTGTGGCGCTGTTTAACATTTTTTCACCAAATTGTTTGCTATGTACGTGTGTAAGGCGTTCTAATGAAGACTCCTACATAATAAAACAATTGATTCACACAATATTTGACCCCAAAAGTCCCGGTTAAAGTCCAATTTTCGAGCTTTCAAAAACCGATTTTTTTAGACCACTTGCTAATTTTTCCGAGAAATAAAAAAAATTACGAAAATACATCTCGGTAAGATACAACTTTCCTAAAAATTTCAGATTTTTATCTGTATTGAGAGACGAGTAAAAATTCGTTAACTGATCAGTTAAAAAAAATCGCAGGGGTACCCCTAGGAGTTTTCGCGAAAACTTTTCTGCCATCAATTTGGCTCAAATTCGGCATAATGATAGTTGATGATGTGTATATCAATGATATATGCTTCATTCTTTGCTTCTTTAGCTCTAAATAGATGAAAACAACGGTTGAAGTTGAAAAATGTGATGTTTTCGTGTATAGCCTATTAATATTGTTGAATAACGCAAAAACGGTTGAAAAATGGATAGGTACATTACATTGGGAAAATGTGGACAGATAAATTACCTATCTTTTGGTATATTCAAACGTCTGAATCGACGACGTTTTGTTCAGATTATCCACTGTGCAAGTTACAAATCTTGGAGAACTTAAAAGTTGTTATGTCTAATTCTGCTACAACTTTGCTTCTAATAATACAACTATAGATTCCCACCTCCATACACAAATAATTAACTACTATTATATGTAACTACTATTAATATGTATATAGCTTTTCCGGAAGCAGTTCCGTTCCAGATCCAGTTCCGGGACCAGTTCCGTTCCGGATCCAGTTCTGGAACCAGTTCCGGAACCAGTTCCGTTCCGGATCCAGTTCCGGAACCAGTTCCGTTCCGGAACCAGTTCCGGAACCAGTTCCGGAACCAGTTCCGTTCCGGAACCAGTTCCGTTCCGGAACCAGTTCCGTTCCGGAACCAGTTCCGGAACCAGTTCCGTTCCGGAACCAGTTCCGTTCCGGGACCAGTTCCGTTCCGGAACCAGTTCCGGAACCAGTTCCGGAACCAGTTCCGTTCCGGAACCAGTTCCGTTCCGGAACCAGTTCCGGAACCAGTTCCGTTCCGGAACCAGTTCCGGAACCAGTTCCGTTCCGGAACCAGTTCCGGAACCAGTTCCGGAACCAGTTCCGGAACCAGTTCCGGAACCAGTTCCGGAACCAGTTCCGGAACCAGTTCCGTTCCAGAACCAGTTCCGGAACCAGTTCCGTTCCGGAACCAGTTCTGTTCCGGAACCAGTTCCGTTCCGGAACCAGTTCCGGAACCAGTTCCGGAACCAGTTCTGGAACCAGTTCCGTTCCGGAACCAGTTCCGTTCCGGAACCAGTTCCGGAACCAGTTCCGTTCCGGATTCAGTTCCGGAACCAGTTCCGGAACCAGTTCCGTTCCGGAACCAGTTCCGTTCCGGAACCAGTTCCGTTCCGGAACCAGTTCCGGAACCAGTTCCGTTCCGGAACCAGTTCCGTTCCGGAACCAGTTCCGTTCCGGAACCAGTTCCGTTCCGGAACCAGTTCCGTTCCGGAACCAGTTCCGGAACCAGTTCCGTTCCGGAAACAGTTCCGGAACCAGTTCCGTTCCGGAAACAGTTCCGGAACCAGTTCCGGAACCAGTTCCGTTCCGGAACCAGTTCCAGAACCAGTTCTGTTCCGGAACCAGTTCCGTTCCGGAACCAGTTCCGGAACCAGTTCCGTTCCGGAACCAGTTCCGTTCCGGAACCAGTTCCGTTCCGGAACCAGTTCCGGAACCAGTTCCGTTCCGGAACCAGTTCCGTTCCGGAACCAGTTCCGTTTTGGAACCAGTTCCGGCACCAGTTCCGTTCCGGAACCAGTTCCGGAACCAGTTCCGTTCCGGAACCAGTTCCGGAACCAGTTCCGTTCCGGAACCAGTTCCGGAACCAGTTCCGGAACCAGTTCCGGGACCAGTTCCGGAACCAGTTCCGGGACCAGTTCCGTTCCGGAACCAGTTCCGTTCCGGAACCAGTTCCGTTCCGGAACTGGTTCCGGAACTGGTTCCGGAACTGGTTCCGGAACTGGTTCCGGAACGGAACTGGTTCCGGAACGGAACTGGTTCCGGAACGGAACTGGTTCCGGAACGGAACTGGTTCCGGAACTGGTTCCGGAACGGAACTGGTTCCGGAACTGGTTCCGGAACGGAACTGGTTCCGGAACTGGTTCCGGAACTGGTTCCAGAACTGGTTCCGGAACTGGTTCCGGAACGGAACTGGTTCCGGAACGGAACTGGTTCCGGAACTGGTTCCGGAACGGAACTGGTTCCGGAACTGGGTCTGGAACGGAACTGGTTCCGGAACGGAACTGGTTCCGGAACTGGTTCCGGAACGGAACTGGTTCCGGAACGGAACTGGTTCCGGAACGGAACTGGTTCCGGAACTGGTTCCGGAACGGAACTGGTTCCGGAACGGAACTGGTTCCGGAACGGAACTGGTTCCGGATCTGGTTCCGGAACTGGTTCCGGAACTGGTTCCGGAACTGGTTCCGGAACTGGTTCCGGAACTGGTTCCGGAACTGGTTCCGGAACGGAACTGTTTCCGGAACTGGTTCCGGAACGGAACTGGTTCCGGAACGGAACTGGTTCCGGAACTGGTTCCGGAACGGAACTGGTTCCGGAACGGAACTGGTTCCGGAACGGAACTGGTTCCGGAACGGAACTGGTTCCGGAACGGAACTGGTTCCGGAACGGAACTGGTTCCGGAACTGGTTCCGGAACGGAACTGGTTCCGGAACGGAACTGGTTCCGGAACGGAACTGGTTCCGGAACGGAACTGGTTCCGGAACGGAACTGGTTCCGGAACGGAACTGGTTCCGGAACGGAACTGGTTCCGGAACGGAACTGGTTCCGGAACTGGTTCCGGAACTGGTTCCGGAACTGGTTCCGGAACGGAACTGTTTCCGGAACTGGTTCCGGAACGGAACTGGTTCCGGAACGGAACTGGTTCCGGAACGGAACTGGTTCCGGACGGAACTGGTTCCGGAACTGGTTCCGGAACGGAACTGGTTCCGGAACTGGTTCCGGAACGGAACTGGTTCCGGAACGGAACTGGTTCCGGAACGGAACTGGTTCCGGAACTGGTTCCGGGACGGAACTGGTTCCGGAACTGGTTCCGGAACGGAACTGGTTCCGGAACTGGTTCCGGAACGGAACTGGTTCCGGAACGGAACTGGTTCCGGAACGGAACTGGTTCCGGAACTGGTTCTGGATCGGAACTGGTTCCGGAACGGAACTGGTTCCGGAACGGAACTGGTTCCGGAACGGAACTGGTTCCGGAACTGGTTCCGGAACGGAACTGGTTCCGGAACTGGTTCCGGAACTGTTTCCGGAACGGAACTGGTTCCGGAACTGGTTCTGGAACTGGTTCCGGAACTGGTTCCGGAACGGAACTGGTTCCGGAACTGGTTCCGGAACGGAACTGGTTCCGGAACTGGTTCCGGAACGGAACTGGTTCCGGAACTGGTTCCGGAACGGAACTGGTTCCGGAACTGGTTCCGGAACGGAACTGGTTCCGGAACTGGTTCCGGAACGGAACTGGTTCCGGAACTGGTTCCGGAACTGGTTCCGGAACTGGTTCCGGAACTGGTTCCGGAACGGAACTGGTTCCGGAACGGAACTGGTTCCGGAACTGGTTCCGGAACTGGTTCCGGAACTGGTTCCGGAACGGAACTGGTTCCGGAACGGAACTGGTTCCGGAACTGGTTCCGGAACGGAACTGGTTCCGGAACTGGTTCCGGAACTGGTTCCGGAACCGGTTCCGGAACGGAACTGGTTCCGGAACGGAACTGGTTCCGGAACTGGTTCCGGAACGGAACTGGTTCCAGAACTGGTTCCGGAACTGGTTCCGGAACTGGTTCCGGAACGGAACTGGTTCCGGAACGGAACTGGTTCCGGAACGGAACTGGTTCCGGAACTGGTTCCGGAACGGAACTGGTTCCGGAACGGAACTGGTTCCGGAACGGAACTGGTTCCGGAACTGGTTCCGGAACGGAACTGGTTCCGGAACGGAACTGGTTCCGGAACGGAACTGGTTCCGGAACTGGTTCCGGATCGGAACTGGTTCCGGAACGGAACTGGTTCCGGAACGGAACTGGTTCCGGAACGGAACTGGTTCCGGAACGGAACTGGTTCCGGAACGGAACTGGTTCCGGAACGGAACTGGTTCCGGAACGGAACTGGTTCCGGAACGGAACTGGTTCCGGAACTGGTTCCGGAACGGAACTGGTTCCGGAACTGGTTCCGGAACGGAACTGGTTCCGGAACGGAACTGGTTCCGGAACTGGTTCCGGAACTGGTTTCGGAACGGAACTGGTTCCGGAACTGGTTCCGGAACGGAACTGGTTCCGGAACGGAACTGGTTCCGGAACTGGTTCCGGAACGGAACTGGTTCCGGAACGGAACTGGTTCCGGAACGGAACTGGTTCCGGAACGGAACTGGTTCCGGAACTGGTTCCGGAACTGGTTCCGGAACTGGTTCCGGAACTGGTTCCGGAACGGAACTGGTTCCGGAACGGAACTGGTTCCGGAACGGAACTGGTTCCGGAACTGGTTCCGGAACTGGTTCCGGAACTGGTTCCGGAACTGGTTCCGGAACTGGTTCCGGAACGGAACTGGTTCCGGAACGGAACTGGTTCCGGAACGGAACTGGTTCCGGAACGGAACTGGTTCCGGAACGGAACTGGTTCCGGAACGGAACTGGTTCCGGAACGGAACTGGTTCCGGAACGGAACTGGTTCCGGAACGGAACCGGTTCCGGAACGGAACTGGTTCCGGAACGGAACCGGTTCCGGAACGGAACTGGTTCCGGAACTGGTTCCGGATCGGAACTGGTTCCGGATCGGAACTGGTTCCGGATCGGAACTGGTTCCGGATCGGAACTGGTTCCGGAACGGAACTGGTTCCGGAACGGAACTGGTTCCGGAACGGAACTGGTTCCGGAACGGAACTGGTTCCGGAACTGGTTCCGGAACGGAACTGGTTCCGGATCGGAACTGGTTCCGGAACGGAACTGGTTCCGGAACAGAACTGGTTCCGGAACGGAACTGGTTCCGGAACGGAACTGGTTCCGGAACGGAACTGGTTCCGGAACGGAACTGGTTCCGGAACGGAACTGGTTCCGGAACGGAACTGGTTCCGGAACGGAACTGGTTCCGGAACTGGTTCCGGAACTGGTTCCGGAACTGGTTCCGGAACTGGTTCCGGAACTGGTTCCGGAACGGAACTGTTTCCGGAACTGGTTCCGGAACGGAACTGGTTCCGGAACGGAACTGGTTCCGGAACTGGTTCCGGAACGGAACTGGTTCCGGAACGGAACTGGTTCCGGAACGGAACTGGTTCCGGAACGGAACTGGTTCCGGAACGGAACTGGTTCCGGAACTGGTTCCGGAACGGAACTGGTTCCGGAACGGAACTAGTTCCGGAACGGAACTGGTTCCGGAACGGAACTGGTTCCGGAACGGAACTGGTTCCGGAACGGAACTGGTTCCGGAACGGAACTGGTTCCGGAACTGGTTCCGGAACGGAACTGGTTCCAGAACTGGTTCCGGAACGGAACTGGTTCCGGAACGGAACTGGTTCCGGAACGGAACTGGTACCAGAACTGGTTCCGGAACGGAACTGGTTCCGGAACTGGTTCCGGAACTGGTTCCAGAACTGGTTCCGGAACTGGTTCCGGAACGGAACTGGTTCCGGAACGGAACTGGTTCCGGAACTGGTTCCGGAACGGAACTGGTTCCGGAACTGGGTCTGGAACGGAACTGGTTCCGGAACGGAACTGGTTCCGGAACTGGTTCCGGAACGGAACTGGTTCCGGAACGGAACTGGTTCCGGAACGGAACTGGTTCCGGAACTGGTTCTGGAACGGAACTGGTTCCGGAACGGAACTGGTTCCGGAAGGGAACTGGTTCCGGAACTGGTTCCGGAACGGAACTGGTTCCGGAACTGGGTCTGGAACGGAACTGGTTCCGGAACGGAACTGGTTCCGGAACTGGTTCCGGAACGGAACTGGTTCCGGAACGGAACTGGTTCCGGAACGGAACTGGTTCCGGAACTGGTTCTGGAACGGAACTGGTTCCGGAACGGAACTGGTTCCGGAAGGGAACTGGTTCCGGAACTGGTTCCGGAACGGAACTGGTTCCGGAACTGGTTCCGGATAAAATAAAATTTTCACCCATACTGTTCTGACAAACGCCAACGAAAGGAAATGAAGTTGGGAGAAAGGGGAAAGCGAGGCTAATTATTCTCTTCACAATAAACTCGGTCGACCGTGAGCAGGGGAAAATGGCCAGGCCCTTACTCCGTTTCACCAACTACTTGTATCGTACCTGAAAAGCTGAATCGACGTTTCACGGGAAGTTTCCCCTGATAACAGTAGGTAGCTGGTAATTCACGGTCGTGGACTTTGGTGGTGTGAGGAGAGTTCATGGGAAACACGAATCAATAAATTACGAGCTATTGAATCAATACAAACATGAATGTCAATATAGAAAAATAATCACTGTCCTTTATTTATTTTTATTCGATTCTAAATTAAATTTTCTCAATTTCCTTACACATAAACTATTTTTTTTAATTCGCGAACAAGACGAAAAAAAAATTCCAAAGTTAAAACTCCAAAAGTACGAAAACCGGAAAAAAGTTCAAAAAATATTATTAATTGTAAAAATTTGATTAAGTATTTTCACTTTAAGTTCGAATCTGACGTCTAATATCCTGTAGAAATAATTAATTAATCAAATTTGAACAGGACTGCAAGTATTTGTACTGAATTTTCAAAGTAGAAAAACATACAAGTAGTGTAATACTAAAAATATAAAAAAAAGTGGAAAATTCCGTCAAATTTCCACCGTTTTGATTTAAATTTCGGATTCAGCGTTAAATTTCCTATAAGAATAGCTTTGAAATTCGCTCGAAAACGCGAAAATTCAATTTTTCACCATTACCGCCGCCACCGGAGCTCGAAATCGAAGCTCGATTTACGGAAAATAATTTCTGTGGCGCTGTTTAACATTTTTTCACCAAATTGTTTGCTATGTACGTGTGTAAGGCGTTCTAATGAAGACTCCTACAGAAAGGACTATACAAATACTACAAGACATATTTGCACGATTCGGATTACCTAAAATAATTGTCTCTGACAACGGACCACAATTGACGTCACAAAACTTCGAACAATTTTGTAAACAGCAAAACATAAAACATGTTAAAACAACTCCTTACCACCCAAGAAGCAACGGTTTAGCAGAGAGAGCAGTGAAGACCTTCAAAACTAGATTTGCGGCTTCAAGAAATAGTGGTGACAATCAACGGACTAGACTCGCTAAATATTTAGCTTCATACCGAGCGGCCGTGCACCGCACCACAGGCAAATCACCCGCAGAGATGATGTATGGACGTCCACTGAGAACTAAGTTGTCACTCTTGAGGCCGAACGTTAATGACCGAATAGAGTACAATTTGTTAAAGCAGAAAATGAATCACGATCGATCTCCGTTGAGAGAATTTGAGGTTGGAGAAAAGGTGTGGATCAAACGTCGCAAAGAAGATAAAAGGTTCTCACAGGCTGTGGTAATAGAAAAAAATGGTCCTCTTTCTTACGTTGTGGACGAAAACGGCATTGAAAGAAGAGTTCACGCTGATCAAATGAGGAATGCTGACTTCAGTGGAGGGGGAGATGTTACACCACTACAGTCACTCCAAGTGATATGAGTTTCGTGGTTAAACCTGGTTTATATTGAATAAATTTTCATTCCTGGTCTTGATCTCAATCAGACAAGTCTTCAACGCAACATTTCAAGTTGCTACAGGAACGGAACTGGTTCCGGAACGGAACTGGTTCCGGAACTGGATCCGGAACGGAACTGGTTCCGGAACTGGATCTGGAACGGAACTGGTTCCGGAACTGGTTCCGGAACTGGATCCGGAACGGAACTGGTTCCGGAACTGGATCTGGAACGGAACTGCTTCCGGAAAAGCTATATACATATTAATAGTAGTTACATATAATAGTAGTTAATTATTTGTGTATGGGGAGTGGGAATCTATAGTTGTATTATTAGAAGCAAAGTTGTAGCAGAATTAGACATAACAACTTTTAAGTTCTCCAAGATTTGATCTGAAATAGGTTTGGAAAATTCTGAAATAGGTTTGGAAAATTCTGAATTAGACTTGGAAAATTCTGAATTAGACTTGGAAAAGCTATAATACATATTAGTGAAGGACACTACCCCCAACTAATTGTAAGGCACAGAAAGAGGGGCGCAGCCTCTTCGAAGGGCCTCGCCGGGCTTTAGTGGTGGGTGGCGTAGCCCCCCTTCAGGGGGTTCGGCGGCGAAGCCACCACGGGCGCTCAGCCCCTAGTGTCAATATAGAATGTCAAAATAGAACAATAATAATGGGCTTCATTAAGATAGCACAGCGATTGCCCAAAGAAGCGAAAGAAAACGACCAGTATTCGCTGAAAATGAATTTATTTTTCTCTCGCTCAGAATCTTTCGATATGAAGAAATTACAAGAATATTCTGGCATTTAATCCTTCGAAAGTCATTGATATCCATTTCTCATCTAAAACCCCTTCGTTAGGAATCCAATCCACTCTATTGACCGACGCGGCAGAATAGTAGGCTTTGTTGAAAATCCCATAACTTGCGAAGGATTTACGATCGGGTGAAATGAGACTCGCGCCTTTGCTGAATATCCTCCCTTACCTCAAGTGGATTAAACAAGATTTAATGCCGCAAAGCCTTTCCAAAACTTGAACCAACTTCTTAGCCTATAGCAAAGCAATAACGGCGAATTTATCTCAATTTTCCTACACGGGGGTCTAGAAATAACGTTTAGCAATGGCCATACAATGAACTGTTGGAACTGCTCTTATACAGGATTTTCATACGGCTTAACATAACTGCTCAATATGAGGAAGGGATGTTAGCTGAGTTATAACTACACTGGAGCAATAGTTGGTGAATATTGTGCAAAGTTAAATTCAATTACGCAGTAAAAATATGTACACACGAGCGATGAATTTATTTCCACGGTAAAATAGAATTCCTTAACACGATCCCTCAAACGAGAGTTGAATAATGTGGATGTAATTGAGCAAGCGAATCTCCGCAACTGCTTTTATAGTTAGCTTTGATTCAATAAACTGACTACCAACAAAGGAATTCGCTTCAACATTGGTATTTCGTTCGTCGTTTTTATAATCATTGCGCGAATAATTTCAGACAAACAATACTTTCACGTGTAAATTCAAACAATTTTTTCGTCGATTTTTCAATTAGATATGTAATTTTTAATTTTTATGTATTTATTTTATATACTACTTATATAATTTTCGAACTTTCAATTTTTTTTAAATTTTAATCTCTCAATTTTTTTATTTTTTTTTTGTGAATTTTTAATGGTGTTTTTCTCTATTTTCTACCGTGCTTATTTTCTTTTTTTTTTTTTTTTTTGACAGCCACAAGTGACCACGTTAGCCTTCCAAATGATTCCGAATGTTCTATACTAGATTGTCCCACTCTTATGATAGAGGAGTCAAAGGTAGTTAGACATGACTGTAACATCGAATTCAATAGCTATTTGGGCACGTGCCTATCGAAATCCAGCCCTCAAGACGATACAGGCCGTCAAAAGAATTGACAATATAGGACATCGTTGACCTCCTATAGTACTATTGTGCTGAATTTACCCATATAAACGGCGATACCGTCTAACCAATTAGAACAGCGGATAACAGCCCATAAGAAGTGGAGATAGAGAGCAATCGGAGTGGGATCTGGGTAGGAACCTATAGAAAGGGCTTTCCAAGCTCGGATAACGCCCTCAAAGAGAGGCCGAAGTCGATGTTGAGAGGCGCTTTACTGGCGAGGTTTCTTCGTCCACAAAGAAATCCCGACGACCAGGGCAGCGTACCGCATTTCCACCAACATCATAGCACTCTGTGCAAACGTCACTCTAGGTATATTAATCCCTTCTGATTGGAGCAGGTCCCTAGTCGGATTGAAAGTAATTCAGGATTTTTTCAATTATCAAAGCCTGAAGACGTAAGGGTACTTGAATGAATGACGTTTACTCGGTTCGTTCGTACGAGTCGTTCCCACAGTGCGTTGAGCCAAGGCGAAACAGAGAGATTAAGGGCTCTCTCGAATTACGATTCGCCTCAACGCTCGAGCCCCTCCAGAATGAGAATCCCTTTAATTTCAGGTCGACTTGATATTTATACGGCTGCTCCTTCATCAGCTTCCTCAGCAATCCCGGGATTCATGTTCATTTCCTCTTCCGCGATCCATGGGGCCGAGGGCTCTCCTTTTTTTCTGTCTCCGCCACTGCAAATGCAATCTAAAGCTTGCGAAGCTATTCAGTTCTTTCGATTAGAACTGCATACATGATTTCAATCTGATTTGATAGTGTAATCGATGTTGCTCAATATATACTCTGGAAAGGGTATCGTCGTTCAAGGCATAACCAATAACCAATACCTATCATAATTATAATTGTTTTGTTCATTCGTTCGTACGCATTGTCCTTCACTTTCGCGTTGACCTTGACATTTACATTCGACCTTCACCTCCGACCTTCACATGCGACCTTCAGCTTCCACCTTCACCTTCAACCTTCACCTTTGACCATCACTTTCCCTAATCATTATAGTCGGCTTCGACCTCCACTTCACGTTGATCTTGACATTCTCCTTCACCTTGAGCTTCTCATCTCCTCGACATTGAACTTGATCTTCACTTTGACTTTGAATCTCTCTAATAATAGACCTCAAAACTGTGGCACGAGGCCCTTACAAAAATACTGTAATTGATTATTTATTATTATGAAGTAAGGAAATTTTGAGAAATATAACTTTTACATTGGCAAAAATCTTGAGCGCCAAACCTCCTTTACCTCTATATTCAACT
This sequence comes from Tupiocoris notatus, assembly GCA_037159825.1. NCBI lineage: Eukaryota > Metazoa > Arthropoda > Insecta > Hemiptera > Miridae > Tupiocoris > Tupiocoris notatus. Next base: position 70,620 of record JASJUZ010000475.1, read on the forward strand.
TGTAACGATCCAAGCTAGTAGAAAACATAACAACTGCCATGTTCACACAACTAATAAAGTATTCGATATGTAATGCGTTGGAAACCTTCGAGGCTTGACAATTCGCCTATAAATATTATAGTCTGTTACAAAATTTACTCTTGCTCCCCAACGGGGAAAGACTAACTCGCATAATTAACCTGGAACCATGGTAGGTAATTTCAGCTAAGCACTTTCAAACGAACCTTAAAATATTCAGTTCGCTGCAAAACCTGGTGATATATTTTGAAATGAAAATGGAATTATGTTCGGGCATTCTACCGCTTGAAAAGGGAGCTGGAAAGTTGATTAGTACGCGGGGCCGAGAAATCCAAAGAAGCCGGCGCTATAAGCAAAGGTTTCTAATTCTGAGCAAATACCTATAGAATATAAAACATGCTTTTTCTGCTACTCAGGAGCCAATTCGAATATTCTTCACCCTCGGAGAAGATTTCGCAGTCGTGACCCATTTTAACCGACTTCATTCTTGTTAGCCATGCAGTGTTTAAATGAGTAGGCTAATTTTTCAGACAGCCAAGGGAAACCATTAATGACTGAGAACTGACTGAAGCCCCTATTATCCTCGTTTTCCCTCTGAAATGGAATCTTAGCTGGTAATTTTGGTTCGCTAAACGAACTACGACGCAATTAAATGATTCACGGTCATTCAAATTTATTGTGTTTTTTTCGGCCTGTAGAAATCCAAATTGAAAATACCCACTAAATAAATGGCAAAAAAAAGTTAGTGGCGTGAAAGGGCGGTGTGTGAATCAAACACAAAAAAGCAAGCGTCAATACGTTGAAAAATATTGAGTTAAACGGCATGTGAAATCAGAATTGAGAAAACTTTCAACAAGTACATCTCTGAAGTACTGTGTATCATCCAGAATCCGAAACGGCTAATTTTGCACATTAAATGGAAGAACAATATCATCTAGAAGTATCATCGAATTTCATCCATTTTACACGGAGATATGACGACTGTCGTCGCGTTTTGACTACAACATAGGCAGACGGGCGAACAGATGGACGAACAGAATGACACACAGACATTGTTCAGCAATTGTCTGTGAGTATACGCGAGTACCTTGAAAATGTCATCCTTCAAATTTTCTCTCAATCGCAATACATTCATTTACTACGTGAAAATTGAAATAAAAAGACGTATATCGTTCCTAATAATGTACCTATAAAAATTAACTAACTAACGATCACATGGCATTCCTAAATTTTATGTTTTGTTCTTAATAAGGACCTGAGCATGGTGTGCTTTAACTCTCTGGTTGAAAATTCAACAGCTGATCGACAGCAATTAGAAATGCTGATTAGCATGATGAGATGAAGTGTCTTGGCGACGTAGTGAGAAGACGATTCAAACGCGGAATGATCATTGGATCGTGCAGGCCCAAGTTGGAATCTACGTATTAGCGGCTGGTTGATCCGCTCCTGTGTAGGCTGATTGATCGCTCCTCTGTGTTTGCTCATTCATTAACGCTTGAACCGTGAAAGACATTATATTTCCGCTGGGCTTAGTAGGGGAATGCGAAGTAGCCGGGAACTAAAGCTCTCCTTCTCCACGACGACGCATCGATTTTAGAAAAATACCCAGCGCTGTCCCAAACAAATTATATATTTTTCCAATATTCCAGGCGGTTGTAATATAGTGCCTGAAAAGCGAAAAAATCATATTGATTAAGATAAATCGAAAATCACAGGTGTTGTGTTGTTTTCTAAGAACAAATTGGCTATTCGCAATCCGTCGAGTAACCGCACAGTCATTTCCTAGTGAGATACGACCCAGATATTTGGTACATTTCCAATTCCCAACTTCCGCCGTCGGTTTTTTTTTTTTTTTTTTGGCGAGGAAAAATTTCCCCGAGATGGAAACATCGCTACATCATCCCCTTCAGCCAATCTTTTATATTACGCGCGGTCGGTCGAGTTATTTTCGAAAGCTCTCAATAAATATTTGAAAATGGCCCTGTGATTTATGAGTTCCTTGTTCTCTACTAGTGAATCGTTTGCAACCTTTCGAACGTGGTATCCGATGCATTATGTATGAACCTCGGTCGAGTATTACCCTCTGATAACATGTGTGGGATGTGGAAGGTATTGTACCAAACGACACGATATGCGATGTGGAAGAGAAGTTGCGCCAGTTTTCAGAGCTGCTCATGTGAGCGTGTGATACTGGCCGCAAACCCTGAGAAGAGACCGAACAGTTGTGCAAAGGTGAAGTAAGGGTGGGCGGTCCAAGGGTCGGGAGATGTGTCCGTGTCAATACCCTTTTCGATATCACGTCAGCGGATGGCTGAGGATACCCAGCCATCTCATGTTATGAGGGCGACCCGTCATATAACCACTTTCCTTCCAACCTCGACCTTCTCTTCAACGTTTTCAGCCAACAATTCCCACGAGGGTCAACTTATCCGTTGCCTGGGGACAGTCTTCGCCTTAGAATTCGAAATGGTAGCGTCGGGCGGAGCCGAATAAGATTTTACCGTAATCTCGCCCCATCGGTCGAAACTTGTTGGACGTGTTCTTGACGGGCAAAGAGTGATTCGATAATACTCCTGAGATAATCTTGTGACGGTGATTAACTGATAGCAAAGTCCTGTACTGGAACAGCCCCAAGAGGGTCTAAAGGGGTCCGTTCAGCCAGGACTTACCAGAGATTGTAAAAATTCACTAAAGAGTGTCTCAATGTGTTTTCTGAGTTCTGACTCCATGAAGCCTAGCTTTGAAATTTATGTAGGTTAGTGATTGGGTTTTTTTAATTTTATTTTATTATTTTTTTTTTTTTTTTTTTAACTCATTCCCCGTTTACGTTTCTTCAAGAACTTCAGATATGGGTCGACCGTTTAATCAAGGAGTGGCAGTGAGAATTAAATGCCAGCCTGTTCACGTGTCTATTCGATCAGAACATGGTTGCAACGGAGAGTGCCGGCGGCAGAAAACATCCGTTAAAGTAATGGGTATTTCTGGCTCGTGGAGAACGAACAACGGCGAGAACCTTCGGTGCGAAAGGTCAAGTAGGGGAGTTTCACCGGAACGGAAAAGATGACTTCCTCACGTCCGCCCTTGTGGTAGTCTTAAAGCTCGCCATAAACTCGGTCTCAAAGACCTCCGTAACTTAGATTCGCATGTTCTTCGAGTGCAGCTGTAAAATGTCGCCCAGACTTTTGCTCTCAACTTTGAGTCCCATTTCTATAATTTCTGGTGGCTGCTTGGGAAAAACTTGCGTTTTTGAAAATCGTTCTGTGAAAAAAAACCTCCGTCATTGATATTTCTGTCATTGTCCAAGCCCTGTCATTAGCTGGACATAGGTACAATCAGGTTCTTTCCTTTTGGAAATCGCGGCTTGAGATGATTTTCTCTCCGAAATCATTTGTGTTAGTAGATCACATGCCATGAAAATCCCCGTTTTCTGGTCCGACACGGCACTCCACGATTTTCTATGAGAAAATGAAAAATGAAAAAATTAACATTTTTCCCTCTCTTTTCTTCACTTTGATTTTCCTCAGGGAAAAAGTCGCTCGAATTGCGTGCTAATTTTTGTCCATTTTCCCGTGTCGTTTCTGTCATTTTTATGGCCCTAACATTGTTATATTTTCGATAATATTTGCAAATATTCTGTTATCTCCACAGACAATACGTACATACTAACCCAGAACGCTTACGAGTCTTGAAGATTCGAAAGGAACGCCAGATTATTAGACGTTGGAGAGGAAAAAAGTTACAATCGATCTTGGATAAACCGAACAAAAATAGCGAAAATGCTTTCGCGAAATCTTCAAGCATTTTCTCTAAAAATAATCATGTTTCGACGCCTGTATGGTCAGAGTAATACAGTTTAAATTAAACGCAATTGACTGAAAAATTGTGATGAATGCAAACTTACATTTAGGGAAGAATAAGCTATTGATAAAGCCGATTTCTCCAGCCGAATATCAAGTATCCTACTGGAGCGAATTCGAACTTAGCCCTTACAAGCCGTCATTTGGTATTCAAACATCGGAGTGAAAAAATTCGTCGGGTACGCAGGCTACAGCGTTTTCCAAGAATCGTTCAATGCAATGCTTCTGTGTATGGCAGGTGACTCGAGAACCTACGCTTTATCGATAAAAGGAAATGGCTGAGGAAAAGAGCGAAGTTTTACAAAGCGCACTAGTTGCGATCGGAGATGCGGGCGGCGAACTTGCAGGTGACAAACCAAGTTACGAAGGGAACGCCTTGCCGAATGCGATTTGAATAGCTTATTCGCCCGTTCGAACTTCTCCGTAAAGGAGGAATGCTGTCAGGTATTATAAACGATTGATTAGCGATCATAAATCAGGGGAAAACAATAGCTGAGTTCTGAATAAAGGAGGACTTTAAATTTTTCAGCGATGATCCAAGAAACGTTCCAAAGGAAACCATCAAGTTCTTAATTGAAAGGGGGATATAAACTCGTTCTTCGTTTACCCTAATTACGAGTAGAACTAATCAAAAGGTCAGCGTGGAAGTTTGGAAGTTGAAGGTCGAAGTTGAAGATTGAAGCAGCATTTTGAAGTTGAAGGTCTGAAATGACTAGAAAAACATCCATATTATTTCCTTGGTCCATCCCAGAACGTTGATGGATACTCTAAAAAAAATTCACCCCTCGCTGTTATATCGATCAAGTCATTTGTTTGTCAAGCCATGCCCAACAGTATGACTCTGAATCACAATTCAACTTCACCATAACTGAATCACTTCAACCGAGTTTTGAAAGATTACGCTCGGAAGAAAAAAATACTCTTCACGAATGCAGAGCAGGTAAGTTCATTTAGGTTGAATAATGGTAGCAGCATATTAGGGGTACCTTTCTTGCTGTGTAGCAAGGGCAGAGAAGCGAAGCCTGGAGAATGGGACCGTTGCGTAAGACCACTCGAGAGGAAAATGTAAGCGCCGCTTTTGTTGTCTCCCTTCAGCAATGTCTTGCGGTGGGTGCCTGTTCGAAAGCTTGAGAGGAGGACAAAGCGAGCAGGAAACTCGGATGGGGATCGTCTCAGTTTGTGCCGTGTGTTCAAATTTGGCTCTCCCATTGTAGTCAGGTATGCTTTGACTCGGCTGTAAATTTGCAAGGTTACTCTTTCTTCAGCGATGTTAGACGGCACTGAAATTCGGTGCGATATAGCAATACAAAATGTAGGGATTTTTTACTAGTTTAATACCTATTTAATTTTGATTTTTTATTGCGCGAAATTTCCGATATTTTCGTGGGTACGAATTTTTTAATTTCCAATAGACAGTATACAATTTTCGCTGTAGAACGCTGAAACTGAGAAATACGAGTTTTTTTTCCCTAAACGAACGATCCGTTCGACGTGTTGGCAGCATCGAATAAGAATGAACTCGATAAGCCAGCGGAACGTAATTCGATGCAGGAATGAATACCACCTATCCACAGATCGCCACTTCGATCTGAAGCCACCTTCCATTGTAAGATTTTTTTGGTCCATTTAATTACATTCCCAGCTGAAGTAAATCACGTTGAGCTCGAATAATCAGCGGAACTGTGTTCTCCTCAGCCGATAGGTAGATAATTAATTAGCCCAAAGCCTTTCTTCTAAGCGAGCCCTTTGAATGGGTCATTCCTTTTGAACTTACTCTTGATATTACGCATTTGCAATACATGAAAATAGTCGAACGAATTTTTACCCAATTAAAATTCGGAAACATTCAGTATAGATCTGAAAAACTGATGCCAATAATAGCTTTGGCTTGTTTGCATTTTAATGCCAATATTTGTACGGATGCCTCGCCTTGGTGAGCCTACTTATTCATTGAACTATGAAATGTAAAAAGCTGATACAGTGAGCATGAAGCCGGTCATATCAAAGAAGGCATACATCAATATTCGGAGAGAGTCACTCTCACAAAACCTACTGGTAGCAAGGCGAACGTCCACGTTCCGATACGCCCCAGTATCTGTTTTAAATCATGAATTTGTCACGGCACTGGTCCGAACTATTCGTTTTCACTCCGAATTTCCCAAAAGCAGGTATAAATCCCTTGTAGGGGTGACATTGATGGACCAGGAGCGGATCCGCCGCTTCGACTACCTTTCCTTCACCCATTGCCCTGTAAATTGGAAATTTCCGAAGGATTACTGCAACCCATCCACATCCGCCTCTCTGATGCCTCTCCCAATACATCTTCTCATCCCCTTCCGTAAACACGGCAGCCTTTCAAACAGGCGAAATTCGAAATGTAAAAACACTTTCACGTCTCAAAAACGAATTGACATTATACTTTTTACCGTAAAATATCGATTATTACAATGATAAAATATTTTCATTTCAAAAGAAAAACAATCCTATTCAAATACTCCAGTGAAGAGGAAAGGAAAACATCGGATTTTTGCTTTCTGTTTGATGAACAGGTGGCTACAAATTCCGCTGCTGTTTTGAAGCAAAATGTAACGCTTTTGTTCCATATTGCCAACAACTTCGCGCGGATGATATGAAACGTGAGTTGAAGAAGATGAATGGTACGGCTATTTTTCTAACGCATCCACTTACCGGAGCACGAACTGAGGAACTTAATTATGAAGGTAGGTAGGGCCATATTTATTCATCAGCGGAATTACCAATTCTCCTGAGAGGTTCCTTTTGTGCGTCCGTTTGTATGAAAATGTTTCGGTCCGACGCGATGGATAAATAAAGAAAAACATTTCAAAAGGAGGAAACTCAAAGGGAGAAAATACAGTTCCAGTAAGCTGGATCCATTTGATACCAAACGGTTAGATAGGTCTCCTGTAAAGGATCTCGAGGTCGGAAAAATACTTTGCAAGCTCGTGCACGGAGAATTTACACATGAAATTCGAATCGCTTTTATAAAGTCGACCTTCTGAAAGCGATACAGCTATGAATTTTTGGCATAATTGTATTTCAAAACTGTCCAAAGAGCGGACCGCAACAGTCGAAATACGAGAACCGTTAAAAGGAAGCCCTTCCAGATTATAAATAATTAAAAACATCCAAAAGTCCCTTAATGACCTGTATTTGCTCTCCCGAGTAACTCTGATAGGTCCGAACTTCTCCGAATGTGTTGGTTCGAAATAAACATTATACTGGATCTAAAGGCTCTGAAAATTCGAACGGCTCTTTTCAAACCGCCGAACCAATAGCTATACGATCATGTTCTTTCTCTTGGCCATCACGGAGCGTGGAAACGTGAGAGGATACCGCCGAAAGAGAAACCGGGGAGAGAAAAAAGTGGTGACAATTGGTTGTTTTCCTTTGGGAAATCGCGGCGCGCCGTACGCGATGGGAAAACGGGGAGGGATTCGCCAGTGGAAGAAATGTGACGGGAAAACCTGGTTGAACTTAAGTGATAGGCAAGATGACACGATTTTGAAAAGGATGACTCGACGCGTCGTCATTTGATGGAGAAAATGGGAAAAAATTGGGAGAAATTATCAATAAAACTATCATTTGGTGCGACTTGTTTCAAAACCTGGCTATAACACACGCTCTCCTCCTCTGAAAATTGGTAGCTAGCAGATCAGTGATAAAAGGGGAAAGAATTTGCGTTTCAAGTGATTTGAGGTCACGTGATTTATCACACGCGAGGAAAAATGTAGAAGTTCGATAATGATAGAAATTCGAAAGAAAAACTCCAAAGGGAAAAACGGTGGTGGAAAAAGTTTTTATTTTCGTTTGGTAAATCATGGCGCGCCTTACGGGAGGAGGAACGGGTGGAGATTCCCAAGGGTTGAAATTGGAAGGGAAAACTTTGGTTAAACTTGTGTGTGCGGACAAATGAGATGATTTTGCATAGAAGGCGCGACGCGTCATTTAGAAATGTTGAACGTCTGTGTATATGGAAAAAAGCGTCATTTGGTGTGGCGCGATATCATGCTCAGTTCTCATAGGTGATCGAGGGAAGATCAGAGAGATTTTCAGTCAGGTGAATTAATCTCACGTACGTCATCGTAGTTTGGTACGGCTTACTTAGTAATTACAAATAAATAAAATCAATCCAGTAGTGTAAAATCACCGGTCTGAAGTAGGCTTCCACAAATTGTGCCGAATCATTCGCCTATTTTTATGGCGTGCGCTAACGTCCACTAACGCAAATTATTTTTAAAGCAAAATCCCATGCAGAGAAAAATACGTACGTGTGTGGAATGCTATTGAACTTTTAACTGTCAATAATGGTTTTTACTTCGTGTGACAAACGTGTATGTTTTTCACCTAATAGTCGAAGCTACTGTGTATAGTGAGTATAAAGATTTTTTTCCTGGGGAAGAATTTCCGTGAAATAATTGCAAAAAATTTACATTGCAGGTACATCGTCTGGGAAAGTGTGAATTACAATGTATAATTCAATCGATTCCTGATGAGGTAGCATGATGGGTTTATAATATTCCCGTACTATGTCTCAGAGGCCATCATTTGTCTTGCTGCTTCAATTTAGCCGTTCTTAGCTCACCCGTTTTCGCTTCAATTATTCAACGAGCACTCGAAGTTAAATTTTCCGAGAAGGTCGAAAGGTCTAGTGGCCGGTGAATAGTTGATGCGTATTTACTTGCGTTTGCTAGAGTATTTACTTACGATGGAGGTTCTCTTCGAGATGAGAGCAGGGGAAATTATTATTGTCCGCCTTCTGTAGTAATTAGTAGGCAGCTCGTGGCTCTCAGTTCATGGCTGAGTTGAATTTGTGAGTCACACGCCACTGGGTTGCTTATCTGTCGCCTAGCAGGTGACTAAAAGCGTTTTCTACTTACCCTAATGAAAAACTCAATTCCCCAGTTCATGGCCGGCTCTTGCTCTTCAAAGGAGCACGCTCTTTTTAATCAAGTACTCGCATCGAACAAGTAAACACGAATTTTCTGGTACCGGAAATTCGAATCCGATCGGTCGCTGATCCAAAGAAAGCGAAAATTGAATTGCATCCTTGAAATCGAGTACATTATGAAGATACTGATACAGATAGCCAGTTAAACTCACTGCAGTATAATGGGCACTTTATCAATTCCCTTTTTAGAAATATTGCACTGCTAAACCAGCTGAAACTTATCAGGCTACATGTGAAGAAAGCTTTCGCGGTACTTGGAAACGTGCCGACCATAATTTATTGCATTAGCTGGACATACTTCTACCCCTTGGAAGATCGTGGCTCTTGGTAACGTGAATGGAAAATGTCAAATGAAAGAAAGAAGTGGGACGATAACTAGTGATAGAATAGATGACACAGTACTTCAACGTTTGAGTCGCCAGACCAGTATAATAACCATTTATACAACCGCAATTTTTAAAGGGAAAGAACGCAACATAATATGATTCAAGAAATTTCCTCTTTATGAACGAATATGTTTGTAATAATATGAATATGTTTAATTGAGAATTCAATGCTTCGCTGTTGAGGTTGAGGGGGAGAAAAACACGGCGACCTGTTCTCCTGTTTTTTACTAGCCTGTTAATTATTAGAGTTTTTCTGTAGTGTAGATCGTAAATGAGCCAGTACTACGTGCAACACTGGAATATACGTTCTCCATATACGTACACAATGAAGGTATCAAAATGTCACTTGTAACTGAATTATTGCAGCAGTAAATTCGTCCTGCTATAGTAAACATAAACTCTGAGTGAAAATATGGAATCCTGAAGAGTCGACAATTTCGTAATGGTCCGGCGTTGAGGGGGAGAAAAACGAGGTGTCTGATTCTTCACATCTTTATTTTGCCAATCCGAGCACTTTCGCCCGCAGAAAAGCACGAAGGGGCAGTGCTTGGCCAGGCCCAAATAAATATTTGGAGATTCAGGTACTCAGTTTATCTCCCACCGAACAATGGACCATACAGAATGCGACGACTACGATATGAAGAGTATCGCCATGGACTCACCTCGAAATCTTTATAACCACACAGCTTTAAACTCGCTATTCTCGGAAAGAGCATAACATCATCTAAATGCGTCACCTTAATCAAAACGAGCGCATTGAGATGAACTCTAGTCGGGAATAAACTTCTACGACTGAGTCGAGATTTCATGAGTGGGTTTATTCTTCTGCTAACCTTGACTTCAACTGACTGATGCCTCGTTAACGATACGATCTGATATCGAGCTGAGTTTGAAAGCGTTGCCAGGGCCGCTGAACCGATCCTTTTCATTTAGCTAAACTGTTCCGATTAATCGCTTCGAGTTGTGCAACGGGAGCTCGTTAATCGCTATTCGAAGTCTATAAGTGCTCACTGGAACGGAATCCCGTATAAATAGGAAGACCCCTCGTTCCGACGTAGGCATAAATTGGGCGAACCGGTTGCACAGGAGGTTATTGTGTACAAATTTGCGCACCGATACGAAACAGGAAGCGTTATATCCATAGAATGAAAACCGCCATTGCGCTCAGCTCAAGCTCTATTATTGTTTCAATCTTTACAGTATTTTCAATTGAAAACGCAGATTTTCACTTGCTGTTAATTTCAGATCACATATCGGGAAATTTCAGTTTCACGCGAAAACGATCACATCTTATTCATGAACTTTAATTCACTAAAACAAAGAAAAATTCCAGTTGAGATTCGTCGTTTTCGGTGGTGTCTGTTCATCTATTGGTTCCACTACTATCTGCGATATGTTTGATTATCAGATCTCGTCGATATCGCTTTCCTCTTTTTTATCTGTATTTTACTTACGAATAGAGGCGAATTTCCTTCCGCTGAATATAAGTTCCGATAATCCCGCGTAAGCCCGTTAACAGTTCGATGGATCCCTTGGTTAGAATATAGCTCAGTAGAATAGGATCCAATTTCAGTCTCATCCGTCATTACCTGTTCCATCCATCAATGGCATATCCCATCGATGAATTCGAAAGCGCGAATTTCGTCTGGCATTTTGAGCTATACGTATCAGCAAAAGGTGTCAGGTGAGTCGAAGCAGTCGCTTTGGGATTGAAAAAAAAATCACTGTCAACTCTAATGCGTTGATTTATCAATGCGGAACCAATAATTGTTATAATGTGATGAATCGGTAAGTTTGTTCTCTTGTTAAATTGATTGTTGGACGATTTACGAGTCATACAGGTTTTGATTGATTTTAAGATTCGAATAACCTTGATACAAGTGGAGTTATTGTTCCATTTGATACATAAATATTTTACTTATCCATTTATTCTGGAAGCTAATGTAGGTGATGTGACGGATATTAACCTGTAAGAATTGAGAGATTACAAACAAGTTATCAACTATCTCACTACCTTTCCTTGTAAATTTATTAATAAATAATTATGATCTACTATTTTACTATTATTTTCTTCATCATATAGTATTTTTTTTTTAATTTATCATAAATATCAACCACATAGTTTTTTTTAGTCTTCTTCTTGTCGAATTTATAGTATTTTATTGCTGTTGGGGCTTTAGATAGGTACTAGACAGTCTGCCCGATGGAGCCCTATGGCGAAAGTGTGAGGCTAAAATTAAAAAATTTGACGAGACAGTCTACTCGTGTATTTGCCTATCAAAATAAGGCAAAATACCGATATTTATTATACTGCTATTTATTCATATGATTTTATCTAATGAAGTTAATAATTTTTCAGGTTTATTACCTCTTGCAAAAATCGGAATAAAAACATCGGCAAAAATTCTCTGAATATGATCGATTTGACAATCGAATAGACCATTTAACGTTTTCATAATAAACTAGCTGTTACTATATTCATTGTAACTTCAGATCGCACGATCTGGGTCACCCGAAGGTGACGAGACCGATATACCACCGCTAGAATAAAGAGCTACACTCGGTCCCTTTGACCCTTTGACCTTCGTAGAAGAGTCTCAAAAATCAATCATATGGACAGTAGTATGCCACAGGTAAAATTCGACTTCATACGTCTCACCGTCTTCTGAAAATGACAGGTTGCTCACTCACGAAAAATTTATTACGCCGTGAATGTCGGTTTAGGGGGAATGGAAACTTTAATAATTTAACGAGGGCAATAAAATTCTAATAATCACTATAACATCGATGGAATGAATTTTTAGTACTATTATTCCTGTCCTGTCTGGATCGTGTTGATGTTTTCGTTATTCAGGTTGATAGTGATCGAGTTTTAGACTCGGTTTGTGGTTAGGAAATGAAAATTAAGTATCGTTCACATTCCATAAAATTTATGGAATTATTTAATTAATATTATTTAATAATATTTCACGCCAGTGAGATTAATAATCGTTGATTTTTTCGACCTGCAAAGCCCCAAATAGAAAAATCCTTGAGTGTACCGAGTCTTATCAAAAATGCAATAACGGCTAAATTTGTACATTTGCAAGAAGAACATTTTCAGAAAATTTCGTTGAATTTCATCATTCTTCACGAACGGCAAGAGTATGAAACTAACGATCGAAGTCTAGCGTCATTCACTTCGCTTAGCAAACATTTCAAGCCCTTGAGCGTTCATACCTAGAAAGTAATGTGTGTTATCTGCTATGTTAATATGCAATATGTTAAATTGTTACCTGCTGAATTTGTACATCAGCTTGAAGAAAGTTTTCTGAAAATTGCATTCAATTTTAATTGATTTTTCATTTTTAATTGATGATTCAATGTAATCGATTTTTCATAGAGTTATGACGAAGGTAGTCATTTTTTTACCGTCTGCAAACATACACTCTTCAATAAAATAAAATAAAAAAAAATAATTAAAAAAAAGCGCCTGAGAATCTTAAATTTTTTCCCAAATTCACCGCCGTTCTGAATTCGACTTTTCGAATGTTCCCAATATTTATTTGGAATTAGAAATTACTAGCTGAACTTACTCTATGGGTACTTAAAGACGTATTATTTTTGTTGGAGACCTAAATTTCAAAAAAGCTTCATCGTTTCGCGCACGGATATAATTATAGCAAGGTTATGATACTATAGCATCTATGGCATCAATGCGAGCGGTTATCAAATGGTTCATCCCTAGCCGCAAGGCGGATTAGCTTCCTCACCGAGCATCTGGTTCGGACAGGAGAAACTGATCGGACGTCTCTGCGGTTATTTCTCTGATATAGCCGACTAATGGAGCCCGGACAGAGACCAATAGAAACGATAATCAGTAGCTGCTGGATTTGACGTAGAGATAAGTGGAAGGGAACTGATGAGCTCATCAACGATAGAAGCAATCGCAGCTTTAGGTAACTGCTTCGCCCAAGTTTACTCAACTTGCACGGATGAATACCTAAGTAATGAAGAGCTTCAAAGAATAATTACTACTAACCGTCCTTTAGAGTCAGATGACGGATTGCGGCAACGTCAGGTACAGAAAGATCAATACAGCTATAGCCGTCGAAGTTTCCAGTGATAGAGAATTGGCAGTAATCCGGTTTAATTTATCGCCAGGCTAAGACTTTCGATAATTAACTGAGCAATGGATATCGCTCGTTCTGGAACGATTGAATTAAAAAACTATTCTTTTTTAACTAGTTAATAATTTATGGAATTTTATAAAGCTCTCTTGTGCTATTTTATCGAGGGTTAGTACAGGAACAATAAATACATGGTATATAATTAAGTCTGACAATAAATTATGCCAAATTCATAACGACAAATTCATAAGGACTCAAATTCGAAAATGGACTCCGATTCTAAGATCCAAACTGCTGGACTTATTTCAACAAAATCCTGTTATTAATGTTTCGCAAAACTCCAAAAAGTCTAAAGTGAATAAGAGTTTGCCAAGAAACGTTATTCAAGTTGAACGAAAAGTTATGCGCGAGTGACAGCTGGTGCTATCGCGCAATCTTCGTTCGATCGCGGATAGGCAAATGTTTTTTTTTGACAGGATCGTGTTATACGAACAGATAAACGTAAAATAGCAAACATCACGTTAGTGAAGCACTTAAATACCAGCGGAGAAATTTCAGAGTTTTCGAAAGTTTGAGCAAAATACTGGTAAACCAGTTTGTCGAAGGAACGGAAAGTTGTAAGGCTTGTTGTTCTGTTATTTAGGAAAATTTACGTTGCTTTGAAAATACGGCTTCGGTACAAAACCTCTTCCATTTCCTCGCTCTCCTTCGAATTATTCAACTTAGTAGCTGCGTCTGGCCCTAGAATCGAATAATTTCAAGATTCATTCATTCGGTCGCTCTGAATTAATCTTAAAATAGCCATAACTCCGCATTATTTTTATAGTTAAAATAAAAACGCTGAGAAAAGATTCACATTCAAATTCCTAAGAAAGCCGGCTGCGTTACTTTAGTTGAAGAACAAAATTGAAGCTTTTCCTTATTCTTCCTCTGCTATAAATTTTACTAGTACTGTAGATAGTTTATTGAAGTATATTTTTTTATTTTAGAAACATATTCACAAAAATTTTATTTCTTTGTAACAAAGAGGAGGAAAATATTATTTGATGACTTGTAATTTTCATTTTCTTCCAATCGTTGTCGTATTATTCTTGTAGTGTTGTAAAGGGGGAATCGACCAGGCTACTGATTATTCCTTTCGATTATCATTTTCGGGCATCCTCGGGGTGATCTAAACTGATATATGAGAGCAAGTGATTGATAAGTGAATAACAGGAAAGAATGCCAAACGGGTGAAGGTGCTAAGGCAGGCCAAAATAATCCGAAAAATCAGTCGCGTGGTTTATTTCTCCTTCAACGCCACTTCAAACGTAATATTTATTTACAGTCTTCTTTCTTCCTTTTGATCCAAATATTCATTCACCAAATATCTCGCTCTTCCATGTTCCTCTTCTGCTAATCGTTTCTTTATTATACTTGACCATCTGAAGCTGAAGAGGCCAAAGAATTTATGGAACGTCCTACGTCCAAGATGTTTGAACGAAGTTATATTCGAGAGAGATTTTGGGACGATATCCGGTGAAAAAGAAGGAAAACATACAGGGTACCTAATCTTGTGTTGCCCTTTGTCTTTCACCACCCTCGGGGCATTCGACCTTCTTGTACCCTATCTTATTTTCTCAATTTTTTCCCTCCTAATTTTTTCCATCGCAAATGTCCCCCCTGTGAGTGTTTCCTCTTCTGCGATGTGCACAGATCACTTACTTTTATTTACAGTGTACGTCGAAGTCGTCTGTTTATCGTTTGACTACGCACAATTTCGCGAGTCGAAGACGCGCGCGTTTTTGCCACCCGGCGGATGCGAAACGTGATGCTCAAACGCGCGCAACAGACTGAGATGGCGGAGAGAGAATCGCTTGCTTTTATAGACTCCGTTTTCCACCCTAACCGCCCTCCGATGCACGACTTTCCTCATCATGAGCAGGGATCGACCAATTTCAAGATAAACTGCCAGATAATTCAAGTTGGGATTTCGAATATAAAAGGCTCTCGTTGGTAGCATTTAAAAACAATTTTTATTTGAAATTCTCATTTGTAGTGGCACAAAATCATTTTTGAAAGGTGAGAAGTACACTGAAATTTTTTATCCGTTGTGTTTTCATTTTCAATGTTTTTCATTTTTAATTGAAAAAAGATTTATTTTTTAAATCGTTAGAGACATGAATACAAAGCTTCAGAATACATTTGAAGCTTTTGGTTTATTTATTTATTGTGTATGATCTTCATTTAAGATCATACACAATATACCTACCTAAATGGAATTGGAAGCTATTATAATTTATTTTGCATGTGTCCTGAAACAACTGATGCAATAACTATTTTTGATAATTTTTAATGCATAATGACGTTTTTGTTTTGGCTTTGTTTATTTTTACTTATATGTTTACGTAGAGGGTTTATAGAAAGTCGTCTTCATCAACTATTTCCTTTTCAATCTCCAACTTGGTTTGAACCAAAATGTTTCACAAGATGATAAAAACCTGTATAAAAATTTATAAAAACAACTATAAGGACAATCGTTTGAAAAAATGTAAATGTTTTTATTTGTTCATTTTGAAATGGGGTTTTTTAAATTTATTTTTTTAATCTACCTACCTACTTGGAATTTTTTTTTAATGCAACGTTACAAGTTCAACTTTTTGGAAAATTTCAATATTTATATTTACTGCTAAAAGTAATAATATTATTAAAAATTAGTGCTTACTTATTAACTCTACGTTTAGCTAATTATGCTGAGTTATTTAACACACGAGAGATGCGCATTGGTCATGTTGAGTCCTCTAGGAGCGTTACGCGTAGCTTGTCTCTGTTCTTCTTATTCCTAATCGCCGCTAGAATGCGTAGGTTGTTTTTGCATCATCTATAAGAAGGGCTTCTTGACTTCCTACAGCCTAATACAGTTCTACAGTACTGTCAAAAAGTGACAAAACCGTCATACCTCTGCAAAAAAAAAAAATTAAATTCAATAGAAATTTCGAACGAGAGAAATGAGAAAATTACCCATATAATTACTTCTCCTCTTCGCATGCTGGAAAAATATTCTAGAACTCAAAAATGTGCAGTAATTCGCTTCGTATTCTGACTCTGCCTGATAAAAAGGATTAATGATCCAAAGGAGGAATCGGCAGAAAATTTCACGTCCTTACGGAAGGATGAAAAATGCGAAAAGTTTATGACACGAGGTTACGTGAGGTCTTCATCATTGGCAACGAAGAACGATAGCGTTCGACGGTAACTTTATTTTTGCGGATCCGCTAAAACATGGTAAAGACGAACGAAGGTCGACGAATAGCGGAAATAACCTATAAATCGTATTCGGTGAACCGAAAGTAGAGCGCCGGCGGGAATTTCATCAAATAACACATCGGCAACGAATTGATCGAAAAGAATCCGTCAAGTGCGAACGAAGTTTCACGAAATTGCTCCAATTCTCCAAAACGCAATCGAATGAAGACAAGCAAGGCGTTTTCACCATCGAAATTCATACTGATATACAACTCAATAGTTCCAAAGTGCTTGTTTTCTCTTTGAAAACAATTTCAGACAATCCAAGTTGGTGATTTTGGGTAGATAATCACAATTATCGGTTGTAGTAACAATGAGAAAATATAGGCGATCTTTAAAGACAACAGACTACTATATTACCGTTATTTATCTGATATTATTCGACGTCATTTTCTGCTTTCTATTCTTTAACTCTTTCGGGACCACGTAGTTCTAGTCTACAGTCGATACCAATAGTCTCCGAAATAATTGCAAGAAGCGTCAACGTTTAGGAATGGATTTATGTGACAGGCAGTCGCATTATTGATGAAAACAATAAGACGGCCACTGGAGAACGAGTTGGCCTGCAAGGAAACATGAGAAAATAGCAATGTGTGCTCTCGAAGCTGCGAAGTTCTTCGATTGGCTACTTGTTGGTCATAACCCAATCAACTGGCTCCATGGACAGGAAGTCGGCCGGCGCGAGTCGTCGACAAACACCTCAATTGAATCGGCCGTTACACGTTCGTTCGGAGCCGGAGGCAATATCGCCTTGCAATAGTTCCATGAATGTGGAGGCTCGCCAATAAACGGAAATGAAAATGGAACGGCGGTCAATCGGACTAGAAATGAACGAAATCCATATATTTATATTCTCAGGACAATATGAAAATTGGCTATCAACGAACGAGCTCGAAATAACTGCAATATTGGACGATCGATAATGTAAACAGTACCTATATTTCAATGATCGCATCATTAACCTTGACGTTGGTAGCCAAAAAGTTTCTTAATTAATTGGCGAGCGTTATGGATTAATTATATGAGAATAATAATGTTTATTCCGTTCCTGATACTAACGGAAAATCCCGTCTTCCCGTTATATCTCGGTAAAATACAACTTCTCTGAAAATGTCAGCTTTTTATCTGTATTGAAAAAGTAGGAAAAAATCGTTAACTCATCGGTTCAAAAAATCGCAAAAGTACCCTTTGGATTTCTCGTGAAAAATTTTTTGATTTCGATTTCGCTCAAATTCAGCATAATGATAGTTGACGATTTGTAAATCAACAGTATAAATGCTCCATTTTTTGTTTCTTTCGCACCAAATGTATTAAATAAAACGTTTTAAAGCCCTACCCACCTACCCCCCAACATTATTAGATGAGTATACACAAAATGATCACATTTTTCAGCTTTGAGCGTTATTTTCATCTATTTAGAGCTAAAGAAGCAAAGAATGAAGCATATATCATTGATATACACATCATCAACTATCATTATGCCAAATTTGAGCGAAATCGATGGCAAAAAAGTTTTCGCAAAAACTCCTAGGGGTACCCCTGCGATTTTTTTTAACCGATCAGTTAACGAATTTTTACTCGTCTCTCAATACAGATAAAAATCTGAAATTTTCAGGAAAGTTGTATCCTACCGAGATGTATTTTTGTGATTTTTTTTATTGCTCGGAAAAATCTGCAAGTGGTCCAAAAAAATTGGGTTTTGAAAGCTCGAAAATTGGACTTTAACCGTGATTTTTGGGGTCAAATATTGTGTGAATCAATTGTTTTATTATGCAGGAGTCTTCATTTGAACGCCTTACACATGTACATAGCGAAAAAATTGGTGAAAAAATGTTAAAAAGCGCCACAAAAATTATTTTCCGTAAATCGAGCTTCGATTTCGAGCTCCGCTGGCGGCGGTAATGGTGAAAAATTGAATTTTCGCGTTTTCGAGCGAATTGAAAGCTATTCTTATAGGAAATTTAACGCTGAATCCGAATTTGAAATCAAAACGGTGGAAATTTGACGGAATTTTTTCGATTTTCATATCTTAGAAGTTTCAACTTGACAATTTTTTTTCGTCACGTTAGCGAATTATGAAAAAATAGTTTCTGTGTGTAAGCAAATTGAGAACAATCATTTAATTTAGAATCAATTAAAAATTAAAAAATTTCAGCGATTATTTTTTGTTCTCGTAATTTATATATTACACTTTTATGTAATAAAGTGTTTTGACTTTTCAAGCAAAAAAAATAGGTCCGCAGGGACATAACATAAAAATATAATTAAATACACCAAATTGTAGGATTTTGATAGCTCTTTCTTGCCACTGAGTAATCTTCCTATGTAAAAATGGTCTGTTCAAAAGTTATTCGTGAAAAACAGGTGAAAAATCGCACTGCCTCCTACCCGATACCCCACCCCCTACCACCTAACAAAACTACAATGAAAAAAATAAACAAGATGGAAAAAAATGAAAAAAATTAAAAATCAACAAAACCAACAAAATCAGAACCAACAAATTGACAAACTTGGACAGAATGGAAAAAATGAACAAATAAAAAAAATGAACGAAATATATAAAAAAAACTAGGCATTGACTTTCAATTTCAATTTTAAGCAACAGTAACCCACGAAACGTTGAATGACAACTCAAGACAATTCAATTGATGGCTCAATAGTAATTTAATCGCCGGTACCATTTTAATATCGTAATCAAATGTTTTCGATTTTTTGCTCGCTCAAATACCAAAATGAAAAACGGATGGGAACGGGGTTTATTTTAGATTTTGTAATCCAAGCTATCTCTGCCACCATTTTAGAAACATTAGCAGCGTGCCCACGGTGGTCGCGAAAGGAGGTTCCTAACCTTAACCTAAGTGACGTAGATAGTTGGCTACTCTGTGGCCGTGCTATCAATAACAACGAGTCGAAGTAACGATATTTATCTGGAAGTTATAAATCGAATTGCGTAAATAGTTGTACAACTTTGCGATTTTCTTCTGTTTTGCGTCAACTATTGAGCATTGTGGATATGTGGATTATCATCCGGAAATAATTCATTTTAGTATCGAGTAAGTTGACCCATTTTCCTCAAACCCGTATCGCGAAAAGTTTCTGTGGTAATGATTTTCACTCCGTTGAAATTGAAGCTATCCATCAATTATTGGTTATTTATTTATCTGACAGTTGAAAGCTAGTTCGAAAGAGATTCCTAGTTGGTCGTAATATGGATTCGTTTTATATCTGCATCTTCAGTATGTGTGCAGTTTTATGAAAAAACTAGGGGCTGAGCGCCCCTGGCGGCTGCCGCCGCCCAACCCCCTCAGAGGGGGGCTTCGCCCCCCTCAGCTATCGCGCACGGCCGGCCCGTCGGAGGGGCTACGCCCCTCCTCTCGGGCCTTACATATAGCTTCGCGGGGGTAGTGTCCTTTTCACTCCTATATATAGTACTATATAGCATATATATAGTATACTATATAGTATAGTATATAGTATAGTATATAGAGTAGTATATAGTATAGTATATAGAGTAGTATATAGAGTAGTATATAGTATAGTATATAGAGTAGTATATAGTATAGTATATAGTATAGGTATAGTATAGGTATGGGTTTAGTAGTTAATCATTTGTGTATGGAGAGTGGGAATCGATAGGTATTTTTATAATAGGTAGTACTTGGTAGTACTTGCTATAATTTGGTATGTAGGTGGTGGAGTTCGAACGTACTTTGTATCATAAAGTATTGTGTTTTTCAACTGGAGAAAGTAGGAGCAAAAGTAGACATAACAACACTGTAAGTTTTCCAAGATTTGTAACTTGCACAGTGGATAACTCAAACAAAAAGTCGTCAATTCAGAGGTTTGAATATACCCAAAGATAGGTAATTCAACTGTCCACATTTTCCCAATGTAATGTACCTATCCATTTTTCAACCGTTTTTGCGTTATTCAACAATATTAGTAGAATATACACGAAAAAATGACATTTTTCAACTTTGAACGTTATTTTCATCTATTTAGTGCGAAAGAAACGAAGAATGAACCATATATTATTGATATACACATCATCAACTATCATTATGCTGAATTTGAGCGAAATCCATTTCAAAAAATTTTTCGCAAAAAATCCAAGGGGTACCCCTGCGATTTTTTTCAACCGAACAGTTATCGAATTTTTACTCCTCTCTCAATACAGATAAAAATCTGAAATTTTTAGGAAAGTTGTGTCTTACCATGATGTATTTTTGTGATTTTTTTTATTTCTCGGAAAAATCTGCAAGTGGTCCAAAAAAATCGGTTTTTGAAAGCTCAAAAATTGACCTTTAACTGTGATTTTCGGGGTCAAAATATTTGCGAATCAATTGTTTTATTATGCAGGAGTCTTCATCTGAACGCCTTACACACGTACATAGCAAAAAATTTGGTGAAAAAAATTTAAACAGAGCCAGAGAAATTATTTTCCGTAAATCGACTTTTTCGCCGGCCGAAATTCCGAGCTCCGCTGGCATCGGTAATAGTGAAAAATAAAAATTTCGTTTTAAAGCGATTTTGAAAGCTATTCTTATAGGAAATTTAACGCTGAATCCGAATATGACGTCAAAACGGCGGAAATTAGTCGGCAACTATCAGTTTTTGCAGGTTTAATACACGAGACTCCTACGTTTTTCAACTTTGAAAATCCGTTACAAATAATTACAGTACTGTTCAAATTTGATTATTTGATGATTTCTACAGGAAATTAGTTGTAGAATTCGAATTTAAAGTGTAAACAATCAAATTCGAACGATTAATAATATTTCTCGAATTTTTTTCGTTTTTCATACTTTTGAAGTTTCAACTTTGGGATTTTTTTTCGTCACGTTCCGGAAACGGGACAGATTAGGTGCTGTGGAAGAAAATGTAGGAAATTTAACGTAGAATCCAGTAAAAATACGAAAATGGCTAGCGTATATGATAGCTTTCGAGGAATATTCCACTTTATGTCAAAAAACGTGTTTTGACTTTTCTTCAAACGTTAATAGCTCCGCGGGGACATAACATAAAAATATAATTAAATACACCAAATTGTGGGATTTTGATAGCTCTATCTCGCCTCTGAGTAATATACCTATGTAAAAGTGGTCGGTTCAAAAGTTATTTGCGAAAAACATGCGAAAAAACGCGAAAAACAGGGTCATAAAATTTCAAAGTGCAATAAAATTTGAACAGAGGCCTAATTAAAAAAAAGACGATTTTTTCAGCCGATGAAGTTGTCTCAATTGAACGGCACTATGACCAAAATTTGATTACCTATTCCCAGTTTCTCAATCAATTGTATACTACGGTTTTTTGGGTGTTCGCTTCGGGCCGCTCTAGCTCCGGCTAAAATCGATCAACGAACGAATTCTTGTACTTTTTCGTTTAAAGAATTTATCCATGAACAAAATGCGCTCATAAAATCTTTTCGCGTTGTGAGAATTTTTCGAGAAAATCGCGATCGACTGCGGGAAAACGTGGTTTCGAAAAAGCTCGAAAACTTACATAAAGCTCCCCTGAGAAAAATCAAGGTCCTAAATCAAAATTTCAAGGGTTTTTCGCCGTATCATTTTCGAAATGCTAAACGAATATAGTGCCAAATTAATTTTTTTTTTCGAAATGCGGCGTCGAGTCGAGAGCGTTTTTTTGTATCAAAAACTTCAAGTTTCAACTTTGGATCGCTATAGCTCCGCGGGGGTTTCACTAAACTTAACATTTGTAATTAGAAAAATGTTGGAAATTTAACTGGCTACAACTTTCTAATTCACTTGGTATATAAGAAACCCATTACTTTAGGAGCTACGGCGTCCGAAAGACGAAATTCCGCGATCGCGATTTTTCACCAAAAACACGTTTTTCGATACATTTCGAATTTTTTCAAAAATTCAGGGCCGAAAATGGAAAATCGGCGATTTTTTCAGCCGATGGCCTTAAATTTTAAACAGCCCCTATTTTTTTCATCGAAATCCCTCCGGCCAGTTCCTCAATCAATCGTATACCTCTCCTCCTCCTCGTTGTGTAGTTTTATATATATAGATAGATAGATAGAAAAGTAGACTTATTATTACTTAGCATTGATGATAGATTACGCCACCAAGGTTTACTGGCCTACGTCAAAGCGTTTGCGTTGCTGCGTTCTGTAGTTTGACTAAGCGACGCGGGAATGCTATCACTTAGCCGATCAAGATGCAAAACGCAGCAACGCAAACGCATTGACGCAAGCCTGCGAACCTGCTTGACACCTTTTGCTAAAATTTAAACAAGATAAAATACTTCTTGGTTGAGTGAACCCAGTACGACAAGATAAAATATTTCAATCGTGTATGCCTCTTTATTTCCTACGAATCTGAAGTCCCTGACGTCATAAAAACGAGCTTGATTCAGCATAATTTTACTTCATCAGTATAATTATCACTTAACTATCTAGCTTTGCAAAGGAAAAATTTATTTTATTTTGCTTATTTAATCTAATTTTATAACTTCGGATTGAGAGGAATCAGTTTCAAGTCACCTCAGGAAGTAATGAATTTATTAAATAAACCTTTCGTTCAGAATACTTACACTCAATGTGAACGGCCTGATTAAACCTTGTGTATTTAGTGAGCCGTGGTCCTGATTATGTAGAAGGTTCTCGCTCTCCATCTGAAACCTCAGACCTACTTATTTTGATCTCAGAGCCTTTTCCCTGTTCTGGATATTACTCCATCAGCTTTCCAGTTTTATTCTCTTCCGTTCTGCTAATTCTCCTCCCATCCCAATCTTCAACTTTGATATAACCTATCTTTGCTCCTTCTGTAATCATCAGTTACTATAATCTTCTATTGAAACGCGAAGAAATCTAATTGAATTCAATTTTTCCAGATTACCGTTCAATCTCGGCGCAACTTGGAGAAAACAGTTCGCCGTTCGTTCAGATGTTCAGTGATGTCAACGGACCTTTCGAAGAGGCTTTGAACGTAGCTTTCAGTGAAAACAGAAGAAGCAGCAAGCGAATTCTCAAAAGAGGGCTGGCTGGTTGTCAGTCGGAGAAAAAATCGAGACTTCCAACCGCTTCTATGGATTCCGACGATGACGACCTGGAGATTATTAGTTTTACCGATAATATCAAATGGTTTTATCCGATCGACAGCCAGTGGCAGCGCGCCATGTGTGAGAAGTTCGGGCTCAAGTTGAAGAAAGAACTTGATTTCAAATGCAACGTAGCAGTTCCGGCGCTGGCCCCTTTAAAAGTCCATGATATTCAAGGTGACGGGAACTGTTACTTCCGCTGTTTATCCTATTTGATCACCGGAACCGACAAGAGTTTCAACATTCTGAGGCAGAAATTGGTCAAATTCATGAAAGAGAACGAAAAACTCGTCGAAGGCTTAGGCGGGCGAAGATACATTTCAAATTCTTTAATGTGGGTCGACGGCACTTGGCCCACCGAAGTTGAAATATACGCTTCGGCTTGCATGCTGGACACAGATATTTACACTTACGTCGACGATAAATGGTTAATGTTTTGTTCCAAAGGTAAGCTCGTGATTAGCGAAACGATCAGACGATCAATATACTTACTCAACCATGAAAACGTCCATTACGATATTGTCGTTTCAGTGCAACAAAAGCTTCCTCCTCTTCGAGTTTTTCCTCCGGCTGCCAATCGTAAGAAATCGCGCTTATCAATAACTCATAAACCGGCGTCAGATTCTTCGGTTATCAGCGTTGAAAAAGAACCTGCGATCGAAGCTACTCCGGTTGAACCACCTCCAACAGAAAACGTCCCTATCGTTTTAGTTGATTTAGACTCATCTCATGCTCCACCAGTGCGCAATTTTCCCCGAAAAAAAATCGAGATTCTTCTAATCGACGATCAGAAAGTGAAGTTAACCCGTGATGCAACTTTGTTGGATTGATTGACATTTCGAAATGAACAACCGACGTTTTTATTCATGGAATAAAATCTAAATCGTGCCTGCGGAATATGTATCGCGTCTCTTGCCGGTTATCGGTCGTATAATATTCGCACAATTCGACTTACCTGATCTACTTATTTGTAAATTATTGAACGTTCGAATTTTCCTGTTGTTTCTAGCTCCAATAAACATTTCAATATTTGGCGAGCGTCTCATAAAAACTGTTTTAATCCTAAGGCTTTCGATTTGTTCCATAAGTTGTTTAAAGATGCTGGAATTGAAGTAATGTAACAACATGACTTGTTTACGCTGCTACGAGCATTTCCTTGACCGGATAAATATGCCATTTTTCTATGAGTCGATCAGAATTTGAGCAAATACTTCCATTCACTATAATAGCATGGAAGTGAAATTTGAATGAATGAGTGAAAGAGTGATAAAGAAAGGTCTTAAATATGATTGAAAAATTGATACGGTAATTTCACAAATGTTATTTTATGTCGTTTTTAAAATCAACTCGTATAATAATTTGTTTTTTAAGCTGAAGATTTTCTTGAAAGAAAAAACAACGTTTCAGTTGGAGAAATTGATCAATTCTATTTGTCATAGGGAATCAGTTTTTAATTTGGCATTGTAATCACCATCATGACCACGTGGAGCAGGTTGCCACTTCATGCAAGATATTATCTGGTGTGAAGAAATTATTTTTTGCTTCTACATCTTGCATTATTTTAATGTGTTTCAAGATTGCTCTTTCCTTCTGTACAGTGTACTTGAGAATCGTTTGGTGTCCTCATGAAGACGTGAGGTTGTCAAATAAATTTTATTATCGTAATTTTTACTATGACGTTACTCTATTATTATTATTTTGACTCGTTCAATGACATCTCTTTCGATTGTTTCGTTATCTTCTTAGTTCATGCAAGAATTGATTGAATCGTAATATTTTAGACACATTTGTGTGCAATAAATCATTTCTGCTCGCATGAATCAATTTGTTGAATTTTCTTTCGTTAAAACAATGTACGAGTTTTTTCCAATAATTTATATTTCTGAAGTGCATCATTGGGGAACAATCATAACCTTGAGCCAAAGCTTAATTGCAACGAATAACAATAGCAAAGTGTAGTGTTATGAACGTGTGCAAATTTATCAGCGTTCGAATGTGATAACCAATATTTGAAGGTGTAATGACCAATCAACTGCCCCATGTGAGAAATACAGTTATGCTTCAATGATCTATTTCCTCTTCTCATTAGCTCTCAGAAGATTTACGTAGGAATATGCTGAGTTCATGATCTGAAAAACAGGTAACACTGAAAAAATACTCCTCGCTTCAGATAATTTGAAAAATAGTCTCCCTCAGAAGCTCAAGTTTGAATTTATAATCGCAATTATATACAAATAATTTGTACCGTTCCAAAAGTGTCTCTGTTTATCGGTGTCATTCCTCCGGCTCTCAGTAGCATCGGTTGTTTGATTCTCTCTTTGAAAATTAAGATCATCAGTTTGTTTGCTTTTGAGATATTCGGCCAGTCGAAATTATAAACTGTTGAGTGGATTAGGTTGCTCTGAAATAAAATGCCGCAAGCGTTACTGTGTAAATTTTATCAGATTTTACCTAACAAAAGAAAAGAAGAATTCCAGAAAATGGATATATCTGCTTGAAGGAATGTAGGAACTACATTTCGTTTCATGTTGATAAACCCTCTTATATCGGATTAGCTCATTCAGAATTGCAAACTTCCTTAGGTTTGAAAATCATTGTTAGATCAATTCTCTCTGCTCACAAATGATCAAACATTCTACGATGGTCACTTTGGCATTTGACCTTGACAAACTCTGCTATGAGTAGCCGAATTTTGTTCTATGACCAACGTGAAGGACTTGCTGACGGCAACACGTTGCTAGTGCCTAGTTGTATAATACTCCTCAACCATCCTTATTGTTTGCAGTATGATGATAAAAGAATTAAAACACCATTGTCTAATTGTTTTACTCCTCATTACAACAGTTCTAAACTGAGATTTAGAAGGCGTTGGACCAAAGAGTTGAAATGGAAAAGGTGGGTTCATTCCACCATCATCTGCTGTTACATTACCTTTTGGGCTGTTTCAAAAACATTAGGGAATTTTAAGAACTTAACAGTTTTCCTGCGGCCAAATCCTTTGGCTCTTCAGGTTTATTCAGACTTGTGAAGGTCCTTCCAAAACACAGCCTCAAATATGCCTGAAGGGGTGAAAGTATTCTTCAACAAGAGGAACATTATAGGTATTCAAAGGAGTCTTCTAATGGTTTCTTCCTCAACCTATCTACACAAAAATATCTACTATCTTCTGTTATCATAATCCTAAAACTGTTATCATCCTAGATCTGTAATTATCTACTCAATATAATCATCATTATCACTTGGTTTAGTGGTTCAATTTTTAGTTATTTGTAACTATCGTCTCCCCATCTTAACTTCATTATTATCTTATCTCCTCTGTTATTTTTTCTCTTTATCTCTTATCTCTACTCTTCATCCTTATCTCTACTCTTTATCTCTTATCTATACTCTCTTATCGCTACTCCTTATATTTTATCTATATCTTTCATATTTTTCTCTTCATCTTTTCTCTTTATTTCTTAAAGCTTTCCTCTTCATGTCGTGTCTCTAATCTTCATGTCTTCTCTTTATCTCTTCTTATCTTGTTCTTATTTCATCAATTAAAGATGCCAGAGCTCAAATGTATTTAGAGTTTGTGCTACTAAGCAGTTATCTTGTGATTTAGTTTACGGAAAACAACTTGGTGAAACTAACTCTAGTATAAATCTTGGATTTATCTGATAAACTTGCCCTTAGTCTAATTACCTACTCCACACCTCAAGTTTAATATGACTGAAAGTCGATCTGTTTATGATTTTTTTTTGTTTTCCTTAAACAATTCCTCTCCAGAGTCGATCGATCATTTTTTTCATAGCTGGAAAAAAATTGTTCTCTTTCATTACCCAGTTGTTGATTTGCTGGCCAGTTTCGCATATCAGCCACATTGAAACTATTTCCGCAATCAAAAGGAGACCCGCATTTATAAATGCGCTTGGCACTTCCGCCTTTCCCTGTAACAAATTGGTCGTTCTCATGAAAAACTGCAAAAAGTATAGTATTTTCTTATTCCAATAACGTCAACTTGCGATGATTGCGAGTCACTGAAGCAATATGAATGAAAGATCATCAAGCATCATGAGGCTTTCGACTGACTACTAATTGAGCCAATCATATCAATTTTTAAGCTATCGAAATGAACATGCTTGAGACGAAATTTCCGCTAATATAACTCCTAATTCCATCTTTTCACGCTTAACTAGAAATGCAATTCGTGGACAATTTATGTGATCTCAAGACCTGTAGGTACATTTTTTGTAAAATCTACTAGGTACCAATCGTTCATGCTTACGCTCAAAACGACGATGGCGGATACTGCGATGGCTAAACTTCCATTAAGAAATGCAATTGCAGTCGTCCATTTGGTGAGGTGGTAATAGGCTTTGTAGAACCTAAAATATTTTCTCTCATCAACCACACTATTATATTCATAGTATTCACCCAAGTTTTTAATCTTTGATATTTTTTGTTGCAATTTTCATTCTAAAATAGTTATTAGCTTCGACATCTCAAATTAAAAAATTGAATAATTCCATAATTATATAGGTATTATCTACAAGACTAGTTCACATTGAGTTGCGATCCAGGTTACTTAAGTTTCGCTTCAAATGTTAGAAAACCCGAATCAAAAACTGAAGCATAATTTTACGAGAGCGAGTATAAATTCGATTCCACGTACTCTTCAATTATCAAATGATGTTCGACGAGCTGCTTGATGCAAAATTTATAGCATAAATTGGCTTCTCTGCTTTTCGACAGTACAATCGGATCGCTTGGGAATTGGTGGCTGAACAGTTTATGAAACAACCTCCTCGCCCTGTCGTCAATTTGGACGGCGGCGTGGTTCAAAATTCTCAATTGCAGTGCGAGGCTTTGCCCGAGGAAAAGCATCATCACGTCACCTGTACCGATGGTCGTCGCCATTGCCACCGCTGTCACCATTTGTGACAATGTCACTGCAACTCTGAATATATTTTTAAAAATTCTAGCTGAAACGACCAATAGCTTCGAACAATATTGAGGATGCTGTAATCGTAATTCGATTTTCAAATAATAATCTGTTGCCAAGTAATAATTTAAAACTAGGAAAATAACGAGCATGGGGTTTGGAGACATCAATTTATCGTCAGTGAATTTTATGCCTTGGCTAATTGCTTCGAATGTCGATATTGCACTTGAATATTAAATCATAAATTTCTTACCCCACGTAATCATTCGTGATTTTGAACGGGTACCACAGTTTTATCGGGGACTTCTGATATATGGCACCTACGTAGTCAACGTCGTACTGCACGAATCCGAAAAAATTGTCGATAGATTCCCTGAACATCACAGACAGAGCTATGAGCAATAAGTATGCCGGAATACTAAAAACGATGATGATTTTAAATTTCCTCGCACTCTGTTTCCACTCGAGTGCCGCCTTGTTGTCAAACGTGTCGCCGTAGTCGTAAAAATCCAACGTCATTATTTCGAGAAGTTTTATAATCGTACGGCGATGATAATGAGCCGCCAGAAACAGCGTTACGGATACCAAGCTCAATGAGGCAAAGTTTAGGTACTGAGCAAATGCGACGAAATTCGTAGCTAGGAACATAGTGGTGGCCATAAGGAATCCGTAGATTGCTGTCATTGTCACGAAAACGAATGCTTGAACGATGCTGAAAAAAACAATCTTCGGCTGAATGTTCAAAAATACCCCTGACAGGTATAAAAGATAACCGTACTCCCGAAACATTGTTTTCTCCAACTCCGGCTTGAGTTTGTTCTTCTCGATCCAATTGTTCCATGCCGATCCCATCGTGCCACTGTTCTTGGCAAACGGACAGCGATCGCTCCTGCATAATTAAATACATGTTGTAGGAAAATGTTTGCTATTTGCTAAGGGCAAAGAGAGAATTGTTGTCGCTGGAATTAAATAATTATGATACCTTGGCCGACGCGATGACAAGGTGAAATAAAATTATTATCCGTATTTCCGTCACCGCTTTTATCAGTTTCGTGATTTTTTCAAGCGAGGTTCGGCTTCAGTATAATTGTATTTGGATAGACTTTTTTCTGAATTTACGTAATTTTAATTAACGATTGAAAATTGATTCGTCTGAATTTAAGCGCATAAAAAGCTCCTCACTGGGTGGATTTCTGAGGAGGGGAAGCAAAAAAAAAATAGTAGCTAGAAACAGAGGAGAACTGCAGACTGCATCACTCCCCTATCGCCCTCTAAGGTTAGAGAAAGTGACGTCATCCACGTGGTAGCCCCCTTCATGTAGTGCTATTCTCAAAAACTTCACTAGAAACCGTAATAGTTAGACCTACAATGTGAGGTCTTTGAGCGATCATTTAGTTATCAGCGTGGCTGGTACTTTCGAAAGAAGAAAAATCTAAACTAGATTAACGCATGTTCCCCGATTTGACTGCTTTTTGTTCATAAAGATGGACTAAGATAAAGCTAAAAGGAGAAAGAGTGGATGCTGAGTGGTGGCAAATTCTGGTGACCGTTGGTGAATTCGATTGGTGGTGATCATGACTGATGGGGACAACAAATCCATCCCCAAACACGCCCAGTGGTGAAAAACAGGTAGTTGGTAGTGCCTATCATCAGTTATTAGTATTGAACACAACTCAAGAATGATAACTGTTGGTTCCTGACGACTATGGTTTACAAAACTAGCGATTCGAAATGGCCATAACTGACTAGGGGTGTTTTCAAAAGTTGGTGACTTTGGCTATCAGAACTTGGGGAGACAAAATATTGGTGGGTTGGTGAATTCTTTTGGTGGTTTCGAATGGTTGTAACTGAAGTTGATTACAAATTTATGGCTACTGAGACAGGTGGCGGGGGTGGTAACCTGAAATGAAAATTGCCAACTTTCGTGACCACAACTTCTGGAGAAAAAAAACTAGGCACTCGCCTTGGCGTCCTTGGCTAGTGATTTGATGACTTGGCTGAAGTTTTTCACGTTTTGTGGTTACCTAGATAGCTGAGGAAAACAAATATCATGACTGATGTTCATCCAGACTTAAACTATTGACTTGTCGTGGCCACCACAATAGATGTTCCCAAAGCTGGTGACTACGACTCGAGAGAGCAGATGACCATAAAAAGAAAGAACAAAAAATAAAAACTGTTACTGGATAAAGTGGTGATAACAGCAGGCGGTGGCAAAAAATTCTGAGACCATGACTAGTGACTTTTGCGCCTTCTTTTCCCCCTAAATTGATTTGTCCACCCTGACCTGATGCTATTGAGCGATTCGTTACCATATCCAATTATAAACCTATCAATTATTAATAATCCAACGTCAAGTTACAATGACAGCGATTCCCCTGACTTACGTTTATGGAAAACGTTCGCGAGAAGCCTTTTGCAAGCTTGTTAGTCGCTGGCGCTTGTACGTGTAAATGTCTCTCAGAAGAGGCCTCGCCTTGGGCTTACAACCAGGAGAAAAGCTGTTCGACCTGCCCACTAATCCATCCTCTCGGTTTCCTCTCCTTGAAAACCACTCGCCTGCTGTTGCTTTTGACAAAGAAGGTGAACCTTAAGTCGCTTTGTGCCTAATGACGCTTTCACTTCCCATTGCTTTCTACATCGCTTGGTAACAACTTTATCCCAAAGTAAAATCTTCCATCTCCAGTCCGCTGCATGACAGTTCCAACTATTCTGACGTAAAATTTAGAACCTCAAAGGCGACCGACGTTTTCTTTGTAGTTTCACTTTTCGAGTTCACCGTATTATTACAATTGACTAAACGTGGAAAGTGTTTAATCCAAGGATCCAAAGTTATACTATAAAGCGTATTCGTAGGTTGGCTGTGAAAAATGTTAACCTGGTGTTTGTTATTTCTTTTTTTTTCAATATATATTTCTGAAGACATTTTTTGGGCCAAGTTATTCGTGGTACTTTGGTCGATGGTCACTCAACAATTTAAACACTTTAAAAAAACATATTTGAACCATTGACCAGAATGAATCACTTTAGGATGTATTTCAAGAGTCACTTCTGACAATATTTCAGGATTAATTTCAGAAACTATTTCAGGGTTTTCTTACGGTCATATTTCAGGAGTTGCTTTTGGGAATATTTCAAGAGGCGCTTATGGAAATATTTCCAGAGTCACTTATGGAAACACATCTGAATTGCCAAGAGGTGAAAGGGGGAGAAAAACCTAGCGACTCATTCTCCGGTTCTTTGTTTGGGCTGTGGACCGTATGGCTCCAGGTATTTCAGAACTCACGCCTGGAAGTACCTACTTCAAGATAAACTTCTAGAAGAACCTCAAGAGTCAGTCTGCAATCCACGAATTTATTTCTGAAAAACTATGTCACTTATACAATTTTTTTCTTTTTCTTAATCAACACGATACGTACAAACTTTTTTTATATTTTGTGTTCATCATAAAATATGGTTCATCTTGAGGTCTTTTTGTCGTGGCCGGAATCCTTACTTACTTTTTGATGTTAACATAAATTTCTGCAGTATAATTATGCAATTCATCACTATTTCACATTAACACTGTATGGCACTTGTTGAAAAGGCTTCATTGGAAAATAATATTCCACTGAAGGTGTGTAATTTATTTTCGATAAAATACAATTTCCCACGAGCGCTGGTTTTATTTTCACTTTGGTTGAAATGATGATCATTTCCACTGAAGATTTTCAATTATTTTCCTTACCTGTCGGCCGGATTAGGAATTTCGCACCGTTGCTTCTCAAAAGGGCCGTCGAATCGGGTGAAAACAAGACAACATCTCTGGAAAAACGCTGAGCTGTATTTTTGAGGAAATCGCTTGTCTCACGCTTCGCAACTGAATCAAGCGGTTAATAAAACCTGTATTTCATGCTTTCAATTTATCCGGTCTTTGAGAAAACACTGCACGACTGAAATCTTGCGGGGGAAATGTATTTCTTATCGTGTAATATTGTTTATAAAATCGTATGAGCTTTCCTGTGTCCACAATCTGAATTTCCGATTGAGAGAACGAATAGATCAAAATGAAGCAGATCTGAAAACATAACTTTTATTTCCAAAATATAGTCGTCAAATCGCTCGAAGAGCAAATTATTATCATGTAGGTTATTGCAGTTCTTATTATTCAATTTATTATTCCATAAACCAAAAACTGTCGCCGAAAATCTAATTCGCTCGTGGGCGGTTAGAAGGAGAAAAGCTTACTAAAGATATCCCACCGATCTTGGACGATGTTCCTTCTTCTGCCTTCCCGTTTTTGACCTAGCAAAACAAAGAATACAAGAATTGAAGGAAGAAAGCCTAATAATGCGCAAATAAAAAAAAAATTGTAAGCTGAAAAGTTTGGAAGGAGCATGCATTTTCAATCAAGAGATAGAAAAATTCGAAAGATCATAATAAATTTTGATTAAGTGAAATCAATGCTCCGACAATTGAATGCTCAACAAAATAATAATATCAGTGTAAAAGTCTTTCTTTTTCTTTTTTTTATTGAACAGTTTTTTTCATTTTTTATTTAGAATTTCAAAAATATTTAATGTACCAATACGAAACAAGTAACTACACAAGAAAATATTTATTTCTCCACTTTTCTGCGTTCAACTTTTCAGTCCTCGAAGCAACGATTCAGCCATTGAATTGAGCCGTTTTGATCACAAAATTATTTTCAGTATTCTCCAACAATCACGTTCAATAGTTTCCGAAAAATGCGCAATTGGAAGGCGGGAAGAATTTATAATTGAGAGGTTAACTCAGTTAAACTACCACTAAAAAAAAACTTAAAAAAAAAAAAAAAAAAAACTTATCATTTAGGCAATAAAAAATAAACTCTGCTTTATCTGAGCATTCGCCGGTGGTTAAAATAAATATGCAGCATTTCCTTCGCATTAGCAAACAATAACGAAGAAGCCAAATGCATTTCCGCTCTACGATAAAATAATGTGTGATCGTACCATAAGAAGCGTTCTATCGTGTGAGTGTAACAGGAAAGCTCATTTCACATAGGTCCAATAGAGTTGAAAAGGAAAACGGGTGTGACGAATTAAAATGACAACTACACACTCTGCTCCAAGTAAAATAAATTTTTATTTTTATTCAAATGATAAAACATGCTTAGGTACAATAGTAGGTATTATTCGAATGATTAGGTTCGTTAAGAAGGGCGATAAGAATACAATAAATGTACAAACACCTAAGATGCTCCTAGTTGAATTTATTCCGTATCATTTTTTTTTTTGCATTTTTTTTCTTTTTGGATATTCTCATTTGACGGTCATTACGATATCTCATTAAGTTCGAATAGTGAATGAAAACAGCCGTTCGGCTAACGGGGGAAGGTTTATTTCATACGATGATTTTAGATGCTTAGTAGTTGTCTACTTGCCGAAACATGAAACTGCGTTGAAAGCGCATTGCTTCCAGTAACTTCTCTTCCTTTGTAGTTGGAGGTCGGAGAAATCTTGCTGCGCTCTCATCCGGTTCAGCATCCTTTGAATGAAAATGTTGTTCATCACAGCGGCTGTATCGATGGCGCCGTCGTCGTCCACGAGCTGCAACAGTTCAAATTATGAGTAATGAAAATATTTTTTACAACGCAAAATCTTATAGAGCCGAATTCAGAAAAAATTTTGGATTAAGTACTATCACGATTTTTTATTATTGAAGCAAGGAATACTAAAAATGCTTTTTTTTAGTGATTTTTCCAGGTTTTTATGGTAGAGTCTCTGAGATGCTATGAAAATGGTCGAAAATTCAATTATAAAAAACGAGACAAACTGAAAGATTTCGCGTAAGTGTGACGTGAGTGCCAAAACTTCTATAACTGATTTGGTATCCATTCTAACCAGGCGACTCATTCTCCGATTCTTTATTCGCTGGCTGAGCACTTTCGCCAGTTTGAGCATCCTCAGGGCATTATTTACTGCGTTTTTCAACTTGCGCAAAGTTGTTGCCGAGATGAATTGTCTAACAAGTATTTATTTATTATCTTTTTATAAAATACTTCCGACAGTATTTCGTCGGAATTGGAATATTTCCTTAGTTCATCGCCTTCTAAGTATAATTTATTCAATGAACTCTGAAGAGGCGAACAATTTTCGGAAGACGAGTCTCACAGCACGTGGCAGAGGAAAAATATTCAAGCTCAATGGGCTCCAATTATTTTTGATTAGTAATTGGAACTGAGTCCTCGAGTTGTTCCCTGACGTACATCGCTCCAGGAACATCCTTTTTAATGGTAACGATTCGAAATTCTCAATTTCAACCCCCATCTTTTTGGTCTTTAACTGAAAACGAAAGGGAAAACCAAAGAATAATTTTCCTTTCCTTATTATTCCCATAATAATGAAAAAAGAGTTCGTTAACCTGGGAAAATATAAGTAATTGTTCCAATTCTAGTATTCTTAGTAATGTCTATTACAGGGTGGCCCGAGTTGCTTTTTCTTTATTTCCGAGCAATATCCTGCTCTTCCCTCTTGCTCTTCAATGCTTCACAACGATTGATTTTCCCCTTTACATTGTAATCACAGGTTCGTTTCCTCCATTCGTTCCTGAAGAGTTGTACCGACATTGAGGGCGTTTCGACGTCGGGTGAAATTCGAACGAAAACAGGAACAAAATCGGTCGAGAGTCGACCGATAAACTTGATTGTTAAGTATTGTTGGTGATAGAGTAAGCTTTCTATTTTTTTAGGACTTTTCCTCAATTTGCTCCATAGTTTGTTCATCCAGTCAAATAATGGCAGAAATGAATAGTGAATAAGTGTAGAATTGGAAAAAAGCTATTTCAACCTGCGATTTTAATATTTGGCGATTTTGAAAATTTTGGCTCTGAGTTTGGATGAATTTTTAATAAGTATTATTTTAAAAATTGCCTCTCAAGGCGACCAACAATATTTTTACCAACATCTGCAGACCATCAATATTTTTACTCTACTCCCAATAATGTGAAACCGTAAAACTATTTATTCAGAAATTAAATGCAGACATTTTTACGACTACAAATCATCGATTTTTTATTTTTTTAAATGAATATTATTAGGCATATTTATAATATATAATAAATACAATTATAATTTATAAAAAAAAATCTATATAGCAAAAATCTGGTAGCAGAGCAAAAAGCACATAATTTTACCTTGACGAATTGAATAGAGACTTATTCTCGAATTTCAGAATTCTCTATTCTCAGAAATTTCGAATGGAAATATTTTCAAATCGATTTATTCCAGCTTGCTTTCATAATATCGAATTGGTGACTGTTTTCACTGTATCACATTACCAACCGTGTGTGAGCGGAATATTTTTCCAAGCGGAAACGTTGGATTACGAACCGCGGGATTCGATAAGCGAACGGTCGTAGATCGCAGGTGGTCCTAATTCATTCTTTGTTAGGACGAAAAACATACGTCCGATACGAAAAGCAGCGGCGAGTTCTTGTCGTTCCTGAGCTTACTCGAATCTTATCATTGCTGAGTACTAAATGTCATGAAACTGCAGAATTTTCAAGAAAAAATAAACTGATCCTTCATTTGGAAAGGATAAGACCAAATTACCAACGAATCCAACGACATGAAAACAAAACAAAATTACTATCAATATAATAAGTACTATATATGGGATAGTGTTTTCAAGAGAAATCGTAGCTTGATTTTACTCGCTCTTTAATCGATTTGAACAAGAGTGAAATTTGTATTTTTTGCTTTAATAAAATACGTTCCAATTCCGAGATAATTAGCAAACGGTTTTTATACGCTTAACCTAATCCGAGCGAGTCCAGTCAGTCCTTGACAACTATTTTATTATTTCGAGTCAATTCATGCGATGAATTCACATTGAATAAATTTAGTCGACTTCTTTACGTCTTCTTCCGTCCTCTCTGTATTGACTAGTGGACTAATATCTCAAGAGGGATAGAATATTGGCCAGAAATGGGTACGAGGCAAGCTGGGAGGGAATCTAACACAATAGGGAACTGATGAGAAGTGATGAGTGGTGGGGTCTAATAAAATCATATAAAGACGGGCCAAGAGCCGAGGTCTGATCGAGTAAATCCAGTCACGCGTCCGTCCGACGGCTAACTCACAAAACTTTCCCCAACCTTCAAGCACATAGATATCATTTAGAATACAAAATCTGACAACCGAGAAGAAACCGGTTCCACTATGTCCCACACAATTCTCTTGAACTGTTTTAGTCACATTTTCCAAATGTTTCGGGCATTAAATATGGAAGGAGCTCTTCATTTCATAAAACCAGTTTCCTATTTTTTTTTTTTTTTTTTTGAAATTTTGATTGATCAACAGCTCTTCTGTCCCCAAACGATTACTTCGTTTGAATTATTTAAACAAAAAATTGAGGTGAAAAAAAACAGCAAAGCCAGTTTTCCTTAGCAGAGGAAAGAGGTTGAACATGAAATCGGATATGGCTGTAAGCTTAGATATCCTGAGGGAACAATAGTAATTGATCGTAAACCTGCGATAGGAAGTATCGTAAACCAACCCTAACATTCGGCGGGTTCTTTTCTTCGCGTAATTTTTTCTTGCGAAGAATAAATGCTTCAGTTGAGCAACTAAAACGAACATCAATTATCCCATACTGGGAATGGTAGAGATGATTAATCAACTGCGTTGGATCTCATGGAACCTTCACGTCAAGTATTTGGTTTGTTTTTCCTTTTTTTTTTAAGAAAAAAAAAAGATATCCGACGAAATTAGTTCATTAACTAGCCTTATTCCCGAATTTATCGTAGTTTTTGAATTCATATCTGGTACGCTCCAAGATTTTCATGAAATCACTAAAAGTCAAATGATTCGATAAATTGTTGTTTTTTATTTTTTCATAGAATACTCATTACCTTTAATTAGAAATTGACTTTTACTTGTCTTATTCAACTTTTATTTTACTTTAAGATTCGCTCTACTCATTGCGTACCGTGAGTTCAACTCCTCTCCTACTTGTTTAACAACTATTTTCTAACCAAAAATGGCCTAGGTACAACATTTTCACTTCACTAGAAATGCAACTTCTTCGCATTAAAATGATTTTTTAACTGACTTCAAAAGGAGGAGGTTACCGTGGTTGACTTGCGGGTTTTTTTAGTGTTGTCGACCGTACTTCAATAAATTGACGGTATAATGCCCTTAATTTGCATGCGAATTCAAATCTAATTTTACCGTTGGAAAGAACGTTGAATTATCTGACTCAGCAATGCCGTAGGAAATATTTTTAGATTTGAGAAACTAAAATTGAGCCTGTAACGTTAGTTTTCTTAAAATCAACTGTTTTCTCTGTTTTATTCAAGTTGTTTAAAACCAACTGTTTTTTTTTTTTTTTTTTTCTCAAGCGCTTATTAAATTTAATAATTCTTGTGACAGAAAAAAGGTTTGCTAAAATATTAGTCAAAATGTCAGTTTCTAAAGTTCTTTTCAAATTTAGTTTTGCTCTTCAATTTTAGAAAAACGAAAAAAAAATTGTTTCTGCTACAAGAGTGAAAAAATTGGTGGTAACACGTAAGAGAAGGGTCGGCCACCAGTCACATCACACTCGGCAGATGAATTTTTTTTTCCAATTCTAATCTAAGAGTGAATCATCTGATCGCGAAATATTCCAACATTAGGTACACATCGAATCTGGCATTGATTTTGTTTGAACGTGAATCGAATACTACCCAAACAGAGGTAACAGAATCGAACGTGGAATCCTATGTGATTGCCTACTATGGTGGCAATTGGGTTTACGGTTTCGCCGTGCAGACGCGAGTAAAGATAGAGGTAGCTCGGAGAGGCGATGTCGCTTGTTAGCTGTTACTCCCTTTAGGCAAGTCCGTTCTGTTCGAGCAACAGCGAAGGTACATGAACTGCAGCACACAAATCAGTAAAGCCGTTGCTTACCTACGGCCACCCTTCGAATCTCGTTTGTAATCCGCCTTGAATCGGTTTCGATCAAACGAATCTGTTCCGGCCTTTATATGTAGTCAGGCTTTCCGTGTAGTTTATTGCGTGAAAAATTCAGAAACCTTTTGTGGGAACATAATATGGGAATTGCAATAGCTTGAGAAATCCAACTCAAGAATAGTAGAAAAATGGTAGTTGAAATGTATCATTGGTATTTGAAGAGATTTTATATTTATATTTGATTGAATTTTTAACCAGTGTCTTGTCAAAAACGTTTGCGATAGAATGTGATAATATTTCATTTAATGTGAAATAGGTGATTTTAAGTTTATCCTGAATAGAAGATAGATAGAAAATAAGGAATTTTATTTATATTTATTTTGCAAATAGTGTACTGAACTGATAGGAGGATGAAGTCGATGGTGGGATTATGGAGGGAATGTGGTCAATTTACTAATAAGCTTGAAGTTATGAAATTAAAGCACACAATGTAAGTATGCTCAATTTTTGTTTTTTAAATATAAGTAAAAGAAGATATTTTATGATTGGCAAATGTCTAATGCATTGGTGGCTAAAGCGTTTCTCATCATACGGTAGCAGTTTTTACTTACTTTTTAGTTTTTTACTTTTTTCTTTTTGCGAATTTAGTTAAAAACAATAAAATCCGTCACAGCTGGTGATGCTCGTTCATAGCACTGCTAACGTTATTACCGGTAACGAGAAACGTAATACTTCTTCTTCGCAATAAATACTCTCCTTCTTGTGCTTGTCGCTTTGTAAGCTTTATGAAAGAGACAAGGATATTATGAACTCAAGAAAATCTCTCCAGGGCAGCTGTCTCGATGTTTTCTAACGGAAAAAGAAAATGCCCCTTTCAGGTGCTTACAATTTAATCGGATACTCCTCCAAGGTTTAGGCCGTTAGTTAGCCATTACTCGCAATTTTGAAAACATTTGTGGATTTCTGATGAGACGAAGTACATCTTTTATTTAAACGTTCGAGGTTTTCCTATTCAGGTTTCATACCGCTTCTGATTTTGAAGTGTTTGAGAAAATTTTTGAATCCTTTGTACCTATGAAACTTTATTTAAACGTTAATCGTCATCATTCTATAAAAACAAGCCGTCGTTTGAAACTCAATAAACTCGTATTTTATTGATTTAATTTTAATAATTTCCTCACCTCGAGCTCATTCAAGAGCTTCTCTTTGTCGACGGTAGGATGAGCTGCAGACAACGCCAAGACTGCTAGGACCACTATCATTCCTGTCATTGAGAGCGATCCGATGGAAGCCTTAGCAAACATTCTTACCGATACGGTTCTTTCCAACTGCAACAAACGAATTCAACGAACAATTAAAAAATAATCGCAATTCGTGTAATATTTTGAATGCAAAATTTAACCAAAGTGAGGTATGAATTTTCTTCAGTTCCTGTGTGATACTTTTTATCAATCTCGCTATCTAACTATTCGAATATTCTACCGTAAAAAAAAATCGTCGCTGTTTCGGCCAAATATTGGTCAATGCAATAAATAATGTAACGTTTCGATCCAGCAGAACGTGTATGGGGATGTAAAAAGCTCATACCGCGAGGCATAAATTTATAAACTACTCTCGTAAAGGTCAAAGACTGACCCTATACGAACGAAGTTCTGCGCTGAATGACCGTACAAAATATCAAGTTACGTGTTTTTAGTGCTCCAATCAGACAACCGAAAAAAGGAACCGTCGTAAAAGATTTATGAAGCTCCTCCTTCTTCATGCTGGATGAAGCGTTTTTTGGTTAATATATAAAATAAAAACTAGGGACGACATAATTGAAATAAACCTTTCCAGAAAATACGGCTTTGGTTCACAAGAGATCGGTCAGCCGAATGAGAAAGTTTGTACCAAAAGTTGGCTATCCGTCTCTATAAATCGGGACTCGTCTCGATTTTCGAAGAGCCCCGAATTTCTAGATGTTCCGGACGTTCCGGTATTTCCTCGTCTTGAAAAAGTAACGAAAATTATCTGGTAAAAATCCACAAAATCCGTTCAGATTTTATCGTGCGTAGTGGACGTTCAAGCGTAGCCATTGCTGAACATCGGATAACGCACGCTTTCGCAGTATTTTTTATAGGTGTTCTACGTTTTTTGAATTTTATTGTTTCGGCGACAAGAATCAATGTAAGAACGCTCAAGGTCATGAAATGTGCATCGTCAGGGGATAACGTTTCTCGATTTTGGTTTTTTATTAAATAATAAACATTTGTAATTGCTCACGGGAAAAAATTTCTAACCCCTCATAATTTGATATTTTACGTCTCAAGGCATGTGGAATCAATAGAGTTCTATCCGTCCACCGTCAAAACCCTAAAACGCCCTAAACCGTTATGACCTAAATTTAGTATTTTCAAACGCTTTTCAGAAAAAGGTGTATTTGATATCAATATCTATCGACTTTTGGACACTGAATCGAATGAGACGGAATT
Organism: Tupiocoris notatus; assembly: GCA_037159825.1. Lineage (NCBI taxonomy): Eukaryota > Metazoa > Arthropoda > Insecta > Hemiptera > Miridae > Tupiocoris > Tupiocoris notatus. The sequence goes on from JASJUZ010000475.1 coordinate 111,617, forward strand.
AGGCGGAGTCGATTTTGAGATATTTGGCAAGATGATACTACTTGATCATTTGTGTTATTGTAAAAATCGTTCTCCACTCGTTATAAAGCACGTCAAACATTCCCTTGAGCTGTATCATTAGGCAATAAATTTTGCTTTAAATTTGGTTATAGAGAAAAATAAAAATACTGGAAATTACGATAAGTGCCCGGTGTTAACATTATTTTGAGAATTACTCAAAAAACTACCACGAAATCGGGAAACAAGGAAAACTGTTTGGCATAACAGTTTGAATTTTATTGTAAGTGCGATGATTATTTATCTTTCGCACTGAGATGATGTGATGAGAGAAGTGATTATCAATGCTTCGAGATCCCGGCCCGCAGTATGTCAGTAAATAAAACGAATCGCATATTGTAATAATCTAACATACAATTTTATTAATTGTAGATACTTAAAAAGCAATGAATGAAATAACTGACCGCTTAATTCCATGATGACAGAAGCCATTGCTGTACTAGATGTATCATAATATGATCGTTTACTTTAGTAAGAAGGTACGTTGTGTACTGTATGTAATATTATTTATTATTTCAATCCTGACAGGCCTCTTCACTTGAGATAAAGAAATATTCGCGGAAGACTACGAGTCTAATGACAGCCAAGAAAGGTAGGAGACCTTTTGATATTATATTGCCCGTCAGTCAATTCACCGGTGGACGAGGTTCATTTACGTAAGACGTCGGATCAATAATGATGACGAACTCGAATGACGCTTTTTACCTAGAAGCTTGAAGATTTCTTGAGAGTGAAACCTCCACGCGAGTTGACATATTTGAAGCGTGCAAAACTAATAAATTTATTACCGGCGACGTTGGAATGGCTGCGGTTAAGTGGAATATACGAGCAACGAGCGGGCTTTTCTTCCCTCGTATTTAGATCAAAATTGAGAGCAACGCTATCAACGAGGGGCAATTCACCTCATGCTCTTTCACCTGAATTCAGGCGGGAGTTGACTTGAGCTAGCAACTCATTAACTAAATGTACTCGAGATGAGCGAGCCTTCTAGGCACAATTAAACTTGGAGCATACAGTTCTGTCGTTTGAGCAGCGATTCGTCGCCGATACCTACGTAAGATTCAAAGCATAAGAGAGGCGAAATCGTTCTGGAAAACAGTAGATGTATAATAGTTTATTGGATGTCTATGATTGAAATATATTCAAGATATCTGTGTAAGCACATTAAATCTGATGAGAAAATTGTACACGTTTTAAACCAGTTTCAAATCAATTTAAAAATTAAAAAAAAAGAAGAATAGCCAATATTTTGTTGCAGTTTTCGCATGGGTATATTATTAAAATGTCTTCGTTTTCTTCAGTACCACCAGTACATTGAAGTATAAAAAATCGAGATTTTAAGTTTGAAGGAACATCAAAAAACAAGAAGACTTTTAATTGAAAAAAAATTAGTTGGAAAACGACAATTTAATTTTTTAAACTTTTTTTTGTATTTCCAATTTTAGTTGAAACTTAAGATTTTTATGTTTTAATTATCCAATTCAATTCATAAAAAAATCAAAAGGTTAGTTTTGTTAGCAAAGTCGCATTTTTTGGTTACAAACTTTGAATTTCAGTTGGAAAACTTCAAATTTCAGTCGAAGAGTAATTTTCCAGGGAAAAAAGGTCATATTTTAGTTTAAAGTTATCAACATATTTTTGTTCTAGTTAATAAACTTCAAATGTCAGTATAAAAAGTCGGTTTTCAGTTTAAAAACCTCAAATACTCTGCTAAAAACGTTATATATTAGTTTAATCTTTTTTCACCATTAATTTCAATCGATTATCACCAAAGTTCATTCAAGTGACGTTAAATTTGAAGAATGTTAAGCTTGTGCAGATAACGGCAATCTCCTTTTTTGTAAATTAAAAATTAAATATTCACTGCTCAAAACTATGAGTTTTTTGCAAATATATTTGTTGGTATAAATCTCTTGAATTCTTCATCAAATTTCTCAGCACGGGCTTTAGGGTAGGACAGACGAGGATAAAGATAGGAATCGATGAGTTTCATCCGGCAAAGCCGTAAACATAAGGTATAATAAAATCCCGGTTTATACTTTCCATCGCACGACCTTATATTCGTAAGTTTTATACGGCTTTTCCTATTTTAAAACCGTATTTCGAATAGAATTAAATTACAATTACAAATGAATGTCAAAATTCGTCATTCGTATGGGCGAAATTGTATACATGGATTTTTAAGTTTAGTTTCTTATTCAGCTGATAATCTTATCCTCCAATATAACTGATATTATTTGAAAGTTCCTTGGGGTATCAAATCCTTCAAGAAGGTTAGGTGATTAACGGTTTAGCTTTGATAGGCATGTTAAAGGAGTAGGCCACTTGTTGCTCGGCGACTCATCCTCCGCTCAAGCCTAAGGGATTCAGCTTATTTCCCATCCAGCAAGTTCAATTTGCATTTTAATACAGGAGGAATGAATATTAACTAAGGATCGACGATCCGGTAGATTGTTTGAAGATTAGCGGTGCCACTGCGATCGGAGGAATATGGAAGGCGTTCTATCGAATGCAAATTGATTGAATGCTATTCTCCAATATGTGGATTCACTGTCCTGGATGTGAGCTTCGATGTTGGTGAAGCTATAAGTTGAACGGGTCAACGGATAAATTATTTCAGCATGAGACACTAAATTAGGCGGGTGAAATACAAATTGAGCAGGGCTCTCCTAGAAAATTTTTTATTGTCATTTTGCAACTACTATGAAAATATATTGGCTTGTTCACTCCTACCTTTCCTCATAAGGATGTTTCAATTTGATTGAACTGATCGAAAGTTGAAGTTGAAATTGATGTTGAAGTTATAGTTCGATTTGGAACTGGATTTGGTTTTGGAGTCGGAGTCGAATTTGGTTTGGAGTTGAAGTTGGATTTGAAAGTTGAATTTGGAAGTTAGCCTTCGAAGTTGGATATGAATTTGTATTTGGTGTTAGTGTTGGAGTTGTATTTGGAGTTGAAAATTTAAACGTTGACTAATCATATTACAGTTAACATCATAAAAAAGTTTATTCTTTTAAGGAATTCACAAAATATCCAAGATGCCAGTCGTCTTATGTCGATTGACATCGTAAATTGTACTCGTTTTAACAGCCGAGAGAAGAACATTTTTTAAATAGCTTAATTTTAATTATGTTCTTCGGGAAGGAAAAAAAATTCTTTCGAAGGAGAGAGGCGAATATTTCTATTTTTGCGTAAGATGGCGCCAGCTCTAACTGAACAATTTGCAACCTAGCACAAAGCTCGGAGAAGCATTTTCCGTTGTGCTGCCGAGGTGCCTATTAGTATTCGCCAAGCCGAGAGCAATGGACGAGGAGGTGAATGCGGAAGGTAATGAGAGGTCGGGTGTTGCTGCCCCCAGACTAGGAACACCTGGTTTAGAGCTAGAGCCGCCTTTAAACCACTTTACACGTTCCCTGTTGGAGTCGCCCTGCAAACAAAAGAGTCACCGCTAATTACCGAGGACCTCCAGCTAGCCTCAACTTTGAGCGAGTTAATTAGCTCGGCTTAGAGGTAGCTATTAATCTAGTCGTCACTAAGTATTGCTTGAAATCTCTTCGGAGCAGCCCAATAAAGGAGCAATTTGAAATAACCGATAAAAGTGTTTAGTGATAAGCTGATATTGCTCTTTATTGAGGTTATAGTCGATTATTAAATTTACATACAAGTAATTTTTGTCATCCCAAAAGAATTGCAAGTCGAAAAATAATAATTTTCCGAATTCAAGAAAATTGGCCTCTACTGACCTGTTAGAGGAAAAAATATTTGAAAATCCATTGGTATTTAGCTTCAGTCTTTTGATGAACTCCGAATACATATTAAAACCTCAAAAGCCCAGACAAGAATGACGAAAAATGTCCATTGTCTAGAACAATTTTTCAAAACTCGAGTTTAGGGCAGCTAAAGGTTTTCAGCCCTGGGACTGGGAGAAAAATCAAAAGTAGTGTGAATCGAGTTCGGAACTGTTTCTGAGATTTAATAAATTTTACTTTTCCCAAGGGTTTTAGGCTGATTGCATCTGCTCAGAAAAATTTGGTTTTATCATAGAGCGATGTAAGATTTAACGTTCTTTCCAAAGTTATTGTAATATTATTACTTCTGAAATTACGGGAGTTGTAACCGAGTTTAAGTCGAAAACACGAAAAGATCCTGAAAGTGGAAAATGAGGGAAAGGAGTGGTTTAAAAAAGAAAAGCTATAGGATAAATTTCAAGAGAAAGTAGTTGTGAAATCAATACCCATCCTATGGCATACATGTTTCCCTTAAACCTTTGAGAAGAGAACAGAGAGGTATAAGTTTTGATATTTGAGATTTTTTCAGATTTGGTTTTCAAAGTCACGGGGTTGAAATTGGAGAATACTTTTGGATTGTTTGAATAATTGCATTCATCCACGTGGGATTGTTTATGGTGGTCATTATTAGTTGTACAGATACTTTGAGGTTGCAGAGAACTACCTTGAGAGACTAGATGTGTATTTCCGACTGCTGTGACGAATTTCCTTCCTAAACTCGTCAATTTTACGTCAGTTTTTTACTATAGGGTTGAACTACTCCAGTGGCCATTAGAAACACAGTAAGGTGACATGTTATAACGAAACTCTTTAGTATCACAGCTGCAAGTGTCCAACGCAGAATCATAAGATCTCTGCTGTGTCGACAATTTCTTCTACGAATGCTTCCTTCTTTCCTGTGAAAAAATGCTTAGCTACTTTGCTTTGAAAATGTTCCCTTCGTATAGATCGTGATCAAACTCACAAGATCAAGTTCCACCGTACAAAGGCCGTCTCGTCTATACTCTTCGTCTCTAGAGCTATTGGATTAGCGACGGTTCTCCTTTGAAATGGAAAACCATTTTTACGATACAGTCGTCCCGGAAAAGAGGGAGCTTACGTCCAATTACGATTGAGGGGAAAGCAATAGGATAATACGAGCATTGAATCATAACAGTTAGATGAATAAGCCAATTTAATATCCTAAAATCGTAATTTTTTGTTGGTTTTTTTTCAAACCAGGAAGTCCAGGAATTGAAAAGCGCATGATGAATTTTGCAAATAACGCGGAAGTACGGTGTGTGATCCAAGGGATATGAATCAAGCGTTACCTACCTGCCATTGAAATATTTCAGTTTCACAGGGGGAATATTTGCTTCAAATTTTATCTCATTCAATTCAAATTTCGAATTTCTCCGGGAATATACATAAAAATGATTGTTTATTGTTTCTTTGATTCTATTTCCATAAGTAATTAGTTTTAAGGGTGTGGTGTGTTCAAAAAATTTATTTTCACCGATACGAATTTCGAATGAAAAAAGTTCTCGACCGGTAAAGATAATTTATAAAAAAATCCATGGCATTAAGTTACCGCGGTAAATTAATTTAGCTGAGAGATATTGGACTACTGTTCGAAGAAATGCCTCAAGGGAATATCATCTATCACGTTTTGACATGCGGACAGGGAAATTGATTAGCGTTATATAACCGATATAAAACGGTCGGTCGTCGATTTTTTCCACGCATTAACCAAATCATTTAGGCCAAGTGATTTATAGCGATATGATCGAGCCGTTATTTCGTTTTTATAAGGGCTGAGAAAATGTAGAATAAAAATGAAAAAAAAAAAACTAGAGAGTTGAAATGCGATTCTCTCATTTGATCCTGAAAATTTTAATAGTTTTTAAAATTTTCTTCAGAATTTTTTTCCACTGTATTTTTTCGAGTATTAAATTTTCCCCAGAAAACTGCAAATTAAGCATTGCGAAATCATTTTCTCGAACAACGCTATCATTGAGAGTTTGTTGTGTTTTCCCGAGCTAAATTATCCCCTATCAGTGTTTTTAAACTGATGCATTTTCGTTACTAAGTTTCACTTCTTCAGGCACGTGATATATTATACACCCGAGTCTTGAAAAAACCTAAGCTTTTCCACTACCTCGTATGCTTTGGAAAGTGATTGATGACCCGTTTTCGATTCGCGGTCGTTGAGAAACGCGAAGTTCGAGTGGAAACATCTTGGCCGAAAGGAGTGATGATTTAAGGTCTTATTCATGAGCTGTACAACTGATTTAGCAAGTTCGGATTTTTCCGTTTGTCTTTTGAAAAAAAGAAAAAATTAGCAAGCGAGCGAGATTTTCCAACTTCGAAATGAACGTAACTTGATTTCACGCTTTCTTGTTACACAGTGATTGGCATGATTTTTTGCCCGTTCGAATAAAGTTTTTTTTTTTCTGTCGTATTAATCAGTTGCTTCGAAAGAATGAACGGGATTAATTAATTACGCTAATTTGATATTCGGTATTTGAAAGATGATCAATTAACTCATTTAATTACCGTATGCTTCTCACAAAAATATATTTCGTCTTTGAAAGCTTTCTTGTACAATGAAATTCAACAAAAATATAACGATGTTATAAGCGAATTTTGTAAATTCGGTGATATAGCAAATTTGACTTGAAAAATCGCTGCTCTTACATACAAACGAAGACGAATATAAATAGTACCAATTGCGTAAAAACTTCTCCCCACAAATACAATATCTTCTCTTCCTATTTCTATTGCGATAAACGCTCTTTCATAACTTCTGAAATATTTCTAAAAAACTATCCCATCAACATAAATTTTCTGTGGACACCGGTAAACGGCGAGTGAGAAAATATTCCTCAGATATCCTGAAATAACCCTTGGCCACTGTTTGGACGGTATTATTGGAAAACATAAATTCAACTATCAAGGAGAAATTGCTACATATATATAAAGTAGAGAGAAGAAAGTGGACGGTTATTTTCCGAAGAGTGCAGAGTTATCTGCTAGTAAGAATTCAGGTAGAAATGAATTGAAAAAGATGACATTTCAACAGTTTCCTGGTTGTCTTATTTTTTTTAAATTGCTCTCCAGAAAGTAGACGTTGAAAACGCGAATATGACAAAACAATATTTTCTAACGGATTAGGAAATAAAATTTGAGAGTAAAATTTGTTCGAAATACGAGTCGCAGATTTTTTTTTTTTTTTTTTGTTTTGAGCAAAACATACTTGGATACTCAGTATATTTTTTCTTTTTCTTTTTTTTCAGAAAAAAATGGTATATATGTTTGTACTTTTGATAGTCGATCTCCTATAAAAACACATTAATTTACCATTTGGCAATAATTACGACGTACTTATGCCAAAGGTCTCAATAGTTGTAGGTTAAGGTGAGTTTCAGTGTATTTGGTGTTTTTTTTTTTTTTTTTTTTTTTTTAACATTAACGTAGGAGTTTTGGTTACTTTTCAAAGTATTATGTCTCTAATGGCCACCAAACACGCCATCCACTAGGCGGTAACCATAAGAATCGTATGATTTAACAAAGTAACCAAAACTCCTACGTTCGAGTTTTCGATAAACAAGAAATGCATTAAAACTCTCCTATATCAAGAATTATACATCGTACAATGATTATTACTGAAATCTCTGCCGTGTAGTTTCAAGTTGATTCACGTATGGAAAGAATTTACTTTGCTCGGTGGCACAGGTAGACTCAGAAGTTCAGTTGCGGTTCGAATATAATAGAAATCATGTCAAGAGCCGGCTGAGTTTGTCACAAGTGGAACTGAAGGGCGACGCTAAAGCGATGAGATGGGAAGCAAGGATGCGAATACTGAATTGCTCTTCCATGTGAAAAATAAGACAATTTTCGGACACGCATCCGTTCCTATTCATACGGCGGTTCTTGGAAAACACTCCCAGAAACTCCTAATGGACTTTGCTTAGTTGTCTTCGCAATAGGGAAATAATTTTTAACAAAATATTAGTATTTTTAAAAGGCGGAGCAAAATACATTTTTCAAACACTAAAAAATACAAATTGGCTTAAAAAAAATTTGTTTGAAAAAAAGTTATTTTCAAATGAGCATTTTTTTGGGTACCTTCCACACCTTAAACTTACTTAATCTTTTAAGAGCCTCAGCTGGTACTGAGTTATTATTATCTAACTATAATTAATTTATTATTACCTATTAGAACAACTCATAACAGCCATATTTGGAATTGAAAAAATCTTATTGCCCTACAGATTGCATTTTGCCGTATTATATTCCCCTCGTAAAGAAAAATATTTCTCCAATAAATTAATAACAATGAAATTCGACCTCTATAGTTCTCGATTTTATTATTAAAAGTTCTCAAAGTTCATGGACGGAATAAAACGTGCTGAGAGGAATATGATAAATTCTAGCTAAACTCAAATTAATATACAAGTTCTTTGCAGGCGTTGAATTTCAACTGCAACTACTTCCAAATTCGACTTGAACGAGTTACTTGTCATGTGGATTAATGCTTACACCAAGTCAGTGAAATCTGATGAAGCTCGACTTTCTGTCAAAGGATAGCTCTGTGAGCAAACCATCAAGAGTTTCGATGACGGTTGAGAAAATAACAGGGGACGAAGTCAGTAGTTAGCTCGACCTTGTTCTGCTCCTCATCATGAATAAACAAGATTAGAACCATGTGAACGACGAGAAATCGGAAATATTCTGCTGCACCTTATATAAAATATTCGATCCGATTTTATTCGATTCGATCCGTTTTTAAACCTAATTCGCATGAAGAGTGCATCCTAAATAAAAAATTTCACCTAGGCATATTTCCCATAACGTCTAGAAAACTTTTTCCTTCTTTTTTAAATGCACTCCTATGTATGCAATATCGTACGGAAAAGATTGTTTTCCAAAACCGAAGCGCTTCCCTTCTAATTCGTTTTTGAAATTGAACCGCATGCTCAAAGGTTTGATCTTCCAGTACTGGATTTCAATCGAAACCGGCATTTCAATCTGACGCTACTTGGGATTTCTTTTGTGCGAATCCCGTGCAAAGCGGGCGAAAAAAGGGAATCGGCGCTTGCGAAGTGCGTTGGCATGTAGATTTATACCATTAACACCTGACCTCACCGTTACGAATGCGCATAACTATTATGTTAGAAGTAAATAACGATTCCCGGGTTGGAAGATGAAAGACTCGTGTGCAAACCGTAAGAATGACAGTTCTCTTTATCACATATATTTTATATAAGGAATAATCTTTCATCTAACGTAAAAAAATTAATGTTCCAAAATGGGTCAACATAATAGTTTCAGATGCTCTAATTGTTGCTCTGCTACCACCAAGAAATTTGATCATTTTTCGGAACTGTAAGCCAATTAATTCGATTCGAACGCCAATATTTTTTAAACTTCAATTGCAATTCACCATAATTTGATGGAAAAACTCCGAAATTTTTCAAATTCTATACCAAATTCATGATAATTACGACTTAAAATAATCTTTTAATTTATTATATAAATGCATTCATATTTATATTAATTGAAATGTTATTTCGATTTTATTGGCATCGCGTCCAATCCATGACAACTAAAAATCTAATGGGAAATTATTCAGGGTCTGTACTAAAAGTGACGTAAATTTCGGATTACAAATGTAATTAATTCTCACGATGTGGTAAAAAAAATCGGATGGGGGTTTTCTATGCTGAGTCACGATCCGGCAGTAATCCCAAGAAAAATACTAAGTTGCCGTTTTATTTCAGCTCTTTGCACGTGCTTCGCCAGTTCAAAGGTGGTTCTTTCAATTTAATTATTTTCAGAGATCACAGACGTGCCAAGCTGATACGGCTCGGGATTCTACATTGTAGGATTTAATTCACGTCCTACATTTTTGTATTTTACGGGCTACTGGGACAGATACTGAGTATTGTGTTGAGATGATTATATTAGAGTATATTGTTTCGTATAGGGAATAGATGCGGATGATTATATTTTTTCAAAATTACTTCACGACAGAGTGGACGGTATTTATAAAACTATAAAACTTTGGGATGAATCCAAGATTCATATGACAGTTTTTAGCCCTTTGACTAAAACCTCCAACTTCAACTTCTACAATTTCATGAAAGAATACTCTCAAAATAATCACTGCTGAACTGAAAATGGACGTTCGATTATTTCAGCTGCTTTAATTTATCATCAACACTTAAACAGCTGAAAGGATCACAAATAATAGTGGGCTTGCCATGAATCAAGTATATAGGGTGAGATAATTAACCTCACCAGGGCCATTCCATTGGGTGGATTGCAAGAGCCTGTCATTCTGTTGCTCTCGTTGACCATTTGTCAACTCATAAGCCTCCGGACAAGGGTCTCCACTTGAAATGTATCAAATCGTACGGGTATATACAGTATTAAGATATCCAGATGTAATCAAGCGGTAACAATTCCTCTTAATCTAGATCACACTAAAAGGAGGATTTAGTATTGAAAACAATTTTAGTTAACAGTTACTTAGTTTTGATATGATTTTATCAATTACGGAGATAGTGAGTGAATTGTGTTGCTTGGAACTTTTTAATTTATCCAGAACTGTCTCGACCGTTGAGAATTTGAGGAAAGATTTTATTTTCTAATATTTCATACTCAAAACCCCTTTCGCAGCAAGCCTGGACGTCTTTGCAAGGCTAAAAAATTATAAAATTCATCAAGATAAAAAAAATATCATTGAAAACTGCTCAGTTTTTTTTTTTTTTTTTTTTTTTTTTTTTTTTTTTTTTTTTTTGTGGGTTCTTACTTATCTATTCTTTCCGAAATAAATTGAAGAATTCTTCGCATGTGTGCGGCAGCGGATAGAACATGAAATTTTTTTAGTCCACTACGTTTTGTTCCACAGAACATTATTTCTCGACTTACCTGTATTTACTTAGGTCCAGGATAATTTCATCAGTTGTGCTCCATGAGTGAGTCGCATATTTGCTTAACGCTTCAACGCCGTACTAACCGTATTAATCGACGATCGATTTTTCCTTTCCCTAGAGCGAAGATTGTTCATGAAAGTTAAAACCAACACGTGCTTGCTCTCTGGAATAATAAGAACCGTCTGTTGCGAGAGCTATGATGGACAAAAGGATACTCTGCTCAAGGGGAGAGCGGTCGGACAAATTAACAGGAAAGCAGCTCATAATTTTGAGGTATAAACCGTTTCAGTATTCACCGCATAACGCACGAGGTCAATCTATTTCTCGACTCCCGTGGGAGCTTCAGGAGAAGTGGTCATCATTATGGCGGTCAGAGGCCTGCTGATGATGTTTCCCTTCATAAATTCAGATGCGATAGGAAACCTGGTGTATGGCGGTTTTTGAATCAAGGATTCACTGATAGAATCATCGCATCTACGCAATGTACTCTTCAACGCCTCTCTATTACTATATCTTCTGAATTAACAAAGTTCATTTTTCATAGAGGATCATGAATGGTGGTATGAATTATCCATATTTACTGTAGAGAAGAGAATTATTCCTTTTATTTTAAAAAATCCCGTACTTCCGGTGGACTTTTTTGTGCCATATCGTTAATTTACGTTGTATCATTATTCTCTGTGCTTAGCTTTTGTTATAATAAACTATTTCTTTCTTTCCTTTCGTTAATTATCAACACTGTTTCTTGCATTTTTTTATTTTTATTCAGTAAATTAAATATTACTATTTTTTTGTCCAATCGTAGGTGAAAGAATTTGAAGTGCACTGTTTATGATCACAATTTTACAAATACAGGTAAAATTGAATCAACCCAACTGGAATCCCACTGGGCTCTATTATGATTAAATCTAGATTGTTGTGTCGGAAAGCCGCCTGTGATCGCCATGCTACGGCTAAGTTCTTATGCTCGAACAAACTTCTTGAATCAATTAGTCGAAGGGTCGTGACAAGAGTTTGTTAGACTGAATAATGCAAAGTGGATCGGCTTCAGGGCTAATACATCTGATAATTAACAACGGTGGGTAAGTAGTTTCAAACAGTTGAAGCTGTAGTCAAGGATTCTATCATTTCATAATACCGTACGCCTTCTGTTCTGTGTATTTCTACCTGAAGAGCCGAATAAGTAGCCGGAGCGGACAACACGAAAATTTGGCGGTAGAAAAACGAGCGGTTCCCCACTTAACGGTTTCGTCAGAATGTCGGCGAAACGAGGTAGATCACGGTGTTTGTTTTGTGACAAGCAAGACTTAATGGGGTGGATCTACTCAGCTTCGGTGAAACAGGGAGCTTTTATCGAATCGAATCCACTGACTGGAACCCGTTCGTTCCTGGTGGAATTTTCTATTGAAACAGCTGACGCCTAAAAACACTCGGTGGTTCGTTTTTACGGACGGAAACACAGCAATCCTCTTTTTACCGTGACTTTGGAATGGAAGGTTGAGGAATGAGTACGCTGCAAAGCTTAGATTGAAATACCTTGCTACTAATATGAAGGCTTTGTTTCTAATAGGAAGCCGCGAGTCATTGGCTGTTCCGGGACTTTGGATGTGGTCGATTTATTTTAGATTACGAATATCAGAAAATGAAATATTGAAGTTCGGATTATGCGTCACCTAGCTTCCCTTTTCAACTCAACATTCGACTAAGAGATTTGTCAGTCTGGCTTTGTGCGTAAATTGGAAATTATTATCCGATTGATGGAACTGCGCGCAACAAACCGCATATTCACCAGGCCGCAGGCAGCTGTCATTCGCAATGTTAGGCAAACACTGTCTATCTAGGTGTATCTACGGCCATTCACGCAATATGGAGAGTTGCTGCCTCAACGGCGTACCTAATATTAATCCAGTTCAATAGTAATTTTAGGTGAAAGAAAATAAAAATTAAATGACAAGGGCTGAAAATAATTTATGAAGGAGACTACGCTCGATTTCTGTGATTTAAATTTACAAAAAAAATTTTTAGAGAATTTACCGCAAATACCAAATTGCTTGTGGCTTCCGATTCAGTCAGTTGTTGATGCTGCGCGAAATAACATTTCTTTCTATGTGAAGAAGGTTTTGGATCTTGAGGAAGAGCAAAATGTGGCAAGAGTTTGATTGATGTTGATAAGATGGCGTCATGACTTCGGGCAGGAGTTTGATTCGATTTACGGGAACATCAACCTCTTCTCGAGTGATTAAAATAATTATTAACCGACCCTCGGCTCTCGCTTCGGCGAGACGTTTTCGCTCAACCTCGACGTAGAAAGGTCATGTGGCTTTCAGAAAGCGATTGCGAAAACCACGTAAATGAGAAATTCGATATTGAGTGAAATTTGCAGTGCGTGAGAGAATAATTTGGAGAGCATTTTAACTGAAACTTAATACAAAAGTTATGACCGAGATGGATGGTCTTCACTCTCAAAGGTTCTCGGGTCGCTGAATAGAAGTTCGACGTTTGCTAGATAAATATTAGCTAACACTCGTTTTATTAATTTTTGATTTTTTTGACCTAATAATTTTTTTTTTTTTCATTTATGAAGAAATATACTAATATAGTTTGAATGCATCAGTATGCCTAGTCTCGCATTATATTACCACCTCTGCCAGATGATGACCACGATAATACACATTTAAGCTAATTGCTTCAATTTAGGGACCGCACACGAAGACGAGGAACGAACACACCAAAATGTCGACTTTAGATGTTTCCACGCGCTGCATCTATGGTACTCTCACTTTTCCGCTCTTCTACCCAAAAAATTTTAATCACCGTGTTCATTATGAATACGGTCAAGGACTACGATCATATTCTGAAACTGCTCATCATCGGCGACAGCGGAGTTGGTAAGAGTTCGCTTCTCTTGCGATTCGCCAATAATGACTTTCAAGATCGACACATATCGACTATCGGTATTGACTTCAAGATACGGACTTTGGAAGTCGACGGTGAGATAGTTCGAGTTCAAATTTGGGACACGGCGGGCCAAGAACGTTTTCGAACAATTACTTCCACTTTCTTCAGGTAAGCAAAGACCATAACGCTCTTCATATGCGTACTTTGGATCTTTATTCATTTTTATTTGTATTCCCATCGCCCAACTGATCGTATTTAATACTCCCATTATTCAATTTAAAAAACTAGTTTCCGGTGTCATTATTCCAGCGTCATCTGCCGCAATTAACGGATTTTTCTTTCGATAAACGTCGACTTTCCACTAGTCGAATGCAAATTTTCATTCTAAAAACTTCGAAAATAAACTTGAAAAATCTATGTAATTATCAAGTTCCGTCGAACATTTTCAAACTCGAATTCTTAAATTTTTTGACAGGTATACAAACGGAGTCATCATCGTCTACGATGTCACCGACGGCGACTCTTTCGTTCACATTCAGCGGTGGCTTGACGAAATCGAAAACAACTGCGATACGATTGGCAAAGTGATCGTGGGCAACAAGAATGATTGTCCGGAAAGAAAAGTTGTCCTGACGGAAGACGCGGAGCGATTCGCATCGCAGTTGTCGACGCCATTGTTCGAAACGAGCGCCAAAAACAATACCAACGTCGACGAAATGTTCATGGCGATAATTCGGAGCGCCCTTTTGACGAAAAAAAATGTAAAAATGTGCGCCCAACCGGCGAAGAAAACTGTTATAAAATTGCAAAAACCGAACAGCGTTGTAAGAATAAAGAAAAAATACTGCAGGTTTTATTATCAACTTTTTGCTAGTGTTCGGTAGCGAAATGTTCGTTTTTCACCGCACGGAGTTTTCAACTTGCCTTGGGTATCTAAATCAAGGCAATGCAGGGCTGTGACTTCATATGGGCTTGAATATACGTAAATGTTTGAGGACCCTAGGGAGTATGAGAGTGGTCGGGACGAGGATGTTTTTATTTCCCGGTCCGTCACTTGGGTAAAAGTTTAATCTAACACAATCCCATCTACCCTAATAGGATTACCGTCATCCCATCAAGGCTTCAACCGGGCGCATACGTATAATTTTACCACCTACGGAAAAGATCAAAACCGGAAGAGAAATATTTTCTTAACGCTAAACTAAACTACTATGTGATATGAAACTAGAAATATGTGAATTATATTAGTGTGACGATATTTGCATTAAACTTTGATTGAAGAGGTAACACTGATCTAGTCAAGCGCTTTTGGATCGTTCTGTAGCTACCAGCGGGGTGAAAAGAGCTATTCGAGGGAGGCATCGGAAACTAGGGGCCCCTGAAGAAATTGTTCGTGCAAACACTTACCTTTAAGTTTTCAAAACAACATGAAATACACTAAAACTCTCCTGTCAAACAAAATGTAGAACGCAGTAAGTGCAGTAAATGTAGAATCTTAGTTAAATCTATGATACGGTCACCGAATTTTTTATCTATAAGTCCAAAATGTACTCACTAATTGAGCTGTAAGAGATATATTCAACGATTTATCAGTATGTCCATGATATACTAATTCCACCATAAAATCGCCGATATTATACCTTATTATCATTTTTAGACTACATAATATACATGCACGATCATTTATGATTGACTTCATCTATTCTGTCATGATCGATGGCTCCTTACGGCTGTAACAGACAAATACAACTAGTTCAGCTTCCGAATGGCGCGCTTAATTTGTTAACCGCACCTTCGTTAGCGTGTAATTTAATTTTTATTCCGTCACTAGTTATACCAAGCCACAAGGGAAGAGGGGGAATACTTTTTCGCCGTAACTCACTTAGAGGATTTCGCCGCAATCCTTTTACGGACAACGAGGGACAGGAGAAAAAAAGATCTCTCTAAGGCTTTTAATTTCAGAGGATCCTCGTTTCCCCACATCAAGGATTTTAATTAGAACCTAATCCGGACTAAGTCCTGAGACCCTGGTATAAGTCCAGAGATTACCCTTTCAGATTAGCGGTCCTAAGGAAACTATGAGGGTTTCTTGTCGTCTTACCGCGATTCGAAATCCGCTTCCATGGGAGGGCCGATTTTTGTCAGAGACTTCAAGCCCAATGAAGCTCTAAATACGTGGAGATTGCTGTCAACGGCTACTTTGCCAACGATCTGCATTTTATATAAACACTAGTATCAATATATAAAATTGCTGATATAAAATTGCTATATTTTTCGATAGACTCAACGGGAAGTTGTAGAATAGCAGCAGGCCGAGTATCATATTCACACTGGTATCGTTAGAACAATTTTTCATCAACATTTTTCTCAATCGAGACAGTTTGTCTATTTGAAAATTTTATAATGATGTTTAATTCAATTATTTGCGTTTAGTTAGCGAAATTAAATTGAAAAAAATCAATCTAATTTCTTACTCTATTCTAGTAGTCTGCTGCTTATAGTCATGAAGTCTTTCGCATTCTAGAGTTCATCGTGATTTATTCATGCGTGGGCATAAAGCGGAACAAGTCAGCTGAATGACCGCTACTCGAGTACAATAGGAACCGTGACTCGCGAAAAAACGCTGATGAATGACTGAGTAAATTACACTAGCAATGAATGTGGAAAAGGGAAAATAAATGGACAACAGGTATGCTGGTAAAATGACATTGAAACAATCGTCGCATTAATTCGGTATTTTTATTCATCGTTGTTCCCCTTCGAATGCATGGAAATTTCGTACGTTGGTAGCTTTGCTCGAAAGGTAATTTTTAAAGATAATTATCCACCCAATCGAAACTTTCAAAGGTTTAAATTTTTCTGATATTAACATTTTTAAGTTATTCGATAATTGAAAAAATAAAAATTAAAAAAAGTCGAAATTTACTATTGATTTGCGATTTTTTTAGGATGATTCCAGATAGATCATCCTAAAAAAAATGTAGTTCAAAAAAGATGTAAAAATGTTGGACCTGATCGTTACACGCATTTACGCATTGAAACTGTTGTGTAATGGCAAGGTGTAAAATACGATTACGTTTCTTACGAAGTTCCGAGTATTCGAAGTTGGGATTGGAAACCAAGTTTGCAAGCTGGTCCTTGTATGGCGATGATTTGAAGGTGGAAAAGGGGGAGCCCTCGTAAAGGAAATGAACTAACTCTCGCGATTTCCCACGTATCAGTTTGCAACGGTATTTGAACTTTTCGGTACGTATTTAAACCGAATAGTCTCAGTCGGAGGGTTCCTTTCAAAGAGGAGATAGAAGAGGAAAGCTGGGAAATCCTAAATCAAAATTAATGATCAACTCTGACCAAGAAAGATCTTTTGCGCGAAAAATCTAGTTCCCGAGCTCAATGTCATAGTGCAAAAAATTCACATGGGGCAGGAAAAAATACGAAAAACTTCCAAATTGGTAGATAATGGTTCTAGAGCTCCTTGAAATTCGTAGAGACATTGCACCATTTTTTAAACGAAAGTAAAATTAGAAATTTTATTCAATAATTGAGGTACAGCTTGCGAGAAAGTCATAATAATATTGATTATATTAATATTTTCCTAAAATACCAGTGTGACCAGTAAAGCCTATCCACATGCAACAGGTGTGAGATAGTGAGCGTTCTCAGGGATCTACGTTCAGCTGAGTCCTCCATCGTTTATGTCCTTGTTTAAAAAGTGGGAGCAGCGTTCCTAACCGAATTTATATGCGATGGTCATCGTAGTGAATTTTTCTTTATTACTGCTATATTTTGCTTCTAGACGTTTTTGTTTGTAACGGTTATAAGTAGGATATTCCTCAACCGAGCTGAAATTATTTATCTTTGAATTTACCTCATATCGCTTTTCAACATGAATTTCGAATTTCGCAGAATCTTCACAAATGAAAAACCTTATCGTTACAGAAACCTCCTACCTGCAACAGAAGAAACACGTATAACATTAGTAATCACCGGAGAATTCGTGGAAAGTTGGCTTCTCATCGTCGTTCTCAGAGATAAGAAGGTTGAAGTCTCAACTTTCAATATTGACCTAGCCAGAAAGAAGGAAGACAAAGATGGAAATTGTTCAGACAAAAAGCCATTGACATAACAATGCCTCTTATGTAACTAATTAATTTTCGGTTCCTCCCGAATCGTAAGGTCTGAGTTCAAAAGGTCGAAAAGCGAACATGGATAGCGAAGCAAAGTAAGTATTTTTAATCATCCAATTATTATTATTCCGCAGTGTACCTTACGTAACATTCCCTCCGATGTGTTGATCTCACTATGAATGAGATATAGATACCTAATATCTATTTCAGTACCGAAAATGTCTTCAAGTTCTATTTCAAGAATCTCGAGGAGCGAGATTGCGACCTTTTTTAGGTAAATTTTCTTCATTATATTAAATACTTCTACCACCATGACCTTCTTCAGGGCTTTGACTGCGAAAGCGATCTATAAGAAAAAAATCGTACTAGAAAAGTAAATCGAATTTTCAAAAAAATCTACAAAAACTCCAATAGCTCGAAACCTGCAAAATATTAATTCGGTTAGACCGTTCACTAAATTTGTTAAAATTTATAGCGACAAATAATCATGAGCCGAATATTTAGTCTATTGGTAGTTTTTTAGACGCGCAGTTTTATTATTGGTTCCTTCCTGTTAATTTTGGTTATTAGCATTACAAACCGTGTTTTCTCGCGAGCAAGAGATTGTCGTCTAGGGCCGAAGCTACCTTTAGTAAACTATCTTTGAAGAGCTGTCTCTTCCCTAATCGAGAGGTTCAACTGAAATAACTGCGCTGCCTGAAAAAGCACACAACACTTTTATTAGCTCACGCGATACGAAAATGTCTTACAATATTCTTTCGTGAAATCAATGATAGATAATTTACTTTCTCATAATTACGTGCCAATGCCGCTACAGATAAGTTCATAATTGGATGAATTGTTCTAGTAGAATCATCGATCAGCTAAATTGCCATTCGGTGTCGTGGAAATCAGATTAGACGAAATCTATTGCGTTGGAAGGATACAATTGTATGACGAAAGTCCTCTATCAGATAAATTTTCCGCCAATCATGGTTTCCAATCACATCGGGACTAAAAGCTAAACGAATGCTACTTATCTGATGATGACTTTTTCCGATAAGGCAAATGTCACTAAAACAATTTCTCCCATCTTTTTCCAGAGTAAGTAATGCTCCAAGAGGAGAAATCGTTTTTTTTTTCTTTTTGAGTTGTGATAAAAATGAGATTAACTTGTTCGAAAATATTTAATTATCTTGACAGGAAGTTCTTTTTCAGAAAAATTGTTAACCATTGCTCAATAATAAATTCGGACTATTTTTTCATTATTTAAGTTCAAAATTATAACATTAAAGATGTTTCGAGACAAGGCAAAGGAAAGCACTAGAAAACAACAACGTGAGAACGTAATTTCTCGCCAACAAAAATATTTTAATAAATAAATTAAAATCGCATTTTCATGGAAATTTATCGTCGACTCATTTTTAAAACGTTTTAAGTTAGTTCTAAAAATAAAATTTATGCTCAAAACGTGCAATATTTTGTCGAAATGGGAAGATAATAGTGGAAAGCTGGTGCAAATTATAATCTATGGGCTGAACTTTCGAAATTCCGTCGAACCTTTTCCAGCGAACTGGGATTTTCCTTGTTTCTTTACAGTCGAGGCCAAGTTGAATGAATTGAATATGGTAAATGGGGATTGGAAGCTCAAAGTTTGCATGCGGAGTCATGTTTTATTTATGGTAAGACCGAAACCGAGAAAACCGCTTCAACATTATGTACTCGGCGTATTCAGAAAACCTGTAGCTGGATGGAAATTTGAACCCTGTCAGAAGCAGTAAGAATATTTTTACGACGATTTATCGAAATGCTCTCGGTCGTAAAATTCCCATTGATTTTCACATGGGTTTGTAAAATCACTAACATTGTTATACAATGATTGGAAGCGTTTCTAAAATTATATCACCTACATTATGGTAAATGATGAATTAAATAATAAAAGCTCTAATATTATATTCTTGAATCGGTATAATTTTTTATTATTAATAATTATTGTACTATCCGTATCAGTATGGTTCATTACGAAAATTAGTACCGTATTAGTCAAAATAGAAGAAAAATATTGCTACCCCAAGTAGTGGGCTTCAAGCTTCGCTCAGGAGATACACTGACAGTCGGACCTAGCTGTCGTGCGGGAATGGTATACCTTGTTTGTTGTATGAATGGTGTACTCGCATTGGTCGCAGAGCACTCTCCAAAACACAGGCGATCGATACCGCTGCGCTAGCTAATACTGAAATTTCTATTAGGAGTACGAATTTGAAAATTTTCCTCACATCTTCATCTCTTGCAAAGTTTAATGACAAAAAACGTTTGCAACCGTGTCATTATTATAAAAAATTTTCAGTCCCAGTTTCAACGGTAACCCTTGATGCCAATGAACAGCGACTATAACTGAATGAAAGAATTGAAAGGAAAAATAATGCAAGGGTGTAAAGAAAGGATATAAACGTATATAAATATTTTCGCCGGTTGAAGAATCTTTTGGACGTTTTCTTGGTTTAAAAAGTACAACGATTTAATTGGTTTTATCTACTATTGGATTTTTGTTAGTAGAAATGTATGCAACTGAAGAGAATGTTTTTTTTGTCTTAGATTATTTCGATTTTGAAAATTAATTTTACTTATAAATCCGATTAGTTAAAATACTCATTTTATACCAAGTACTAAAACGTAAAAAGTTGCCTTTGTCAACAAAAAAATTCAGTACCTAATTGAGAAAATAAATAAATAAATTAAACAATAAAAAGTGAATAAAATCAGACATCTAAACTGGACAAAATGTCAACAATTTCGAGATCCATCTGTTTCAGCATTATGTTCATCATTGAAATGCTCGCTTTATAAATAAAACAATATGTGTTTTTTTTTTTTTTTTCAATTTTTCCGCAAAAGTGAAGAGGAAAATTACCCAGCCTAGAAATATAATAGGCTTGAGAATATTTTGAATGGTTTGAGACTATGGTGCTCGCTAATGGACAGTATTTCTATACTGTGCTATGATGCTGGGACGTAAAGGGTGCTAAGTGACGAGCGTGGCACCGGAGAGAGAATTTTTCGGGCGATTTTTCAACCGTCCACTACCTGAGAGGTATTCCATTTCTGTCTCCACTGTATTGTGCTTGGAAAATGGAAAAAGTGTGAGGTTGATAGTGTTCTGTTTCATTTCCCCAATGTTGGATAGTAGCCAGATAATTTCTATTTTCCATTTCTAGACGCTTTCGTCGTGTCCAGCCTCATTTAGGAGTTCAAACTCATTTTTGATCATTTGTAACATTTTTCCGCCCTTAAATTAGTAGTAATATAAGAAAAAACTACAAACAGCCTTTCTTTCTACAACAGCTCCTCTTGGGATTTTCGTCTATTTTACTCGTGAAATGTTCACCAGTAATGAATACTCGAGTTTGCCATTTTTGTCCCCCTCGGACAAAAACGATGATTCCCATTCAACTTTACAGACCGAACGGCTCCCAGAGGAGCAATTTGTTTCGTGACGTTTTGTTTTGATATGAATTGTCGTTCGTGAAACCCGAGGTGACACTTTATCGCGATATTACATCGTCGGACGTCCGTCGAAGCACCGGAGGGAAAAAACACCACACTTCATTCGCAGCACTCGACCACCTTTTTACTCAAACACCTTTGTGAAATAGTACCCTAAAAAGTTGTTACAGCCATTTAGAAAAATTAGCTCAACGCATGAGGTATCTAATATGGATTCAACCACAAACCCAGCATTGATATAAAGCAATTAATTATTTTTATTCATCATCTTTTTTGTGTACTTGAGTGTTCAAACTTCTTGTGACACCTGGTGTAGTCAATTTTTTTTTTTCGTACATATTTTAATTTGAAATAATATCCTCTGAATTATCTTTGAACTGAAAATAACCCGTTTGCCCAATTTATGTTTTATTATTTCATGAAGAAGAATATAATAGAAAGAAAAATCCAACTCAATAGTATGAATAATGAAGAAAATTCATGCTACTAGAGAAAAATTCAGGCTTTCCAGCTCTTGTTGGTAAACATTCGCAACGCCATGAACCAGCATTACATTTTTCTTCCACGCCTACGCTCGTATTTTCCCGTTCGGAACCTCTTTATGCCGTACCCCTAAAACCATACGAAGTCAACGAGCCAGTGCCACAGATAAATCGCCTGTCAAAAGTTATCTCTTTGTTATACGAATGTGACCACAAGCAGATGACGCAAAACTCAACCTCCGCTTTTTCAACGTCCTCCGCACGACCTAATGAAGTCGACCGCATGTTTGAAAAAAAAAAAAACGAAGAACTAAGCAAGGCTGCAACCTGCACTGCACACTGCATTTTTTAACCGCCAATTCCGATCCTATCGCGTTAATTTTTCCCCTAATTTTACGACTTGAGCTGACTCGGTCGATTTTTGCCTCGCACGAGTTTCTTTCTCAAGCGTTAACGCCAACACTGTACGTTCGCATCATCTTTCTTACTTGCTGTTTCATGAATACAAAATAGTAGCTGCTATAAGATAAAGGATACCGGCCTAGAAAAGCGGGCAGACAGGTTGTTGTTCCTCTCGAACGATTTTTCGCTGCAAATCATCACTTCTACGCCACGCGCGATATATTTAGTACAATCGACAAGTTAATGAGCCAAAGTCATTCAATTCGTTGTGTGAATGTTTCAAAACTAGAATTAAAATTAATACAGTTGGCTAGAAAAAATGTCGAAACCTCATTTACGATTTTTTTTTTTTAAGAACGTAGTGATCATTTATAAAATTATAAAAGAAAGTAAAGATAACGGAAGATTCATGAAGTTTTGGATTTTTATAATTGCAATATAGTGGCCCATATTTGAGTTGACAGCGATGAGCTGGTAATTATTCGATATTTTATCAATTTTCGTAATCGTCTTGGGAAAACTTCATTGAACCCAACATAAGCAAGAAACTTTTTCACGCATATACAACATAGAAACCTACGACAGTTTTCACTGAAAAATTTCACAGTCGAATTTAATCAAGCGCGTCATAGTTGCTCTTCGAAGATAAAACAAATCGAAAACCTTCTGAATACCAAATAATGAAGTCGAGCGTTGGTAAAATTCCATCCTGCCGTCACGTATCGGAGACGACTTTCAACCACGAGATAAGTACTCACTTCGGTGATGTTTACAATGAGCTCATTCAGCACATACAGATTCTCAGTATTCCTCGGATAGTAGCGGAGCATCTCCCTTTTCTCGCCGCGTATGCGTTGTCGCTCTTATCCGAAGAGCCATGTTTGATCAGCGTTCACACCTGCTCCGTGAGCATACTAGGTTTTCCGAGATCAAGAAATGTCGTTTTCTCCAGTCGAGAAAGGCTATTCTACTGGCAAGGCGAATCAAGACGTAAACGTTTGAGCAAACTTCTATCGAAAATTCTATGGAAATTGAGCCGTCCTCAAAAACCAAGCTTTTTATTTCGAACAGAGCTGGTTAGGGCTGGTTGTGGCTGGTTAGGGCTGGTTGTTGCTGGTTAGGTCTGGTTATGAGAGGTTCAGCATTGGAAAAACTTTAGCAACTGTACCCTGAAAGCCTTCGAAATCCAATTACTAGGACGTACAATATTCGGTGAACATTTTCCGGAAATGTCACCAAATTCTGTTGGTTTTCAACTAGTTTTTCACTTTGTTCGATTGAAATTCGAAGTTTTGCAACTACGAAATTCTTACGAAACAACTAGAATGAAAAGTAAGTCGAAATACGAAGTAGTAAGATAAAATGTTCCGTCTATATTGACTCGAATATCGAAGTATATTCTCTTATCGAGAGCGTATAATGTTTTTGTGAAGGCGTACTTGTCAAATACATTTCACCGTTCGTAGCAACTTGTTTGAGCAGAACTTCCATACCCGAATACAACGTGAATTTTTCAACAGTTGACATAAAGAATAGCGTTCAATCCATTAGTGTGATATTCTTGCCTTTATGTTTAACCGCAACCGTTGGTCAAGAATGTGAATTCATATTTGCGGATTGTGAGGAAAATTTCAAAGGTCGTGTATGAATATTTCAGCGTATCTCTAAATCATTTTGGATGTTGATAAGCAGTCCCACGACTTAGGGTGAATATTATTTTCGTTCGCGGTTAGGAGTGAAATATTTACCGTCAACTTGAGGAAGTTGAAATTCGAGGGACAATCCATGAAATGATACACTAGGTTTTATTTAAAATCCATGTTTCTATAATATTTTGAAATTATCTACGAGGGGAAATTTTTTCTGTTTATCGATTAATGGTTCGAGCCAAGACTTTTAGGCTCTCTATCTGTCGAGTAGAATCATTGTAGTGGTTTATGATGGAAATTAAATAATAAATATAAATTCTAATCAAATGCAACTCCAACATCATGGAAGCTATAGGAGCCCTTGATATTCTGCTCAGAGTTGGATAATCTGTCGTGAATAATTAATCGCGTTCGGCACCAATCTCGAGTGATCCTTTAATCGTTAACAACCCACTAGTATAGCTAGGTCGACTCCTCATCTTTGGGCGAGTAGCTTCTTATTACATTTAAAATAAGCTGAAATTCGCATAGTAGAAGTAACAGTCTACAGTCTCAAGTCTCAGAACGATTTTAAGCTAATGGAATCTTCACTCAGACCTGTCAAGTTGTCCAACGTCATTAGCCGGCCATACTCGGAAGTTATTTCCTTTTGAAAATCGCGGCGCGGGATCATTTCCTTCGTAGAGTAATTTGCACTTGAGGACGTTAGCTCAATCTACGGAAATCGGCGAATAATTTGGACGCTACTAAGTACTTTCGAACTGTTAATGTAGACCACGTGATTTATCGCGCGCAACAAAAGCGAAAGATGTTCTTCAGTAGATGGTTTGGTTTATATGTAACTACTTATAGCCTCAACTCTGCCCACGTAACTGAAAGCTGCTCTTCACCGCGCTAAGAATCTCTCCCATTTCCCATCGTTCATAATGAAATTTCGAACATGCAAAACCCCAAACCAAATTACAGTTTTATTGAAGACTAGGGGCTGAGCGCCCCTCAGAGGCCTTACATAAAGTTGTCGGGGGTTGTTGTCCCTGTCACTACTATATATAGTATATAGTATAGTATAGTACAGGTATAGGTAAAGTAATAGGTATAGTAGTAATTATTTCTGTATAGAGAGTGGGAATCTATAGGTATTTTTATTGTAGGTAGTACTTAGTAGTTGTTGCTATAATTTGGTATGTAGTTGGTGGTGTTTGAATGTACTTTGTATCATAAAGTATTGGGTTTTTCAACTGGAGCAAAGTTGTAGCAGAATTAGATGTAACAACTTCAAGTTTTCCAAGATTTGTAACTTGCAGAGTGCATAACTCAAACAAAAACTCGTCAATTCAGATGTTTGAATATACCAAAAGATGGGTAATTTAACTGTCCACATTTTCCTAATGTAATGTATCTATCCATTTTTCAACCGTTTTTGCGTTATTCAACAATATTAGTAGACTATACACGAAAAAATGACATTTTTCAACTTTAAACGTTCTTTTCATCTATTTAGTGCAAAAGAAACAAATAATGAACCATATATTATTGATATACACATCATCAACTATCATTATGCTGAATTTGAGCGAAATCTATCACAAAAAATTTTTCGCGAAAAATCCAAGGGGTACCCCTGCGATTTGTTTCAACCGATCAGTTAACGATTTTTTACTCGTCTCTCAATACAGATAAAAATCTGAAATTTTTAGGAAAGTTGTGTCTTACCAAGATGTATTTTTGTGATTTTTTTTATTTCTCGGAAAAATCTGCAAGTTGTCCAAAAAAATCGGTTTTTGAAAGCTCAAGAATTGGACTTTAACCGTGATTTTCGGGGTCAAAATAAAGCCAAATCAATTGTTTTATTATTCAGGAGTCTTCATTCTAACGCCTTACACACGTACATAGCAAAAAATTCGGTGAAAAAAATTTAAACAGAGCCGGAGAAATTATTTTCCGTAAATCGAGTTTTTCGCCGGCCGAATTCTGAGCCGGTAATAGTGAAAAATTAAATTTTCGTTTTAAAGCGATTTTGGAAGCTATTCTTATAGGAAATTTAACGCTGAATCCGAATATGACGTCAAAACGGTGGATATTTGACGACAACTATAAGTTTTTCCAGGTTTAATGTTACGCCACTCCTACGTTTTTCAACTTTGAAAATCCGTTGCAAATACTTACAGCACTGTTCAAATTTGATCAACTAAAGATTCCTACAGGAAATTAGACGTAGAATTCGAATTTAAAGTGAAAAAAATTAAATTCGAACGATTGATAATATTTTTCGAATTTTTTTCGTTTTTCATACTTTTAAAGTTTCAACTTTGGGATTTTTTTTCGTCACGTTCCCGAAATGGGAACGATTAGGTGCTGTGGAAGAAAATGAAGGAAATTTAACGAAGAATCCATTAAAAATAAGAAAATGGCTAGCGTACATGATAGCCCTCGAGAAACTCTAACTTGGACGACTATGTGGAAATAAGTTTATTTCCGAATTTTAAATCATTAATCGATAATTTTTACAACTCGCTCAAGTTTGAAATGGGAAGGATTGAAATGTAAAGAGTGATTGTTGTTCATGGCTCTGGAGTTTTCAGCTGGAGAGACAAACGTTGAGTAGTTGCAGTCTCTGGTTCTATTTACCCAGCTTCGTGATGAAGAATGAAGATCCTAAATATACTTAATAAGTCGAACATTTATTGAACGATTTTCCCCATGTACGGACTTTTTCCCACTTTCTAATAATAAAGCGCGGCGCCATCTATTTCCCAGGCCATAATTTCAACCAGAGTTTTCTTCCCAGATTTTTCCAAGGAAAAGAACGTGCTTAAGGCCAGCTATTATACATTAAAAATTGTTGGTCTTTAATCTGTTTACATTGTCTGTTTTTTTTTATTGAGTCATAAACCAAAAAATATATAGTGGAGCCGATATTGTCGATAAAAATTTTTTCTAATCATAGTGTGTTTCCAATTATAGAAATAAGACGATTTTCCAAATATAGATTTCGTTGGCGCTTTTATAGACCTAATCGAATTGAAGGTCACAGCTATGATGTGAAGGAGTACCGTTGAGAAAGTACTCAATGCGGATCAAAGGGCAAGGGTTTCAAGTATGGAATACCGTGGTCCTTTTTGTTTTGAAGGCCGTCGCAACTTGGTTTCATAAGGATCCTTGTGAAAGCAAGGACCGCAGAGAAGAAACACGCCCTCGTGAGCTCATTGATGCGAATAGAACCTCTATTGAAACGGCTGCTTGGATTTTTTCCTTAGGTCGCTCAAACTTCAGGGACTTCAAGAAAAATAAGTATTGCACGAGTAACTTTTTGAAAGGATTAGCAATATGAAAATTGACTAATATTTGAACTTTATAATAATAGATTTATTTTCGCCTTCAAGTCTTTCAAAAAGCACAAGTGCAATTCGTAATTTGTAACGCAGCTTGTACGATTAAAAAATAACGTTTCGTCGACTCAGTATAATCCCGTTAAAGTTGTTCTTTTATTCGTTTACGAACAGGTAGAGCATCAAAGTAACACGAGGGAAACTGAACGTGCTTAGTTTCTTACCCGTTTGGCCGTTAAGTTGATATAGGAGGCTCGGAGCTCAATAAGTAATAGGTCGTAACAATGTTGCTACTCTTTGATTCTATTGTGCTACAACGTTGCGGATCAAAGTCTAGGAAGATAGCAGAGAGAACTATGGAAAACAAGAAACGAGCAAGGAGCAGTTACCAATAGCGGTTAGTTATCAATAAGCAGTTATTTACAGTAAATGGTTACGTTTTCCGACGCATTAAAAAAAAAATATATAAAAAAATATATAAAAAAAACTATGAGTTTTGTAGTTTTTTTAAATAGTATTTATTTGTTACTATTTTTGACTCTTTCTTACATTGTTTCCGAGAAAATAAAAAGATTGGCACTGTCGAAAAATAATTGGATTAACTGGAGCATTCTCAGTAATGATTATACATTGATCACAAACTACAATCGTTATTAGCTATGTAAATTATCAAGCAAATTTGTGTGTTAACAACGTATAAAAACATGCTGCTCGTTAAGTACAGTTAGACTGGTTACCAAAGCTGAATTGCTACGGTATGGTAAATAAACCGAGCAGCAAACACTCCGAGAAAGAAGATCGGAAATATGAGCAGGAATCGATACTCGGAGGTCAAGCGATGATGTGTAAACGAGTGTTATTGTTGAATATATGACAATAACGATCCTTCTTCGAGCGAGATTCGAAGCAACTTGAGACGAGAGCCTAGAATTCGCGTTGATGACTGAAGTGCTAAAGCCACTACGCATTCTTAGAAAGGGTAAATAATTAATTATTCCTTCTGAATGCAAGATTTCATGCATATTACTTAGTTGAGCCGCGTTTAATTCGGAGTAGAATCGAGCATTCTGCGTCAATTAATTCAAACTGCGATGTACTGCATATCTTTGTATAGAAGAAAAATTATTGACCACCCTCATTTTTCTCCCCTTAAATTGACAGCCTAGAAATCTAATATTTTCCTCGAGGATGTTAAACATAAAAGCGCTTGGCTCGGTCGAAATCGAACCCGTTCAAATAATGCACCAAATTCTTATCCGTGAAAAAATTTGACTCCTTTTCTTGATGAAAATTTTGTATGAATTAAAAAGAAACTATAATCAGATAATAATACTGAGGGTTCGATACCAGGAAAAAACAATTTATTAAAAGGTAAATTACGTGGGTAGTTATTGTTGTTCTTAAGTCATGAAGCTTCGCGCCAGCTATTTTCAATCAAAGAAAATGTACAACCTTTTTGGAATCGTTCTTTGAGTATGAATACATCGCAACTAATTTCCAAGTATGAGCAATCGCGTTGATATTTTCTTTCTCAAAACCAATCTACTCTGCTTCCAGAAATTCCATTCAACTACGCTACATGAATACACCTGAATCTTTACGAATACTTCAAAGCGAGTAATAGAAAATATGATCTTTTCAATCGAAAGAACTTCTATGCTTGAAGGTTGAACAGACGTCTTGTTGGGAAAATATCAGCAAATTGCCAATCTCACAATAGAAAGAGTCGAGATTTTTTTTTAGCAATTTGAGCTTCATGCAAAAGCGTTCCTCGTTTCAATCGAGACCTGAATTTGTCTTTATTTCGACATCTCGGCTTGACCCAATCAATGAAAACACGCGAGTTAATTGAATTCGAGTTGTACAGTTCAACCACGTCTTGTCACCGTTTTTCCAACAGTGAAAGTAGTTTTCTTCTGTCTCGTTTTCGAAATTGGTTGTCAATATAATTGCCGTCTATCATGTCAGGAAAGTGAGGATGGTCAAGAATAATTTGTCCGGCAGAACGCGCGAGACAATTGTTGCTCAATTTTTACGCTTTGTTGATCCATTCGACGTACAGTAAATTAGTTAGGTTCGTCGGTGACTGAAATAATTGAATTTTGAGCATCTGCTGTGCGGTGCTTGAACGAAAAATTATTGAGCTTGCGATACGCGAGGTCGTATGATTTAAATCAGTATAAATTAAGAGCCTTCATGAGTATTGAACGATTTTATCTTGTCTTTTTCTGAATTTCCCTACCGGAATACAGAGAATTAAGTTAACAAGTAGGTATAAAAGACGTGAGAAATCGATGGCTATACACTCAACCTTTATTTTTATGGGATCGTCCGTATTTTGTAATTCAATTTTTAAAGGCTGGAAAAATCAATATATTTAGACGCTCAGGGTGTTGAATTTTTTATGGCACGTGAATAATAATTGATTTGGATTCTTAGTGTTTTTTTATTTATTTATATTTTTTTAGCCTCCTAGCTGTATAAATGAATTAATTTTACAATACTAGTCTGGTATCATTTTTTATTCGTTTTAGCTTTGTCGCATCGATCGTTCTTCGGTGTTGGGGTTGAGGGGAAGAAAACCAAGGCGACTTGTTTTCCTGTTTTTTATTGTCGGCTTGCCAAGCACTTTCGCCCATCCGGGCATCATCAGGGCTTCGTAGCACCATCACAAGGTATTCACGGCCGTGAAAAACAGGAGAACAAGTCGCCTTGGTTTTCTCCCCCTCAACCCCAACAACGAATTTTTTATTATTAAACTCTTGTTATATTTTGTACAGGAGTCGGCAGTGAACTCGAGATGGTGCGAACACGGAAGACCATTATTAGGAAAACTACTGAGAAGAAAGGTTTTCGTTTTTAGCGTAATGAAATCATCAAGCGTTAGCATCGAATCCTTTCCCTCTGATAATAGCTGACCACTGAAGTATCCGTCCGATCGGAAATCGCCATTTCCTAATCGATTCGCCAGCCTGGCAGACGCCATCGTTCAATCGCAGCAAGTGCCCGGTATTAAATCTGAGGTCTTTGTATTAAACCGGACTCAAAATATGGTGCACTCAAAGACACTATTGGCCGAGGGAAGCTTTATGGCCGAGGGATCCATCGTTTTCAATATCCCGTAATCGCATCATGTTTCAACGGAAGCATCCCTGATAGGATCATCGCGGAAACGGAAGAAGAAGGAGCTATCCGAAAAGCGTATTATTGGCCGATCGATCTTTCCGTAGGAATCGGCCGAGCGTAAAAACCAGAAACTGCGCGCAACTAGAATTGCACCGGATAACAGCAGCAATCATTGCTGAGTGACCGAAGTCGTAATTTCTCGTCGTTGCACGTCAACCGTTGGGTCGATTGAAATTTCTTTTACGACTTTCGTCTCCATAAGGATTTTTGTACGGTTTCGGATGCGAGTGCTGGATATGATTTATTGCGATAAACGCACTGCAGCGTAGAAAACTACTACGAGGGAAGATTCTTGATGTTCGTGAGGAAATAATGAATTAATACTGTAAATCAGTTGGCGAAGCAGATTATACACGATTAACGTGCCTTTGGATACTTATTGAGATAATATCTGATAAAATTTCAAATAGTGCCCTATATGATAAATTATTTGAAAAAATATTCGGATATACTACACCTCATCTATGCCAAAGTCTGCATTTATTCAAAAATGCTGCAAAAATGTTTCTACCATATGCTTAATCGGTTTTCTTTCCAATCTAAAACAAAATCTGAAACGAAGAAAAATCGAAATAATTAAAAATACTACCGAATTGCTTCATTCTTCATTTTTCAACCTCAAATTCAAATGTAAAAATTTTTCTGGCTATAAAAAAATATCGAAGGCCTATATTAGTAATTTCAATAAATCTTCAAACATGTGGAGCATAAAATTGTTCAACTCCACAAAATTGAAAACGAATCATTTTACTATCAATAAAATTCAATTTTTTCGAATAAGTACATAATTTTTCTTGAATCAATTGGAAAGAAAACTGTTTCGCCGGTGATCGAGGAGTGAGAAATCAACGGCTATAGCTCACCTTGAAACTTGAAAGAAAATCTCAAAGCGTAGATTTTTCTCTCACCAATTTATTATTCTTCAACGTTCTAGATGAAGCCTTATGAGTGACGAACCTATTTTCCCCTATATAAAAATCCGTTTGAGCCTTGTTTGGGTTTTAGTTTAAAAAATAAATACATAATTTAAAAAAATATATTTTTTCGCCAACTTTAATTTTTTGTATGGAAAAATAAAATTATTTAAAAAATATATCGAGAATCGATAAAAATTAGTCAATTATATCTTCATGGGGTACAACTTTCATAAGAATTTAAGATTTTTATCGATTCTCAAATGCTGAAAAAATGGGAAACTAATCGCTTTCAAAAATCAGCAAGGTTCGGCCTGACGATTTGGTGAATCACCTACCTATATTTGGGACTGTTTGTCCCTGTCCCAAATACTAATTGTGCTATTTGAGATCGTCCACAACCAATAGCTGTATAACTGGTTGCTTCTTGACGATCTTGTGACATCAAAATGCTATATTTGCAGGTCTCCGAACTTTCATTCAATTCTCCTCCTAATCCTCCCTTGTCACGTAAAAAAACGCGTATTCCATGCAGTCTTAATTGATTGTTAATAACAATTATCAATTACTCTATGCCGAATCAAATCCGTTGATAATAATTATAACTTAACTCGATAACGTAACTCGATACAATCAATTTACATACTTGATTATCCTTCATTACTTAAATTAATAACCCCGCGAGATTTCCGTTGCGAATATAATTTTCTTCTGCCTTCTGTCGGTTTTCGAAAAGCACGCGCCGGGTAATTATTTGACGACACGTGGTTTTTTATTTCACCTCATTATTATAATATGGAAATTGTCTTAATCTCATTGCACGTCTTACCTTTGATCGAGGATGAGATCAGAAGCAGCGTGTCGGATGGTGTGGGGAGCGAGAACGGCATTCTCAACCTTTTATAGACTTGCCGCCCCCCGCAACCTCCTGGAGTTTCCAACAGGTTCTACCCCCGAATGTACCCGCCCACATAGAGTGTGAGGCGGCCCTAAGGGTGGCTAACTACCCTTAAGGTAACATCATACAGACGATCGTGCGAATATTGCGATAAAAGTCGAGCGGTTTTCTTTTAAACCGACTTCACATAGGGAACACTCCTTCGAAGCAATCCTGCCAAACACATTAAACAAATCCTCTCAAAATCTCGATGGCCAATAATGAATTTACGGCTGAAATCAATTATATACAATACGGGGTCGTACAGGAAGTCCGTAAAATATTACCTGAGCATATTGACAACGGACAAAGGTGGTAATAATTTTATTCCCGCCCGATTCCCCTGTTTTTATTGAGTGAATTTCATTATGGGACAATCTGGTCGATCGCTATTTCGACGCCGTTAATCGGTATTGTTTTTATACGAGCGCTCCAGATTGTGCTGATCGGTGACCTAATGAGAGTTAGTTAATCGTAATGTAATTCAAATATTCCATTTCTAACTCAGCTCTGACCGAAGCGAACATCCGTGAGATCTTCATTCGGGTATTTAATAGACTTTGAACAAATCCTGCGAAAATCAGACCATTATTATCACTGAGGGGCTCGAAAATAGAAAAACCCGCAATAATAATGACGGAAAAATAGTAGGTGTGCGATTCAAACTATGAATATATAGCATTACTCAACAATAGAAAAAATTAATAATAAGAAATTTAAAAAAAAAACACATTTCTGTGCATTTATCAGGATAATTTTTTTTTTTTTTAATTTTTCCACTTTGATTGCTCGGAGATAGGGACTTTAACACCTGAAAAGTAATCAAAATTTCTCATGAGTAACTATTTATTTATTATTATACTTTTTTTTTTAATTTACCTCCGTTTTTGCTGTAAAGTTAATTCCAACACTGAATACTCGGGACTCCTGAACGTAGATTTCTTCTCAGTCCTCTATTTTTCATCCGATCTTTTCAATTCTTGAACTTTTTAATTCCCAATAATATCCTACACACGGGGTGTCTCCAATTATTCAAAATACCAACTGCCTAATATTTAAAAATAATTTTCAAAATTTTTATTGACATTTCAAAAATTAAAAAAGAAATTGTTAATTATGATACCTTCTCTTGGTTGTTCGTCGGGAGCAACCTCCAATTAAAAAAAAAGTGTTCCGTTTGCTCGCCGAGAAAAACTGAAAATACTTTGAGCATCTTCCCTCTCACTCGCACTCATGTCGTCCACATTAGCCTTAACGTGGAACTCGGACTTCAGTTGTTTTCTCTGTCTTGAACTTGAACGAGACGTAGTCGAAATCGTTCTTGGTAGTTTCGGTGTTCGTCAAAATTGTCTTTCACTGCTCAAGTGTTTCATTCAGGTTGTCCACTACACCATCATCAACTCACAACTGTAATGGCACTTTTCCTTTTACATTTCTGAGTATCAAGTCTCCTGCTTTTATGAAAGCCCATTGTAGGAGCTCGCGAATTCACCGTCTGCAGGCGACGAATTGTTCGCCTCACTTACAGTAATTGCACCTTGACCCAAAAAACCAACGATTTTCCCGTTCATATCATTCACATTCGTCTACCATGTTTTACCAGTTTCTGAAGAAATGACGTCAACCGCTGACGGGAATCTTCAGTTTTTTGCGAGTATAAAAAAATGCTAACTTAGAGGTGAGAGTCAAACATTCCACTGAGAAAATAGAAATTTTTATTAAAAATTCTCTTTCGTATTTTCAAGAAACAAAAGAAGAAAAAAGTGAAAATATTCGGCGCCGCAAGGTTGTTTTGAAAAACAACAAAATATGAATACCGTTTAAGTATTTGTTCAGCTGCTTTGCCTGTTTTCATTCTCAGTTTTTAACTCAGCCCATCATCAGGGACTTGAGGAGGAAAGTAGAACGGAATAAAATCAGTTTATCAGCAATTGCTACCATCGAACTACTTCTAATAGGTTCAAAAGGTATAGGGCAGTTGAACCAGTAAAATATATTTGCACTCAAAAGATAGATAGCGATTTCAAAGGGTTTTCCATCTCATATTTTTTTCCAAGAGATTGCTGAATCCTATTACAGGAAATTTACGAGTCAAGTATCACTATGAATCTAATCTGACCGAAAGGGTCATAAGATAAGTGCAGGTGACACTCTTCGACATCTCCGAGAGACGCGCAAAAAACGGTGGAAAATATTTGAATTCCTGCGCATAATAAATCTATTCGTGCTCATTCCTGTCTTATCTCAAAGACAATTGGCGACCATTCGACGAAAAACGCTGCAAATGATTTGACTGTGGTTTATCATTCCTGTGCTTCAATTACGATTTAAGACGACCATCCATTTCTTATACTAACTACTATTCCGAACATTTTTTTATGTTCAACTACAGATTGGTCACTATAAGGAAAACTCCGTAGCAACCATGGTCATTTTAATCATTTTTTCTTACTTTTATTATTAAAACTTATTATTCGTCAAACGGTAGAGCTGAAGAGATTTTACGACCGTTCCAACGAGTATAAAACGATTTTTATAACTCCGAAAACTCTCGAGTTGCCGAATGTCTGAAAATCTCTCACACGAAAGGCAAAAGGCGATAACCATTAAAGCTATGGAACGAGCAAAAGTCGATATTCGATTCAGTTCCAAAAATATATGGAAATTGATACATAATACAGCTCTGTCTGAGAAGCGTTGGAAAACAAATAAATAAATCCCCCCACCTCTCAAACCCTTATAATTGAAGTAGCGATTTGGATCTAGAACTGAACCATTTTCTGACCAAGATTGACTTCGGTGAAAATTTATTTGGATTTTACATGCCTTGAAACATAAAACATCAAATTTTGAGGAATATTAGACATTATCAGACTTTTCTTCCTGGAGCAGTCACGATGGTTCATTATTGCATGATACAACAGAAAAAGGAACAGTTACAATAAACACTCTCTGAAATGTTTATATGAAAAAACCGAGAACTCATTCTAATAATTTCGAATCACAGGCAAAAACAGCGATTTTGTATTTCTTATAGTGGAAACGACTCATGATTCGTCAAAATATACGTTTCTGAGTAAAGAATGTCCAATTGAATAAAAATCGTCAACACTAACTCCTATTTTCAACGCATATTGTGTACCAATGATTCGAATAGGCGTCTACGGAAAAGCTTAGGCAGCGATTTCCTCTGAAACTTCCATTAGTTTTTCACTGCACTGCGATTGATCCCGTTAATTGGTTCAAGTAACACAAAGTACGATCGGGGCTTATGCACTTGCAGGGTGCGGTAAAATGTTCATTGAAAAAAGGAAGGCGATCAAAAGGATCAGACGGGAAATTGAACGTAGAAACGATTTCCTTTAATGAGCAGTTTTAGTATCAATTCACTATGGGTATTTGAACCCATTGATTTATTGATTGATTTTGGGTATTTTATTTGAACCTGTAAGTCATTAAGGTCCATAATTCCATAATTGATGTTATGTAGGAAGAAATCATTTTACTAACCAATTACATTTTAAAAATGTTATTATTTTTTATTTTACTCATATTTTTTAAATTTCTATTTTTTCAATTTTTTTTTTTTTCTTTGACGAACTGCATGATAAATACGACTTTCTGAAAATATGAGATGATTAATAACCGTTGAAAAAAAGATTAAAAAATGCTACTTGAAAAAAAAATTTTTTTAAACTTTTTCCTCGGAAATATATACAGGGGTGTTTATTTGAACGGAATAAACACTTGCTAAGCGATAGAGTTATAATTCCCATCTACTGTATAAATGAAGCGATAATGTAAGAGGAGCTTCATAATTAGAGATCCATAAATGTTACAAGTTGAAAGCGGTGATAAATGGCGAACTTTCGTCAGCGGAGGAAGAAAGCCGGAACGGGAGGTTTTAGGTAAAACATCGTGCTTTTAATTAGCACGCGTTAACATAAATAAAACCACAGTGTTTCCTTTTCACGAGCGAAAATTCGTTTCGCCTTTTGAAAACGCACGATTTCTCTTGCAACTGGTGCCACCCCGGCAGTTCAGCATTTCAGTTGAGGCGGAACGAAATTACTTAAATTATACTTCAAAGAACTGCAAAACGTAGGGATAAATTGTTCCACCGAAAAGAGAAATCGCTCTATGAAATTGCTTCGGGCCGTCAGTGTCATCTAGCCTGCAAAATAAATTTAACGGAGCACTTTCGAAATCTTAAAAGTAAATTAGAATCCGAAATAAAGAAATTGTTACAGAAAAATGAGATCGACTTCACGAATATTTACATTACTACAATACAAAAACACTGGAAAGGGGAAAAAGTGTGCCAGCTTTACAGCAATTCGCCGATTACGCATTTTGAGGACTTCCTTTCGTGATAAAAATTTCGTTAGATGTTGTTGTTATATTTTTACTTGAATTGATCCGACCGAAAAAAATAATAAAAATAATAAAATAATAAAAATTATCTTGCTTTGGTATAATCAACATTAAACCTCGAGCGAGCGAATCATATTCAAATTAACAGTATATTAAGACCACAAACTACGAAAAACTAGTTTTAATATAAAAGTAATGTGGCTGCATAATATAAACGTGATTTACTCCCTCTTAATGACATCAGTTTTGGATAGCTCTAATGAAGTACTATCAATTATGAGAATAGAAGGATTTCTTCAGCGTGGATGATGTTTTCGAGAAAACTTTTCAAGCTCCCTCTCGAGTTCCATATCGTTGTTTTTTTTCGTTGTTGTTATATCAACTATAATGTATCATTTATACAATAAAGTTATAAAAAAAAATTAAAAAAAAAGAAGTTTTTTTGTTGGAAATTCTTCTTTACAAGCAATGTCATAACTCGTAACGAATAATTAAGCTAAGCTCTCATTGGCAAATAGATTAGGATCACAATGACGTAAAAAAAAAAAAAAAAAAAAATCCTTTATAATCAGGAGATTTTTTAGAAAAGTTATAACCTCCCAAAATAGACAGCTGCTTTTTTCGCGTGAAAATGGCTTTTTCGGCATTTTCCGCATCTGAGGCCTGAAAATAATTCATCGCCAGTACTTATCGCGAATTGCGCCAACTAGCAGGTTGCCCGATCAACAGTCGTAAAGAGAACGTCCTCTAGGCAAAGAATTTAAAAATAATGAAATAATGAGGTTTTTTCTGGCTTTTGTAGTTACCCCGATTCTGAATCCACGCGCATAAAATAAATTAGTATATTTCTCCTACTAAGCTTTACGTTTCAACTAAGACACACTTCAAGCTTTACCTTATAGGTTCCAAGACTTCATCGTCGATTATGATCAAGTTCGTTTCAAAAGCTGCCGTCTACTTCGTAATTACTTTACTCTCTAATCAAGACATGTCTACCCAAGAGAAACCATCGGCTCTGCCGGCCTTTGTAACATGATGCGGTAACTGTTCAAACGAAACCAGACGCGGCAAGGTTGGACTCAACAGAAACGTCAAAGCTATTTTGGGCTTAATCGGGAAAAACATGGGTTTCGATAATCGGAAATGATTACAATTGTGCGGACACGTGTCAAAATCGGTCATGGAGAGATCATATAGAGGGCTGCTTGGCAGAAGTGAAAAAGTTCATTTTGTCGCAATTGAGGTTTTATACTACTTTTATTTATTTTATTTATTATTATTTATTTATTTATTATATACTTTATTTATAGAACTAGTGAAAACAATACTACACGCTGTTCGAAAGGTAGAAAGGGCTTGAGTGTCCTTACACGTGCAACAATCCTCCTCTCTTTGCATTTTACAAAATGACCGAGTGCTATTTACGCAGTACTTGGTCATTTATGCAAGTAAAATGTGAGCGGCGAACAGATAATGAGTCACCTGGTCACTTCAGGGAGCCGAGATATTGAAAAATTCACCGTATTCGTAGGTTTAAAGTGTTCAATATTTTCCAACCCTAAAACGTTTTAAAGGAACCCATACGGCACAAAGTAACGATACAGGCCAAGTTTTGTAAAATGAGATAATTTCTATGAACCTCTAGCGTCAAAAATATTGATTTTTTCGCGGCCTGTAAAAATCGAAAATTCCATAAACCGCATAAGGCGGAAGTACGGTGTGTTATCCGATCGATACAAAACAAGTGTTGTCCAATGGAGTCATTTTTAAAGCAACGAGGCCAAATTAATATACATAATATGTGCACGAATGGAATAACTGAAATTACGAAGAAATACGGTGTGTGACACCAATAATGACCATTTTAGGACCAAAACCTTTAAAAATATTGACCCTTATAGCCTGTAAAAATTAAAACAGAAAAAAACGTTGAATGTTTATACCTCGGAACTACTGTGTGTTTTCCAAGTCTCTAAGGCTTAAGTTATCCTCAAGTAATCCTGAAGCACTCATAGTCAGGCGCCATAGGATATTTATAGCCAATACCCTTTTTATCAACTGCTCCTCACTGCAAAAAGTAAAACCGGTTTTTAATCTAATTAATTGTTTTGAGACAACTGCACAAGTTTCCTTTATCTAAACGGTCCCTTTCCAAGATCGGACGCACAAAACTTTGTTTGCGCACAACGGGGAATTACAGCTGAGCCAGCGCTGACCTGGCAGGTGTTGAGTTCAAGGGCGAGAAGGGGGAGTAAAAAACGAGAAAACCCTTGGGAGCTAGGGTCGGCTGCTAGGGTTGAAATCTTGAATTAATTAAAAGTTTAGTCTCCGTTTAGATAGCTGCTGTTTGTGGAAAGTGTGAACCGTCAAGGGGACTAGAATGCAAATTATTGAGCGAATTTCGGTGGAAAAATCCATAACTTGGAGTCACTTTTTTCTGACGAATAATGGCAACAAGATGAGAAAACATATCTGGCGTTTCTGGTAAACGTAATATTACACTTCCTATTATTTCGGCCATTTTCCTAGACGAGACGCAGGAGGAAGGTATATTACTACCTACTAGGAGCAATATGTATATTTTTTTTAATTCCAAGTCCGACCGACGAGCGAGAGAGCGGAGAATGAAAAGAGCTTCGCCAATCTGCCAGCTCTGCAGTGTTTACACGAGGGCCTGGGCTGTGATTCGCTTGATTGAATTGGCGTTAACGTTATGCATGCACAGAGCGCCATGTTAACTAGTCTACACAATTACACATGTTTCAACAGCGAACATACTCCTATAATTCGCACAATGATTGATTCAAATTAATTCGGCGGTCGACAAAGAAAATACAGTCCTTTGAATAAATATATCTAAACGGATGGCGGGATGGTATTTAAATAAGACACCAAAATAAGATTGCACGTGTAATAGTCGTAAAGTGCGATTTACCAATCACATAACGCTCATAAATAGACTTTCTTACGAACTAAACGAGACTCGAGTTGTATAAAATAATATGCGCGGAAATTCGGTAGATGTACAACAAAATAATTAGATTCTACTCATAAAACAAAATTAATAAAGACTTCTGCGCTGACTGGTGAGAAATCCTTAATTTCCTCTCTTCGTATCGTTCCTGCGGAAAAAACAGCGGAAACATCGTGCAAATTTAGAAAAAAATACGATTCTCTAATTGAACGAATGCCCTAACATACGTTTGCGATAAATCACTTTCTTGTATCGTCGAAAATTTTATATTAAATTTTTCAGAACATGACAACCAAGGATTTGATGCTCCGATGCATAAAAAAAGAAGTTGTACGTGTCTGGGCCAAAATTCAATTCCAGATTTTTCAAGGCGCCGAAGGGCATTACATTCTGAAAATGTATATCTCTGTCTTAAATTGAATTTAAACTAGGTACCTTGAATCACTACAAAAACAAAGGAGAATCAAGGAAAAAGCAAAAAAAAAAAAATGGCTCTTAAAACTGTTTGCAAAGGGAAGGTAGCAGATGGTAGCTGTAACGGCCTCAATTTTGTCAATTGATCCAACAATAGTTATCTTTTTGCCGAAACCATTCTAATATCGTAATCGATGTTGGAATAATTGTTGCCCGGGTGGCGAATACGATGTACAAAAATAGGATTTATCACAGAAATCGGCATAATTTCCATTATTCTCTGCATCTATGCGGCCATATTGATCCACACTGATTGCGACAGTTGATTGCATTGCCGCCATTGCAATCGCAATCAGGACTGTTATTGTTGACGGATCAGGCACAAGCCTTTGAGAGGTAAGCCTCAGAATAAAATAAGTCTTATCACATGAGCTTACTAAGCTACTGAAAAAATGCCAGGCAAAAGCGGATTGGGGTCAGCATTAAAATTTTAGCATGCCACTAACGTCAGATTTAGGCATAAAGATGTTCTGGAGCAAGAAGTCCTGATGCTAAGCTTGTACATGGAGGCCCGCCAAGTCGTCAACGCTTAGTTTTGTTTAGGGAAGCTGGTACTTTGGAACGTTTAAAGGAGGATTATTCTTATCCTATCCTCAAGGTTCAGTATCCTTCTCCTATGATGTAATCTGTGGGGCCGAATGTCCTTTGAGGATCGTGCCACGTCTGATGAAATTGGCATGCAAAAACTATCTATTGTTTTGAGTGAAAGCTACTCACAATTTGGTAGGTACATGCTTTTCTGAAATACACAAACATGAATAAACAATCTCTACCATCCAGGGGTAGTATTGACGAGCCGCCTCATCCGCCGGGTGTTCCTGTCCTGGTCGCGAATCTTCTTTTCCATTTCAGCATCAGTGAGTGTTTCCAAGAAGGGAGACCACTGATCAGCCTCTGAGCCTGACCTGTACGGATTCTCCACTTTGCCAAGCGCCTCCGCAAACGCGTATGTTTTCTGATGCCACGACAATTGACCTCGGATTGAGTAAGCGATAGCAGTGACGAATTCTCCGCCAAGACCTAATTCAGCGCAAAGTTTCATCGCGAATTGTTCAGGCGAGTTTTCCTTTTCTGACATATCCCATTCCACCTGAAACAGCATTAGAAGGCTACCTTCAGAAATAGTATTAAATTGTGATACTATTGATTGTAGCTGCGGGTCAAAAGGAACATAAAAACAGTGACTCTCACTCAAAATTTATTCTAGTAAGAAGGCATACAAATGAGCCAGGGAATAGACTAACAAAACCTGAAAGCGTGGAGGTCAGTACACAAAAAACTTTGGAGATAAAAAACTGAAATTTGGAGATTGAAGTCACTATTTTGGCCCCTCCTTCAACCCAAGGCAGATGGAAAAGTATGATTATTTACCTGGTCTACAAGCGATGTATTACCAACGTGAATATTCAACTTGACGATGACTCTTTGATCTGTTTGCTCGGCCAAAATATTGTCCGTTGGGTAAGCTTCGATCTGTTGGCGTATCGCTTGTGCAATAGCAGGAACAAAACTCAACGGATTCAAGTCCAAATCGTCGCATAGGACTTCGGCAAACTGTTCAGGCGTAATTATGCTTTCATTCTTGTTCCACGTGAAAGTGTCACGAAGTTTCTGCCCTTCAATTTCCATGTCGAGGCGGATCGGCACCAGAACTTCGACTTGCGAGGCATTCTCCATAACTGATGATGGATCCGTATCGTCAAAACACAACGGGAAAGTTCTCACCTACCCATAGAGAAGCAAAACCCGATTAGTACCGGGATGGTGAGGGGGAGAAGAACCAGGCGACATGTTCTCCAATTTTTTATTTACTGGCCGAGTACTTTCGCCCCTTCGGGCATCCTCAGAGCATCGCCTGGTTCTTCTCCCCCTCACCAACCCGGTACAATGAGAGATGCGACGACTCAACCAAGAAAAAACCGATTGGTTTAACCTTGACAATAATTTAATTCAAATTTCAACGTAATTTCATACTGAAAACTTCACCTTTTTATTGACGAC
The DNA here is from genome assembly GCA_037159825.1 of Tupiocoris notatus. Classification (NCBI taxonomy): domain Eukaryota; kingdom Metazoa; phylum Arthropoda; class Insecta; order Hemiptera; family Miridae; genus Tupiocoris; species Tupiocoris notatus. The sequence continues at coordinate 153,612 of JASJUZ010000475.1, forward strand.
TCTATTCTTGTTAATCGGCGTAGCTTGCGGGACGGCGTCCAAATGTGAACTGTTGGGAACCGACGGGACCCAGGGCATAGCTTTTTTCGGCTTTGCAGATGCAGTAATTGGCGCTTCGGAAGAATGAACTGACACGGCCTTGTACTTGTCGTCATTACCCTCTATAATATCTTCGACTTCGGACGCTCTCAGGAGCGAAATGCTCGACGCAAGACAATGAGAACTCAAACCTGATAAAAACACGTCCAACCGTAGGGATTTCAGAAACTTGTTCATGAGAAGAATGGTTCTTAGATTATAATGGTTTTCTATATTATTACGATCATTGCTCACCCAATTCTATCAGACGTTTTCGCTCTTCGTTTCCAAGCGTACGCCTGTACATGCCGGGGTATCTTTTGTACAATGAACCTCGGAACATCCGGAGGTAGTTTCCGACTTCGGAGCCGATGCAGTAGTATTCGCCATTTTCTTCAACTTGAAAGCTAATAAGAGATA